>CM055734.1:18219924-18609924 GCA_029465975.1 Dallia pectoralis | reverse complement strand
GGGGAAGTGAGAGAGAGGTCATTAAGACTTTATGACTGTAGTTATATGTGTGTCCTCTGAACAGACTTTATGACTGTAGTTATGTGTGTGTGTCCTCTGAACAGACTTTATGACTGTAGTTATGTGTGTGTCCTCTGAACAGACTTTATGACTGTAGTTATGTGTGTGTCCTCTGAACAGACTTTATGACTGTAGTTATGTGTGTGTGTCCTCTGAACAGACTTTATGACTGTAGTTATGTGTGTGTGTCCTCTGAACAGACTTTATGACTGTAGTTATGTGTGTGTGTCCTCTGAACAGACTTTATGACTGTAGTTATGTGTGTGTCCTCTGAACAGACTTTATGACTGTAGTTATGTGTGTGTCCTCTGAACAGACTTTATGACTGTAGTTATATGTGTGTCCTCTGAACAGACTTTATGACTGTAGTTATGTGTGTGTGTCCTCTGAACAGACTTTATAACTGTAGTTATGTGTGTGTGTCCTCTGAACAGATTTTATGACTGGCAGTAATAATGTCCTCTAAAGGCCATCTCTCATCTCTCTCTGGGCTGCAGAGGACTTTGTTTTCTACATTGCCCTTTTTTAACCCGTGATACACAGGGTCTTTTAATCTGGTACATATTAACCTTTAAACCCCTGTCCAGTAATATCCGCACATTCTATTCCGGGTTTTTTCAAATGGTGCAATTTATTTGCAGATTGGGTTTGCTTAAGTAATGTTTATGAACTTAATAGTTTAGGGACAGTTATCCTGACAAATGAGACTTTCTAATTTAGAGATCAGTCACACACTGATTCTGGGACATTTGCCCCTCATTTTATTTTGTGTTGACCTTTGACCTGCATCTAATCGTATCCTTGAATTTGCCAGAAGGCCACTAAATTCCAAGACATTCTCGCAAATTAAAATATTTTCTATAAATTGTAGTGCATGAGTTTTCTTTAAACAGCTACACTGCAATTAACCTCCCTCTACTAGCATAAAGTGTTGAATATGTTCATTCAAATGATTTGCATTTACAGCCATCGTTAGTTAAATGTTATTAAATTCAATGTAAAAGTAGTGTGTAAGGGTTTAGACATAACCCACACACTTACACACATTCTCCCAGACACAGACACACACACCTTTCTAGACGCACATCAATGTAGTGTGTGTGTGTGTGTGTGTTTGTCCCTGCAGCCTATAAATGCATCACGGACCAGCGGGAACAGCTGGAGGAGACTCTTCCTCTGATCCTTGGCTTCATCCTGGGCCTCATCATCGTCATCACACTGGCCGTCTACCACTTCCACCTCAAACTGACTGTAGTGAACCAACCCCAGCTGCCCCGGGACCGCTCCATGTACAAGAACATGTGAGGACCATTGGAACCACTACTCTAGGACAACTCCAACTGCTCAAGGACAGGACAGGACAACGTTCCACGGCTACATGCCCCAGACCCGAGGCCTATTGCACAAATCAGATATTATTAGCACAATAGCACCACTCTTAGTTCGAGAGCACACAGCCTTTTCTCCCATTACAGTTCCTCGGTTGTGCCGATGAGGGAACCCTATATTGGTTTCAGATAGAACCATGAGTTCGGAACCATCAAGCTTCTACCAAAAACAGAGGTTTAATCCCAAACAATATTCCACAAGGTTTGTTTGGTTGAACCCTTTCCCAGTATAACCCTCTGGTTGAACAAAACCTCAAACCAGATAGAACTCAAAAAGTGTTATTCAAAAATGTTGTCCAATTGGAAACCCTTTGAAACCTTCTTCCCCCATAGCCAAAAGACAACGACTAGTGTAAACCCCTCCTAGCCTATTCAAATTAAAACCATAGTGACTTTGTCAGCATACTCTGGAGTGTAGACCCGGGACTTCATGGATGCCGGCATTAGGACATGATTAACTCTACATGTTTGAGTCCCTTTCTGTTTATTTGCACTGATTTAAGTAAATTGGAGAAGTGCACAAACTTTACATTTTATCCTGTTTGCAATCTGCCCCTTTGCGTTCTGCTCTTTATGTGTGTTGATTGAACTTCCCTGTCTTGTTGACCAGCCTGCGCTTTGTGATCTGTCATGTTATCTGCATCATGACTCTGCAAAAAAAACCTACCAGATGGCATAATACTGGTTTTACTTTTCTTTTTGTTTGAATGCAGTCATAGTGTTAAAAGTGGACAGTGTCGTGGTGTGCAGGTGTTTCAATGACCTTCAGAATACATGAAAATATTATGGCGGCCAGGCAGTTTATTTTCGTTCGTTTTACGGATCCTTTTTAAGATCCCACTTTATGGAATTATGTTGAGAGATATTAATGAAATATAATATGTAAATAAAACACATAACAAAGACAACATGTTCTGTAAAAAGAAAACATTTGTTAGTGGATCTCATGTCAGAATGTCAGAAGAAGGTTTATCATTGTGAAGGAATTGTGTGAAGATATTTAAGATTGAAAAGATTACATGTCAAATACTTTCAGAAAGACTATGCATAAAACTATGCTGATGCAAACTTTAATGTCACATAAATACATTTCACATGAGATATCCTAAGCCTGTTTCTCTGTCTTTTTCCCCCCCAGTGATTTGTGTAACCCATCCACAAGTTCAAACTTCCAAATAATACCTTGTCCAACACGAACTCACCGATACATGTAGGCCAATATCCCATTAGCAAAAAAACGATTATGCATTAACACCACACTATTCTTATTTTAAATGAACTTAAACAAAAAAAATGCTTTTAAAATACACATCCAGATATCAGCTACGCGTCCCCGTGGGAGCCGTCCGCGGGCTGCGACTGAACCCGTGTGATCGATGCTTTAGTCGGCCGGCGAGGCACGGCCCAGGCGTCGAGGCGTAGATGGAGTATTGATCTCGCCGTTTGACTCTAGGCTCTGAACGGAAACGAGATATGAGCAAGTCAAATTAAAAATAAATGGAGCATCCGCGCCGTCCACGACTCTGTGTTGCAGACCGCGGACATCATGAATCACGTCGCCGCGGAGTGCTGATACAATGAATCAAACTCACAGCCGTTACCTGGTGCCCATTCATCCATCCTTACATTGGCACAATACCCATACCGTTGTAATTACAGAGCTACAGTAGCATGAGGCTTTACTAGTCCATTTAGAAACGGGAAACAAACAACACCTGTCAATTATCCGTTGGCTTTCTGCTATGTTATATGTGAGAGTGTAAGGCTAAATTCGCATGCTGTGATTTATCGCTTGGTGTGGTTGTCTACCGACCAAGCCTGGAGTCAGAGTTTTTAGTTTACTGTGATCAAAGTGCCTTCCTTTAAAATAGGTGTTGTATTATCCTGGGTCAGATTCAATCAACGTCCTATTTTTGTCACACACAACAAATTTCAACGGTAAATCAGAAAGGGAATGGCCTCGTACATTCACTACAGTTGGCTAAAGGTTTTGTTATTATAGTGAATTCAAAGCACTCATTTGGCACACAGTGCTTAACACACCCAGGTCTGCCCACAAGCCGCTCCCAGACCAGCGTTCAATACCCGTCACCCCTATCACTCAGATCCACCCGTCTTCCCATAACTACTAATGAATAACAATGGAAACAAATCAATCCGTAAAGACAGTGACAATGTTTAATATGTTGTGAATTACAATTTAAGATACAAAAAAAGAAAATTAACTTGAAACCAAATCATTTCAGGATAGTTGAGTGTCCAACCATCAACCGTGCCACCCAGAAATGCACTACCCAATATCCACCGTCAAATTGTGTCAATGTGCCCACCACTGCCTCTAGTGGCCGGTCTAAACATAACATATCCTACCATGGAGTGTCACAGATCAACCTTACATGTATGGTCTCTGAGTCCACCCTGGCTTTTTGGACAAGGCCTACTAGAGAGCAACTCACTTACAGCAAGATCATATCTAGGACATTGCCAGAAATACTGAGGTCATGATTTGCTGCAACCTTCCATAATTAAAATCAAACATTACCAATAACGATTTCTTAATGATGTCTATGTTTAATTTAGGGACAGAGAAGATCAACCTGTTCTTTTTGCTTACGTGAATCCATACAAAACATTCATGAAATATATGTTGTAAAGCAAATCACAATAGCGACACGTGTTAGAGACAAACTGCAACGGCATATCTGGACACCCAGATTAGTTTAGAATCTTTATAAACCACGAAATGTGCCAGGAGATGAAATGGCAATGTAATGAACTTGTTGGTTCAACAAAAATACCTACATTTTCTAAATGCTTACACAAAGGTACACAGATTTTTCACACTGTCTAGAAAGCCCCTGTTGCGTACTTCCGTAAACAATCTAACATACAGTCAGAGCATCTCTGTTGTGGGGTGTTCCCTTCTGTATTTATCACTACCTATCAAAAGTGGCCAATTGGGTCACATAGGCAGCAGGTCTCATTGATCTGACCCGCGTGGTCCGATCCAACAGACAAGCTACTGTAGCTCTAATTGATGAAGGGGTTAATGCTGGTTCTGATAGAAAGGTGTCAGGACACACAGTGCATCGCAGCTTGCTGCGTATGGAGCTGCTTAGCTACAGACCAGTCAGGGTGCCAATGATAACCCTATGCTGACCCCATGCTGACCTCTGTCTACTGCCAAAACCACCTACAATGGACCAATGAGCATCAGAACTTGACCACAGAGCAATTGAAGAAGGTGGTCTGGTCCGATGAATCACATTTTCTTTTATTTCACGTGGATGGCTGGGTGCGTGTGTGCCACTTAACTGGAGAACGCTCGGTTGGAGGAGCTACTGGCAAGCCGGCTGAGACAGTGTAATGCAGCTATCAGCTCCTTAAGCATTGTTGCAGACCATGTACAACCTTTCATAGGCACGATATTCCCTGATGGCAACCTTGCAACTTACAGGACTGAAATGATGCCTGTAATTTACTGGCATACAGTCAACAGTCAAAATGTCATGGATTGAGAATTTAAACGTGGCTGTTTATTATCACAGTCAGTTCGAGATTGGTTTACCCATGGACGTGACCTACCATCCGGAGGTTCAGATGTGGTCCAGGCTTTTGGCAACGTAGTTTAAAAACGTCACCCTCATCAAAGTAGTCCACGAGAAAAACAAAGTCGACCATTTCCTCGTCATATTTATTGAGTCACCTGGACTTATTGAGTTTCAAAAATGTGATTTCCTGTTGGCACTATTTATAGATTGATTGCATTGAGCTGGTTACTCAACATTTCATTTGAAATAACTACAAACAGCTATATCTCTGGCTACCTGTTGTGATTGTCTTTATTAGCGTTTTTGACTAACACAATTCAACCACTCCTTCGCCGCAGATGCCTACGACAGATCCATTAAACACGCTACATGGTCCAAAAAATTACCTGTGAGCTAACGTTTTTGCTATTGCAAAGATTTTTAACACCAAAACCCACCTCGTCACGACGGAAATCAAGCAGCAGGCAGAGGTCTTAAATTCTACAAAATCTTTGACTCGCATCAGTTCGCTACTTTCTCAATGTGTACATGTTTCTTTACCACACAAAATAGGAAGCACATGACATCGGTCACAGATATGGGCGTGGCCTGCCGCTCATGATTTCCACAATTATATGCGTAATTCATCTGAAAACGCATTTTATTTATTATTATTTTATTTTTTAGATGGACAAGTGAGAGGTTTAGCGCAAAATAGCCAACAGCTGGAGAACCACAATTCACTGTACTAGCAGAACAGTCAGTGTTTTCATGTTAGTGGAGGCTACCTTTGTTGTTAACACTGCATATGTGGCCTCCTTCAAATGACCTCCCGCCTATTCAACTTCTGTAATAATTTCTTTAGATAATAGTAATAGCATCTTTGGATAAAGTATATGTGGAATACATGTGATTTATTGCAATCGTCCACATCCTGAAATGTGCATTTGAATTCAATTTATCTGGGATTTGAGTTTAACAGTCCTCAGATTGACCCTTGGTTTGTAATGTAATGTTTGGAAAAACACATGATACACATGTCAATATTTTGATGGGCTTTTTAATTGAAACCAGCTTCACTGATGACAAACATGCAATATCACTGTACAAGCAAACACCACAGTAGTAGTATTCCCCAGACATTCGTCAAAGACAGCTCACACACACACACGCACATGCACACACACACACACGTTCATATCCGCGCACGATTGTTCATATTTACATATCACAGTGAATGATGGGTAAAAAACGATATGGGGTTACATTGTTCTCCAGTCCCAATCAGAACTGAATTATCGAGTCGTGGCAGAGTCGGGTTAGGATTGTGTTTAGTGGGATAAGGAATAGATTGTGTGAAAGTGGAAAAACCCGAGGTTTTATCAATGCATGTGTCAGACCGAACCGCTCAGATATTGCTATATGAGTCTTGTATGAGTGCCCATTAAATGTTGCCCATCAAAGGATTGTGATGAAGGGCAAAGAAACATGGCTTTGTTTCAAATGGAAAAAATTGTCCTCATATCAAATCCGGAAAGTGCTGTGTGAGATGTGTGAAATTAAATAGTCCTTATAATGAATACACAGGTAATGATAGATATGTTTGGTGTATTGCTTGTATGATAGAACCAATATCACTGTCTGGAGGTTGATATTGTGAAATGTAAAAGTTAGAAAAGAAAGAAAGGCCACACTACCAAAAAATAATCCTTCAATTCCAAAAAATAAATAAATACTTTACAATAGCATACAAAATTACAGAATTACCCTTTTTCCCTCACACTCAATGGCGCTGCTGTCTACAAATGTAAGATAATAAATATATTCAGGTTTATTTTCTGTAACAGTTAGGGTTTGGTTTATTTAGGGTACCTCCTAAATTCTTAATGAAAAAATGGATTATTATTATAAACAGTAGGAAAGATCATTTCAGAAACTCTGTCTTCTATGTAATACTATATAATATCACAATGGTTACGACACAATTAAATACTGCAAATTATCAAAACTGTACAGAAAACATACATATTTCTCTAAAATACATTTTCACTGTTAGTGTAAGAGAGACTTGAAAAGAGCGACGTTTTATTCCACCAATAGGAGAACAGTCTTCCTGTCAGACTAAGACACGCCCCACATCGCTCCCAATCAGACATCACCGAACGCTCGACAACACCAAACACTGCTTCCTGATCGCTCTGTGATTGACTGCTCGTATCTGGGGATGGTGAGCTTGTGTCAACGGTCCCTCAAAATGGCTGCCAGTCAGGGTCAGCCGATCCCAGCACACATCAGCGCTCTGGTCGATGGCGTCTACTTTCTAACTCTACAGGGAGTCAGAACTCGCGGACAGCCTAGAAAAAGAGGAAACTGCAACGGGACGACCCACCCAACAGATCTCTAGTGGTCTAACAGCCTAGTGATGCCAAGACTATAAACCAAGATCCTAATCAAGGAGCTTGCCTGTCCCCAAAGACTGAGACTCCTACTCCAGTGTTAAAACATTATATAGTATGTTTCAAAATAGAAGATATCACATTTTACTTTAGTCTTTTCTTTGTAAATAATTTGTTTAACTAACCTACGTCACGGTTACAGGTGTGAGTGTTTTAGTGGTGCAGTCTCTCAGGACAGATGGGTGTTTGTTTATTTGGCAGGGTGTGGCGCCGCCCTGATGGTGGGAGGTCAGCGGTGGCGGTAATGCCTCATTAGGGGGACAATGCAGGAGGGGGGGCCAGAGAGTTTTAGGAAGGGGTGCTGGAGCAACTCCTGGGCTGTGGCTCGCTGAGACGGTTCTCTAACCAACATCAGGTCGAGGAAGGCCCTCAGAACCGACGAGACCTGATGAGAGGAAAAAGAAACGCGTTCTGATATACTCGGCTTTAGGGATAATGGCACAAATCAACATTCCTGTGAATGTGCTAATTTAAATTGTGAAAGCGGCTGACCTTGTGTGACTCTTTTAGCCGTGGGGGCAGATTGTCTCGTATCCTTCTCATGGCTTGTAGAGGGGGTTCATTGAAGTAAGGGGGCTCCCCATCCACCATCTCAATGACCATAATGCCCAGCGACCAGATATCCACCTAGTGGGCAGAGAAAATGTCTCTTGTCTCTTTTTAAGCCCCAAATGCTGATTGGTTCATAACAATATCAGGCCATACCACAAGGTACAAAAAAAACACATTTGTTTCTGCTCTAATTACTTTGGGAACAAGTATATAATAGCAGTATGGCAGATAAGTTTTATTTAAGGCTGGCTGTATCAAGGCACTCTGTGTTGGCCTTCTGCATTGTGCACCAACCAATCCCACTGTGCTATTATAAAATACCAGTCTCTTGTTGAGATATATGAATGTGTAATTTGGACGTGTGTTTCCTCACCTCTGTGCCATAGGGTAACCGGGAGATGACCTCTGGGGCCATCCAGTAGGGGGTGCCCACCAGAGACTTCCTCTTTGGCACTTCTTTGGACACTTGGGCGCAGAAGCCGAAATCAGACAGTTTAATCTGCAGAAATAAACAACGACATTTGGTCAATAATCTCTCACGTTCTTCCCATTCACTTCAGAGAACATTTCTATTCGAGGATACAGAATAATTCCATACTGTTTCTAAGAATATTAAAAAACGTACATTGAATCCCTTTTTCCTTTCAAACACAGTTTCGGGATGCCCAATTTGCATCTACCTCCCTGCCTCGTCGGATCGTCCATCGACAAAATCCTCAGTAGTTTCGCCACTGTAAGAGACGCTGACCTCTTGGGATGAAGATGTTTCAAATAAGCCCCTCTAATCCTGCCTGTATTACTCCTTAATTAGCCATCCATCCACCACGTCCCGGCAGCTCGTTAAGAGGCATTAGACTGGCTTCAATACGAAGAGACAGGCTGATAATTGATTATGATGAGTTTCTCTACTCCTCGCTCTCTCTGTAGTCAGAGACACTGGAGGAGTGGTTCTGTTCTGTTTGTTGGTTCTGGTACCAGTACAGAGGTAGTGAAAGGTCAGAAACGGAACCCAGGGATCAGCGTGAGGTAACCACGGAACGTGCTTGGCCTTCTCTTGCGTCTGCGTCATTTTACATCCTGTTAGGGCTACGTTTCTTTAGGAAAAGCAGGTTGCTAAATCTGACATCAAAGCAGGTGGCTAAATCTGACATTACAGCAGGTGGTAACATCTTTTGTCTAGGAACTGGACCAGTCACCGATTTTAATGTCTGGAAACCACTGTTGGGTCCTAAAGTGTTAACAGGGCCCAGATAAAGACAGTGTGATCATACCCGTCCGTCACTGGTGAGGAGAATGGAATCGCTCTTGATGTCTCTGTGGATCACACCCTGTGTGTGAAGGTACGACAGAGACCTCAGCACCGACACACACACCGTGGCTATCTGCTCCTCGTTCATTCTGAAATGCACAAACAGTTGCAATTACAGTGTGTCTGTGTGCAAACAAACTGGAAAGAAAAAGCAACAAAAAATGAAAACTAGGATGGGACATCCTTGGAACATGAAATCATGGCAATGACTATGTAGTGTGCACCCGAGCTGAACAGTTGTGAGTGTGTGTGTGTGTGAGTGCACAAGTGTCCCATATGGGCTGGGGGGTAAACAGTACGTCTGGCTGATTCCACAGAACTCCACTGAACATTAACATGAAGCCCAGCTGGTGAGAACCTCCCCCATCACCACACACACACACACACACACACACACACACACACACACACACACACACACACACACACACACATCATCTGCAATCCTTCAACAATCCTATTCTTTTCTTGTACCTCTCCACAGTACCTCGTACATCGTCTTACTATTGGCTTAAAACAAGGAACATGCCTAAATACACAGACACACTCCCACCTTTTGGAGATAGGACAGGCTTTTTTGTCACGCTCGTACGCTTTGAGAAATACAATATATGAAGCTCTCGTTAATGGTAAAACATCTTCAAGACGGGAGGTTTATGTACTCTATCTACGCACGTCTACATAAATGAATGCATCCATCCAAGCGTACGCGTCTACATACATACGTACATACATACACCCACACAAATATACAGTCAAGTACATAGTCAAACACACATACACATACCCAAATCTAAGAAATGCACTCCTATTTTAATTGAAAAGGAAAATGAGTGTTCTGTGTAATGACACTGGGAATTGCATGCTCAAACAAAAACACACACTTGAGTTTTTACAAACGTTCAACAATAACCTGTAAACCTAAACATAATTCTAGATTTCGTCTAAAACCTAACCCTTGTGCAGAGAATTATCCTGTTCCATATAGGCAGAATGTGCCAATTGTTCTTGTTTTATTAACCTTTACAAGACACAAACTGTGACCGGGGCTTCCTCTGAGGATCTGGGTACAGTACAGGTCAGATACTACACATTCAGGGAGGAGCATTTAAACGTGACACTAATTGAAATGGCTGAGGAACATGAACATGACGCAGGCAGGCAGAGAGAGAGAGGCCATCCTGGCACTGTACTCAGTGTGTTCTGGCAGATACCCAGGGGAAGATGTGTGTTTGTCGGGGGGGGGTTAGAGAGAGAGGGTGCAGGGACAAATGTATAGCGAAATCGGGGTACAGAGAAAGGGAGGAATGAAGAATGTGAAGAGAGATAATTGACTAGTGAGACTGTTTGCGTGTGTGTGTGTCCTATTCAACTCTCCACAGTGAACAGTCATTTGCAAAACAAATGTGGACTGAAATAGATTGATCGCTTATCGCTCTCGTGTCAACTAGTAAACCTGTATTAATTTGAGTCAAAAACTCTTCCATTAATTTGAGATGACAAAAGTGTTGACCTACTTACGACGATTATCCCACATCTTATTACAGTCCTGATTCCGTAATATGTAGGACCCACTCATTCCACAGGCTCACTCAGTCACTCACGAAACAACAATCAAACAGCTGCGTAGGGAAGCGGAACAAAACGGGGGGGAGACTAATGAAGACTCTGCTCTCCGTTTCGCGACTTAATGCCAACGGGGATACCGTCGCGTCGTCGCGCAACCGTGTCATTAACACGGACGTGGTAACGCACAATGCCGACGTGCAAACTGACACACGCGCCGCATGAAAATGACTGTAATTAAACTACCAAGGACACAACGTGGGCTAAATGGAAACCACGAGGCGTTCAGAGGATTTAGGAGAGAACAGCTGAGGGAAGAAAACACAAGTTTCAGGGTAACAACGGAAACTCCCGAAACCTGATCTGATGGAGGGTTGGTAGATGGCTGTCCGCTAATGGCTGAATTATTATACGGAAATGTGTGACACTCAAGTTTGTATGTTATAATACATTTGGGTACATTACAATCCTCTCCCAAATTGTACAATATAGGCCATTTGTTAATGTGAATTTGTTAAAACGTATACTAACGTGGTTAAAACATATCAAATGTTATGAACGCGGCTAACGTATCATATTGTGAAAATGTACACAAACTTACTGCCCGCATCTGATTCCTTTACTAAGTAATAGCTTAAGTGATGTAACAGGTGTTTCTGTTGTTCTCTATCCCAAAGCTTAGCCTGTCCCAAAGCTTATACCTAATCATCAAGTAGCTTCTGCTTTAATCCTATGGGAAAAACCTGGAACCACGCAGCATGAAGGCATTCATAAATAAGGCAAAAAAAAATTACACACACAATGTGAACATTTGTGATAAAAAATCATAAGGTTTTGTTCAATTCAAAGGTAAATTGTTTGAAGCTGATTGGTTACCTTGTGTGAGTGACGATATCCGTCAGGGCCCCGCCCTCCAGGAACTCCATGACAACCCAGAGCTCGTCACCAACCAGGTAGCTGTTATACATATCAACCACGTTCTCATGGTGATAGTCCCTCATGATGACCACCTAGCAACCCATATAACACCCAAAACAGGTGGTAAGTACAGATCATGTCAGTGGTGTAGCATGGCTAACCTAGCCGTGAACCAGAGGATTAAATATAAAAGGGCTGATTCCTAAAAAAAGAAGGGTATTCATAAAAAATGATTCTAAATGCAGACTATGCTACAAGGATTTAATATGCGGTAATAAGGTGGAATTCATTATTAATTATTTTATTTTCTTAAATGGCAGGTTGCTTGAGTCACAAATTAAATAAATAAAAATATTTAAAATCTTTAAGTTTAATTCGGATGTTGCCATGCAAGCTTGATAAAAATGGATTTGATTTGGGGCATTAAGAGGATCACAGTAAGCTTTCAAATAGCCCCGCCCTCACAAGCAGGCTAACATCACATCACTAACCATTCATTCATTTGGATGTGAAAATGTGTACGGACAAGATACCTGGCGTTTTGGCTTGAAATCTAAACCCTGTTAACAAAGCCCAACACGCCACCCACTAAATTCTTGTTCAGTCCCCGCTCACTCTTCCTGACAGAAACACTGGTGTTTACTCCACAGGGAGTTCTGGCTGGGTGGTGGTGTTGTATAGCAGACAGGAACGATGCAATAACAAATAAGGTCCTGACTCTCTCAGATTCAAACCCAAAATAACCTTAGTTTGTTGCCTTGGCAACGTCGAAATCAGGTTAAGTAACACATATTGCGGTACAGAAAAGCCTCTTGCATGAGGTAGCCTGATCTGAAAGACTAAAAAGGATCTTCAAAGCGTCACTTTTGAACTTTTACAACCACGTCGAACATTGTGGACTATTAAAATAAAAGGCTTTCTTCCTGAAAATGTCTAAATGTCTTTCACAACAACCTGTGACCCCTGGTCTCCTGGCCTATCACCCCTGGCCTATCACCCCTGGACCCCTGGCCTATCACCCCTGGCCCCCTGGCCTATCACCCCTGGCCCATCACCCCTGGCCTATCACCCCCGGCCCCCTGGCCTATCACCCCTGGCCTATCACCCCTGGCCTATCACCCCTGGCCCCCTGGCCTATCACCCCTGGCCCCCTGGCCTATCACCCCTGGCCCATCACCCCTGGCCTATCACCCCCGGCCCCCTGGCCTATCACCCCTGGCCTATCACCCCTGGCCTATCACCCCTGGCCCCCTGGCCTATCACCCCTGGCCCCCTGGCCTATCACCCCTGGCCCCCTGGCCTATCACCCCTGGCCTATCACCCCTGGCCCCCTGGCCAATCACCCCTGGCCTATCACCCCTGGCCAATCACCCCTGGCCTATCACCCCTGGCCTATCACCCCTGGCCTATCACCCCTGGCCTATCACCTCGTTGAAAAGCAGTTCTCTCCTCTGTTGTTTCCTCAAGTCCATCTTCTTTACTGCCACCTGCTTTCCACTGTGCTTCTCGCTGGCGATGCAAACGATTCCCGTCGATCCCTCGCCGATCTTTATGAAGCTGTCCAGGTACTCCCTGGGGTCACCTGGGGGGCGAGACAGAAGGGTTATGAGTAGGATCTTTATGAAGCTGTCCAGGTACTCCCTGGGGTCACCTGGGACTCGAGACAGAAGGGTTATGAGTATGATCTTTATGAAGCTGTCCACGTACTCCCTGGGGTCACCTGGGACTCGAGACAGAAGGGTTATGAGTATGATCTTTATGAAGCTGTCCACGTACTCCCTGGGGTCACCTGGGACTCGAGACAGAAGGGTTATGAGTATGATCTTTATGAAGCTGTCCACGTACTCCCTGGGGTCACCTGGGACTCGAGACAGAAGGGTTATGAGTATGATCTTTATGAAGCTGTCCACGTACTCCCTGGGGTCACCTGGGACTCGAGACAGAAGGGTTATGAGTATGATCTTTATGAAGCTGTCCACGTACTCCCTGGGGTCACCTGGGGGGCGAGACAGAAGGGTTATGAGAAGGATCTTTATGAAGCTGTCCACGTACTCCCTGGGGTCACCTGGGGGGCGAGACAGAAGGGTTATGAGTAGGATCTTTATGAAGCTGTCCACGTACTCCCTGGGGTCACCTGGGACTCGAGACAGAAGGGTTATGAGTATGATCGTTTGACGCTGTCCACGTACTCCCTGGGGTCACCTGGGACTCGAGACAGAAGGGTTATGAGAAGGATCTTTATGAAGCTGTCCACGTACTCCCTGGGGTCACCTGGGACTCGAGACAGAAGGGTTATGAGTATGATCTTTATGAAGCTGTCCACTTACTCCCTGGGGTCACCTGGGGGGCGAGACAGAAGGGTTATGAGTATGATCTTTATGAAGCTGTCCACGTACTCCCTGGGGTCACCTGGGGGGCGAGACAGAAGGGTTATGAGTAGGATCTTTATGAAGCTGTCCACGTACTCCCTGGGGTCACCTGGGACTCGAGACAGAAGGGTTATGAGAAGGATCGTTTGACGCTGCGGTGAAACGGCTCTATGCGGCTTCTTTAAACTAGCAGGATTCTTCCATGGATATTGTGATTGGGGAAGGGACTTCCCTGTTTCTCTGTGACTGTGTTTACCTGGGTTGACGACAAGTTGCAGGGCGGCTCTGAACTGTTCATGTGAAACCCTGGAGGGCTGGGCGTCTGAACTGGAGCCCCAGGAGGGAGGAGGGTAGGCCCCGGGCGGGATGTAGGGAGATGACGGCTGGGAGTACGCCCCCTGGGGGAGGGTGACAGAACTGATTTACACCACTATGCCACAGTAAAGCGAGATCTTTACAGTGACAAGCCTGCTTCTCTGAGTCAGAGCTAATTGTAGGTATTTGTTAGGAAACACGGACATCAAAAGTAGTCGACATCCCAGAAATGTTGTACGGGGACATGTGAGCCAACCATGCAAGAAAACCCTACAAATTAAACCAATACTGTAAAAAAACACACACACACACATTAGACCAACCTGTGTGTGTACCTATGTTTTCGCACAGTCACACACACACACACACACACACACACACACACACATTAGACCAACCTGTGGGTGTACCTATGTTTTCGCACAGTCACACACACACACACACACACACACACACACACACACACACACACACACACACACACACATTAGACCAACCTGTGGGTGTACCTATGTTTTCACACAGTAACACACACACACACATTAAACCAACCTGTGTGTGTACCTATGTTTTCACACAGTAACACACACACACACACATTAGACCAACCTGTGGGGTGTATCTATGTTTTCACATAGTAACACACACATATACACACACAAAAACACACACACACATTAGACCAACCTGTGGGGTGTACCTATGTTTTCACACAGTAACACACACACACACACACACACACACACACACATTAGACCAACCTGTGGGGTGTACCTATGTTTTCACACAGTAACACACACACATTAGACCAACCTGTGGGGTGTACCTATGTTTTCACACAGTAACACACACACACACATTAGACCAACCTGTGGGGTGTACCTATGTTTTCACACAGTAACACACACACACACACACACACTAGACCAACCTGTGGGGTGTACCTATGTTTTCACACAGTAACACACACACACACACACACTAGACCAACCTGTGGGGTGTACCTATGTTTTCACACAGTAACACACACACACACACACACTAGACCAACCTGTGGGGTGTACCTATGTTTTCACACAGTAACACACACACACACACACACACACTAGACCAACCTGTGGGGTGTACCTATGTTTTCACACAGTAACACACACACACACACACACTAGACCAACCTGTGGGGTGTACGGTGGGCTCGGCTGTGAGGGAGGGTGATGGTAGGGGGAGGGCTTATAGTGGTGAAACACAGGGGGGTACTGGTGGTGTCCCAGGGGGTAACCAGGGGGCTTGTTGTGGCTCTGAGGTAGTTTAAGGGGCCCACGTGGGTAGGTGTCTGACCCTGGGACCTGAGGGCTGCCATCACGAGATGTCCGTTCATAATCGCCCTGACAGAGACCAAAGACATAGTGTGAAGATAACTTATCTGCTGAAAACAGGTTAAGCTAGATGAGCTGATATTAAAATAATACATCAACACATGTAAGAAAAGAAGGAACCCAAGTTTGACTCCAATCAGTTAAAATTGTCGTTAAGGAAGGCGATCCCTCCTGATTGGTGGGTGTGTCTAGGTGTGATCCCTCCTGATTGGTGGGTGTGTCTAGGTGTGATCCCTCCTGATTGGTGGGTGTGTCTAGGTGTGATCCCTCCTGATTGGTGGGTGTGTCTAGGTGCGATCCCTCCTGATTGGTGGGTGTGTCTAGGTGTGATCCCTCCTGACTGGTGGGTGTGTCTAGGTGTGATCCCTCCTGATTGGTGGGTGTGTCTAGGTGTGATCCCTCCTGATTGGTGGGTGTGTCTAGGTGTGATCCCTCCTGATTGGTGGGTGTGTCTAGGTGTGATCCCTCCTGATTGGTGGGTGTGTCTAGGTGTGATCCCTCCTGACTGGTGGGTGTGTCTAGGTGTGATCCCTCCTGATTGGTGGGTGTGTCTAGGTGTGATCCCTCCTGATTGGTGGGTGTGTCTAGGTGTGATCCCTCCTGATTTAAACTGCATGTTGGTGGCACTTCTGAAAAAGTTGAAACTCTAAATGACAATGTTTTGTAATGCAGTTACTCTCGATCATTCACAATTATTTCATGAAGCCCTTTTTACAACGACAGTTGTCAAAGTGTTTTTACTTTTGATAGTTGATAGGAAAAACTCCCTGATCGGTGAATGCAAGAAGAAACCTAGAGAGGAACCAGGCTCCGAGGGGTGGCCAGTCATCTTCTGGCTGTGTTGAACCTTTTGGAGTTTTTGCTTTGATGATATCATTTTAATTATTTACCTGAGCAACCGGAACAGACTCAACTAATAGGACTACTCTTTATCTCATCATTAGCAGTCCAAAGAGAACCCCCAAATGTCGCTATAAACGCCTTGGTCTACGCTTCACATAGTTTCCCTCTATAGTCCATTTTACTGTACGTGTTGTATTAGATTACAGTTAAATCTATTCAGAGGTGGACTGTGTTGCAGAGTTTATTTCTGAACCTGCTTCGACAATCAACACTTGATAAGAATCCAGCATGTAGCATCTTGGCCCAGTAACCCTAACCCATCTGCTGGGTTCCTTCTCCCTCTCTGCTGTGGCGGTTTAAAGATGCTTCTCTGTGACTTGGTGCTGGTGAGTCATAAATCTAGCAGAAGGGAAGGTGACAAAGGGTGACAAACTATCAAGTATGCAATGTGAGTCGGACCTGGCCTTCTGCTTTCTGCCTGAGAGGAATCACAAACAGAAAGAGCATAATGTGTTCGTCCCAGCCCACCTCCTGTCTTGGTCCAGTCAGTTTTACTGTAGTAAATCTAGAGGGGTTCTGCTGCCCCATGACTCACGAATGAACCTGTTCACAGATGGTTATGTACTTGAGTCAACTTGCTGTGAACTGGCTGTTCTCTGTATTGTATGACATTAACCGCAATGGGAGTTGTAGTCAATGAAATCACTTTGAATTTAGACATGCATTTAAAAGGTTAAATTGTACGTTGGAGCCATAATGTAATTGATTAGTTTACTTTCCGATTACACGTTGCCAATATTAATACCATGATGCTCAGGTGCTTATTTAACTTAATCTAGATCTGAAGTCTAACCAATAGACTGTAGTCATTATTTTATTAGAAACATGGACTCAAAAAAGACCAAAAAACGATACCTAAATAGGCTTAGAAGAACATTGAATAATCGCTTAGAACCGCCCCCTGGTCATATGACATAGTACAGTACAGAAGTAATTAATCTTATGAAGACGAAATTGCTCCAGTACCAAGGACACAATATCGTAAATGAAATTGCACAAACCACAAACTACCACATCCCACCACACACAGACACACACACACAAACGCACGCTCTGAACAGACTTGAGAGGTCTACTAATAAAAAGCTAATGACTAGGAAGAGGCAGGACATGCGGGGGGGAGAGGGGGCTCTCACAGAAAGAGAGAGAGGGAGAGAAAGAGGGAGTGAGAGAGTGTGAGAGGAGAGAGAGAGAGGGGGAAACAGACAGAGAGAGAGAGAGAGAGAGAGTGTGAGAGAAATGGAGAGCGTGAGGAGCTGGGTTAATGTGTGAGGATGGTGCTATAATTATGCGGCGTGGACTCGTTTAATCAATCACCGTGAGACGGCCGGTGCTCCCCGTGGCCCGCAGGAGGGACGGGGCTACTCTCCAGACCCCCTATCGTTGGCGGGCTCCGGCGGGTGGCTGTCAGCCAAGGGTCTCCGGATCCATGTTGGTTAAACGCGCATTAATCTGAATTTGGCAGGGTAATCAACAACCCAACTGAACTGTGAAATTGAATTCCGCGCTGGAACATCGTCGGGACGTTTTTATGCGAAGGCTGCAGAAAGGAGAAAGTGCCGCAACGTCAATTTGTCACCGCGAGCTGCTGCAGCGGGCGGAGGAGGTGCGCACGTATGCCGGTATGCGCGCGCGTGTGCCCGAGTCTACTAGTACACCCACACGAGGCTCACAACAAAAAGGGGGATTCTGTTCATCGCCTAAATTGAAAGAAAGAGGAGAGAGAGGAATTGAAAGAGGGGATTGAGCGAGAGAGAGGGAAAGAGAGAAAGACAAAACGAGCAGAGAGAGAGGTAGAGAGAGATAGAGAGAGAGAGACAGAGAGAGAGAGAGAGAAAACGAGCAGATATAGAGAGATGGGTTTATTACAAGGTCCACGTGGCAGAAATAATGGCGGTTCTTTAACTGCCAGATCCCTACATCACGCTTATTTCGGATTTGTTCTGAAAAATGAATAATATCACAACAAGTATCTGTTTTCCAAATATCCCTTATTTTTTATGTTAAAGAAAATGTGATGTGTTGCGCTATTAAATACAAAATTCGAATTAAAGTAATTAATATAAACATAACAACAGGGCTTCTAATTTGTAAACTAAGGTATCGGAAAACATTAGTTTTCACGGTTACAGCCGGCCCCTTTCTTGCTCAATCACAACCTAAACAAGCCACAAAAACCTGTTTCTCTTTCTGCTTATGGATGCATAATTTTGACACAATATGTTTAGCGGGCTGTCAAAGGTTAAGCTGTTTTCATAAGGTCACCTTGGGGTTTTGCATCAGCAACATTCCTAATGTAACAACAGATGCACAGCGGTACACCATCTACAGATGTAGACTCATAATTTGAGCCGCTCACCGACGGCAGGAAACGAATCAGGCAGCAACCCGGCGAGGGAATTGTTATGGGAAATATTTTTAATGGGGGCTTCTGCAATGACTGATAGCAGGACAAATCTATCCCAGCATTTTTTTGTGGCAATTCAAAGTTTTAGTAGCATTTTTACACTCCTTGAATTAACTCAATGTTTTTTACGCGTACTGTGTCATGGGAATGTTAGCCTGCATCAAATTAAAACTAAGAAGTCGCTCTGCCATTTATCTTTAAAATATCACACAGGGCTTGAATGTAAATAGCTAAATAAACAGTTCTCATGTTTACGACCGATAGTCTACTGTAATTGGCTGGGAATATAAGTACCACTGCACATGCCCAGTAGAGGGACGGCCACTGACAGAGATAGCAATGATCAATTGTTCTGCTCTGCACAGTTCAATGAAAGGTCAACGTCTCAGTGGTCGCTAGGATATAAGGCCGCTATTCACCTTCAGATCATCATGCAGTCTTTTAACCAGCATACTACCAATGTCATTGTAGCCTCACACACTGAAACATAAAGTTTAAACCATTCGACCACTTACTCAGTCCGACTCTGCCCGTAAACCCGGCCCGTGAAGATCCCGAAAGAGTGGGCAAGTTTGCTTCAGCCCAGCACTAACACACCCGGAAGTGCATATCGTCAAGCTTTTTGCTTGGTTGCTCAATGGCCCAATCCCAATGAAGTCCTGACCCCATATAGACTAAATTGACGTCACCTTGTAAGTGATTGAGTGCAAGAGGCTACAAGGGCTCCACATGCTGTAAATAGGAATGGGACGGCACTTTGCAAAATTATGACGTTACTGTGACAACGCTGAAACATGTTACATGCTTTTGTGGGTTTGGGGCTTTTTATTTTACGTTGATTACTTTCTTCGTTATACCAGCTAAGACAAACTACACACAGTACTGGGTACCGGTATATGAACCACCAGTGAGCTTTCTGTTTATACTTCTGTATCGTTTTTTAAACATGTTGAGGTCAGCGTTGGTTGCTCCTTCCATGCTCGTTTCTTTAACATTCTTCTTCTTTTGTCTCTTAACAGACAGGTTTGCTGGGATTTGCGGCTTCTGAGTTTCCTTTGGTAACCCACTTAAAATGTCTGCCAGACGACACTCGCTTACTTCACGAATTTGACAGTGGGACAGACCTAAGCCCTCACAGTCTTTGCGAGAACACATTGCGAAGCTTGTGAGTCTGTGAATGTGGAAATTGTGATTGGGCCACTGTATCCATGTGGTGCTTGGTTGGGTCAAAACACTTCCGGAAAACAGCACTGCCGCTTGTCGTGGGGAGGGGGTGAAGAGCACCATTGTCGGAGGTAGGTTGTTATAGCGCTTTCACTGTGTTGCTTTCACTGTCCTTTGTATATATTTGGCTCCTACACTCAAGTTAACAGCGGACTGCACACGCAAAGTGGTATTAGTTTAGGCATCTGCTCATCTGGTCACCACTCTGTCAAACTTTTGAAGTTCGCAGATGACACCACCCTCAGACTGTACTAACGTACAAACTGTACAAACTGCCAACATCCATGATGATAAACACCTACACAGCCATCATTAAGTCCATCCTGACCTCCTCCATCACCGTCTGGTACGCTGCAGACACTGTCAAAGATAAACTCAGACTGCAGCGCATCATCCGCTTGGTAAAGGGGACCATGGATGTAAGCTGCCCTCTCTTAAGGACCTGTTCAAAGCCAGGACACTGAGGCAGGCAGCAAAGATGGAGGCAGACATCTCCCATCCGGGCAACAGACAGCAAGGCGGTGAGTCTAAGGAACATACCTCTTGCGCTAGTCTACCCCTAGCCCCCCCCCCCAACCCCCCTTGCTACTGTCAGCTCTGATACAATAGACATCGGTGGACATCTTGTACTATAACTGCACATTGCTCTTATTTGCACAACTGTATATACAACTACATATTGCTTTAAATTCTGCTCTTTGCGCACTTTGAAATCTGCTCACACATTGCCTCTTTGCATTACAAAGGTATATATACGACACATCCTATATTTTTCCATTACTTATGCCACTAGACATGGTCTCTCGTCGAACTGTTCGTTGCTCCGTTTGCACTGTTCATGTACGTTTTCATGCTTTTTTCATGCTGCAACTATGGGTCAGAACAAATTGCTTGTATGTGTAAACAGACTTGGCAAAATAAACCTGATTCTCATTCATTCTAACACGCTTGCAGGCTTGGTCTCTTAATGTTCTCAGAAGTTTATCTTCTCATCGGAAAAACAACACTAAACCGATCAATGGAGCCCGTTTTCTCTCTAGGTACGCTGAGCTCCCCGTGTCGTTTTAATTCACTCCACACAAATGTCGCGCAGGTATCAGTAGGTCTGCACCGCTGTTTGTAGTTAACACGGAATAGTAAGAAGCGATGGAAATTAAGAATTTCGCTCAATATACGGCCCCCGGCTGAACGGCGGTATCAGACTGATAGTCTGTTTATCTCTCCTCGGCCTCTCCTCCACACCCCCCCCCTCCCTTCCTCCCTCTCTCCTCTGAACCTTGTTATCGGCTAGATGGCCAGTGTTGTAGCGTTAATTGATTCCAGTATGGGCTCCTGTAAAGGTAATTCTGTGTCGGTGGCAGAGCCTTCCTCGGCTGGGGAACAGTAGATTAACTACTGACACCTAGATCTATCACGGAGACGAGGACGGGTGGGTGGAAGGGGAGACGCGGGGCTACGAAACGTGTTCTAATGTTCCTCCGCAGCGGTTCAACGGGTTTGTGGGAGGGGGCTGCCGTTTCAGCGTCACGGAAAAAACAGCTCTCCAGGTTGGCTACAGTAGCTACAGTTCCCACAGTCAGCACTTAGTGTCTAGCTTTAAGTTCAGTAGCAGCTTCAGAGACAAGATGATGCAGTATATTGTATAAACTTTGTCAATAATATTTTTACACTATTCAATCTTGCATGTGTTTACAAATCCAATTCTATCATTTTGAATGGCTGACTGATTGTTAGAAAACCGTTTTGCAATTATGTTTGCACAGCTGAAAACTGTTGTTTAAGGTGCAATAAAACAAGCGTTCTATAAAATAGATGAGTACCTGGAGCATCAGAAATCGAGGCATCGATTACAAGCTAAAAATGCCCAGAAACAAAGAACTTTCTTTTGAAACGTGTCAGTCTATTTTTGTTCTGTGAGATTAAGGCCATACCATGAAGGAAACTGCCAAAAACTGAAGATCTTGCACAACGATGTGTACTACAGCCTTCACAGAACAGTGCAAACTGTCTCAAACCAAAATAGAAAGAGGAGTGGGAGGCCCTGGTGCACAACACTAATGACATTAGAGTGTCTAGATTGAGGTATGTCAATATTTCTTGTTCAAACTAATTTCATGTACGGTATGTTTTCATGGAAAACAAGAACATTTCTAAGTGACCCCAAACTTTTGAATGGTAGTGTGCATATACAGGTGCTGGTCATATAATTATAATATCATCAAAAAGTTGATTTATTTCAGTAATTCCATTTAAAAAGTGAAACTTGTATAATGTATACATTCATTCTACACAGCCTGATATATTTCAAGTGTTCATTCCCTTTAATTTCGATGATTATAACTGACAACTAATGAAAACCCCAAAATCACTATCTCAGAAAATTTGAATATTGTGAAAAGGTTCAATATTGAAGACACCTGCTGCCACACTTTATTCAGCTAATTAATTCAAATTTTAAATGGTCTCTCAGTCTAGTTCTGTAGGCTACACAATCATGGGGAAGACTGCTGACTTGACAGCTGTCCAAAAGACGACCAATGACACTTTGCACAAGGAGGGCAAGACACAAACAGTCATTGCTAAAGAGGCTGGCTCTTCACAGAGCTCTGTGTCCAAGCACATTAATAGAGAGGCAAAGGGAAGGAAAAGATGTGGTAGAAACCGCACCCTGGAGAGGATTGTGAAACAAAACCCATTCAAAAATGATTCACAAAGACTGGACTGCAGCTGGAGTCAGTGCTTCAAGAACCACCACACACAGACGTATGCAAGACATGGGTTTCAGTTGTCGCATTCCTTGTGTCAAGCCACTCTTGAACAAGACACACTGTCAGAAGCGTCTCGCCTGTGCTAAAGACAAAAAGGACGGGACTGCTGCTGAGTGGTCCAAAGTTATGTTCTCTGATGAAAGTAAATTTTGCATTTCCTTTGGAAATCCTGGTTCCAGAGTCTGGAGGTATTGTGAGGAGGAAGATGCGATACTCCAGACCCAACAATGCAGAAGAGCTGAAGGACACTACCAGAGCAACCTGGGATCTCAACACCTGAGCAGTGCCACAGACTGATCGACTCCATGCCCCGCCACATTGCTGCAGTAATTCTGGCAAAAGGAACCCCAACTAAGTATTGAGTGCTGTATATGCTCATACTTTTCATGTTCATACTTTTCAGTTGGCGAAAATTTCTAAAACTCCTTTTTTTGTATTGGTCTTAAGTAATATTCAAATTTTCTGAGATTTTCATTAGTTGTCAGTTTTAATCATCACAATTAAATGAAATAAACTATTTAGTCTGTGTGTATTGAATGAATATAATATCCAAGTTTCACTTTTTGAATGGAATTACTAAAATAAATCAATTCAAATTATATGACCAGCACCTGTATATAAATATATATATATATATAAATATACAGCAACAAGTGGGTTTCATTATAAGTTTGTTGTCCTTCCTGGAAGACGTCAACATTGTGATTTCTGTGTAAAAAAAATGCACCAGAAAAATAACCAACCACCTCAGCCCAGACGTACCTTGTTCATGGCCTGCGTGTTGGCGAGTGTTTCCGAGAGTCTCGGGTAGGTGTAGGAGCTGTAGGGGTGTGTCTGTAGGGGACTCTTAAAGGCTCCACTGGCCCCGTAGGGTACGTTGGGCTCCTGGAGGCCGGACCCCGACCTGGAGCGCTGCCTGATGGCCGGCGTGGGGCTGGTCTGCGTCACGTACGACGACTTGGGCCGCTTCTCGTACTCGTCCCTGGACGCTCCGCTGTAGCTCCACTCGCTCTCGGGGTAGTTGATCTGTTCGCTGTGGAGCGACGCTCGAGACGGCGTTCCCACCATGGACGCGTCTCGGTAGTCCTGGCTGGACGAGCCGCCCACGGACGCCCGGTAGTAAGCCCCGGTCGTGGACCCGTTGGAACCACCGCCGCTTCCCACGCCCGACCCGGAGCACGCCTCGTCCACGGAGTGAGCTCCCGCCACCTTGTTCTCCAGGTACGTGTGGTAGTCCGGGGGCAGCTTGTGGTAGTCCGCCTTCTGGGGCATGGCGTCGGGGTAGAAAGGGACTCGGCTGGCGTGGCCCAGGTGGCCGTTCTGCTTGGGGAAGCGGTAGTGTCTCCCCACGGCCCAGTCGCCGTCCAGGGCGAAGCTTTTACCGTCCTTACCATACGAGTCCAGGGAGAAGTCCCTGCTGGAGGTGTCCAGGTCACAGGAGTAGCGGGAGTAGTAGTGGCTGAAGCCGTTCTCCTCTGGGACGTTGGGGTGAGGGTGGTGAGGAGGGTGGTGGGAGGGTGGCTTGGGGGCTTGGTGAGGGCCAGTCGGACTCTCTTTGCGTAGGGAGTTGGATCGCGTCACGGAGATGCTGTCGAACTCCTCCAGGAGACCGTTGATGGACGCGTCTTTCGGCGGGCGGTTCCCTCGAACAATGGTCTAAAGGAACAGACCGTAAAACAGTTAGTAAGCTGTGGTCAGGGGGGCATAGAAATAAAATGGAAAGGTCCATTCTAGATAATCTATTTCGATAGAATGATCTCCCAGCACATGCGTTGTAAATGGAACAACAAGAGCAGTACGAGTAACATGGTGATTCCTTCTGGTCTTTGAAGGTGACAAGACCTGCGCTGTCAATGGAAATATGAATAATCAATTTACCATTCACTAATATTCCATTGACGTGCTGTACGTCACATCTGTGATCAAAATAAAAGGAACGCCTGTGTCTCTCATGACGACATTAGGCACCTTCACGACTCACCGTTGCTATGAGGATGTTAATACTGCTAGACGGGATGGATAAAAAGAGCTCCCCGGAAGTCATGTGACCAGGGAAGAAAGCCAAAGGTATATAGGCAGGGACTAGATTCTGGCCCATTTCTTTTCCCAAAAGATAAGCTTCAGTCTGTGGGATGAACTGATCAGGGCATTAATAACCGTGACACCCGCTTACACACGGCGCACACACACACACACACACACACACACAGACACAGAGACACACACAGATGCCTAAAATCTTTAATGCTGCCGAAACAAGAGCAGAATTACTCATCCCTTCCTGCTCACTGTAAGCTCTTTACCCCGCTGTATTGTGACTCAGAAGGCTGTGTGTGTGTGTGTATGTGTGTGCCGTGTGTTTGCAGTGTGTGTGTGCGCCGTGTGTTTGCAGGATTGGTGTGTGATCTCTGTGATGGGAATCAAAGCCTTGTGTGTGTCTCCGCCCCCAGAGGAATACTACAATAAAAAGTAGAAACCTGAGGGTTAGGTTGACATAGTATGACACAGCTTTTCTCTCTCCACCCTCTCTCCTCTCCATAGTTGTGTTTGCCTCTGTCTCTCTCTCAAGCACGCTCTTAAGTATACTATAGTAAATAGTTACTACATACATTGCAAACCCTCAGACAGATTATTATGTATAATAGCACTGTGTAATAAAGTTAGCAGGTCAATACAGGTGAATACAATAAGTGAGGAAATAATCGTTCAATAATAAGGTTTTTAATGTCATCGTATGGGTTTGTCCCTGACTCTTTATTTGGGCGTAGCAGGATGGTACATATTTGGATTCAGCAACCAGCTACAATAAGATCTTCTTGTATGCTCTACAGGAGGTACTGAATGTATGATCTTTGATTATGATCTCTGATTATGATCTCTGATTATGTTCTCTGATTATGATCTCTGATTATGATCTCTGATTATGATCTCTGATTATGATCTCTGATTAGTTGTTATCACATAAAGTTAGTGACTCCCGGCCGTAGGGGAGATGGGGATCATTATTACTTCAAGACAATCCTGTTTTTCCAAGGTAACTTATATCAATCCCGTTTTGGCGAGACACTTTGCATTCAATTTGTTTTCAATTGATAAGAATGAGTATAAATAGCATGTGCAAATTAAAATGTGTCGCTTATTTTTCAGGAATGCAAATGTGGTGTTTATTTTTCAGGAATGCAAATGTGGTGTTTATTTTTCAGGAATGCAAATGTGGTGTTCATTTTTCAGGAATGTGTCGTTTATTTTTCAGTAATGTATGTTTTTTTTAAGGAATGTATATGTGCTGTTTATATTTAAGGAATGTATATGTGCTGTTTATATTTAAGGAATGTATATGTGTTGTTTATTTTTCAGGAATGTATATGTGTTGTTTTGTTTTTTTTAGGAATGTATATATGTCGTTTATTTTTAAGGAATGTATATGTGTCGTTTATTTTTAAGGAATGTATGTGTCGTTTATTTTTAAGGAATGTATATGTCTCGTTTATTTTTCAGGAATGTATATGTGTTGTTTATTTTTAAGGAATGTATATGTGTCGTTTATTTTTAAGGAATGTATATGTGTCGTTTATTTTGTCAGGAATTTATATGTGTCGTTTATTTTTCAGGAATGTATATGTGTCGTTTATTTTTAAGGAATGTATATGTGTTGTTTATTTTTAAGGAATGTATATGTGTTGTTTATTTTTAAGGAATGTATATGTGTTGTTTATTTTCTTGGGAGCCAATAAATCAAGGTTCCGTATTTCCACTCAGTTAACGAGTTAAACATGAACACGTACATCTCCTCAGAAACGCCACTGTCCGGGAGAACCGGCTGGTTATATAATAAAACATCAACCTTGCCTGGTTAAAAATCAATAACCTTGTGTGTATAAGAGACATAGAAAAAGGAATGAGAATGTGGGACAACGTGTGACACGTGCTTGGTTAATTACGTGACAAATCTCTGTTAAGTATCCCGGCATAAACTAAAAGTTGGAAATCTTCCCATTCATTGCTATTACAGACTTATAGTTGGTTACTCTGCCTTTCTTTCACTCCTTCTCTGTCCATCTCTTTCCTTTCCTCGTCTTTTCTCACTTTCTCTGTCTTCCCTCCTCTCTCACCCTCTCTCTCTCATTCCCTCATTCTCCCTACAGCCTTTTGGAGGTGGTGACAGCAGCCATATTTCAGCTTGCTGCGTCTCTGGCCTGTACTTAGGTGATAAGCTGTAATAGATCTAGTCTCTAAACCACTGTCTGTCTGTTGGTCTGCCTGTCAGTTTTTTGTCTGTCTGTTTCTTTGTTGGTCTCTTTGCCTATCTGTTTGTCTGCCTGTTTTATCTGTCTATCTCTTTGACTCTATGTCTCAGTGCGTCTGTCCCTCAGTTTGCCTTTCATCTCTGAATAATAATATGTTTAATACACATTTAATAAAGCATTACACATGGCAGAATAGATTATCAGATACCATCTGGGTTTTTTATGTATTCCGCGCTATTATCAAGTTGTTAAACATATTTTTTTCTCGGTAGTACCACCATGAAAACAGACTCATAGATCGTTTTTCATATCATCACATGACGTCATCGGCACACACTGAGTTTTAAAAAAGATGGATAAATTGTACTGTTTTCTATTGGAAACTAAATGGGCAAACTCTGAACAGACTGGCGTTTCTTGGAGGAGAGACTACGAGACAAGGAGATCCAGTCTAGGTCTGGTTTATGTATGCACAGGGAGAGACAAAGACGGCACAAGGAAGTGGAAAAGGAAGTGGAGGAATTGGAAAAGGAGGAAGTGGAAAAGAGAATAATGAAATGGAAAGGGAAGGTTTATGTGGAAAAAAAATATGAGGAACTGGAAAATGGAGGCAGGAAGTGGAAAAGAGAAGAGATAAGATGGGAGTGGAGGGCCGGTCAGAGAGAGGGGAGCCCAGGAGAGTTGTGGAGTAGGGAGAAAACAGGATGACAAATGAGGCTTATTGAGAGATAAGGGGAGATTAACCTTGGAGGTAATGAAGGAGAGAAGAGATGGAAGGTAAGAGGGACAGAGGAAAGGACTGAAGGGTGGTGTGGGGGAGTAATTAATGAGGTTGTCCTCTGACTCCTGGCCAGGACTCTGTTTCAGGAGACACACACACACACACACATTACGATGGTTATGGGGTGTTCCCCGTAACCCTAACCCCTGAAACGTGATCTCTACTGTAATTTCTATCTAAATTCTAATCCTAACTTCTCTTCTAACACCTAAAACGAAAGACGTCTGATTTCCTGTCCCTGGGGCCCTTAAACAAACTCTGCTGTACGTTCTCCTATTGCTGTCTTTCTGCCAGACACGGATGTGCCGGATATTATACCTCAACATTTAGCACCACACGCACCTCACCTACCCACACAATACACCCACCGGCCACTTGAATCAACCACTGCATTTAG
The DNA here is from genome assembly GCA_029465975.1 of Dallia pectoralis. Classification (NCBI taxonomy): domain Eukaryota; kingdom Metazoa; phylum Chordata; class Actinopteri; order Esociformes; family Umbridae; genus Dallia; species Dallia pectoralis. The sequence continues at coordinate 18,581,358 of CM055734.1, read as the reverse complement.
CAAAAACACACACATCACTACTGTGTCATACACCCTTCTACTCAACACACCCGCACCAACGCACGCACGCACGCACGCACGCACGCACCAACGCACGCACGCACGCACGCACGACCTCGGGGACCCATGGAAACCACCACCTTCCATTAGTCCCACCATGTAGTTGTTTTGACAAATATTATAATATTGTATATTGGTGCAAGAATGACTAAATAAACTGTAGACGTCTCTGAGAATCTCAAAGCTCCCTACCCCCTCTTGTGTCTCCATCACTAAGGGCTGTTCTTTGTCACGACTTTCGCAGCAGAGGATCCACACAACACACACACACAGCACGGAGTACTGAAGTCTAGTGTTGTATCGGTCCCTGGTGTCTGGACCTTAGCCGTGTTCATTCCATTGTGAGATAATGACCTGCGACAAATCAACCTCTCACAACTCCTCATAGATACCTAAGGAGTCATTGGTCAAACACCTACATTTCTCATAGGAAATGGGCACTTCATGACAACAACATATATATAGCCCTTTCTAGGTCTAATAAAGCAGAACAAGCTGCTCCAGCCATTAGCGCTAATTTCCCATTTTAAACAGTGTATGTCAGCGCCTGTTGGTCACACTGTTCTGTATGCTCCAGTAGTTTGACATCCCTTCTATTTCGGACTGAGATAACCCTAACCCTGTTTATTTGTAATAATCTGCCTCCCTCTACTGGTCATTGCTGGTTACTACGACTGATCAACTGAACGACAAAAGGACAATGAGCCAGTCTACCATCGAGGCAAGGCAGTAGACCTAACAAGCCATGAGTTTAGGGAGATTGAAGGCGGGATCTCTTTGTACATGTATAATTTCCAAATTTAATCTTGAATTCTCAACCACCGTACTGTACCATGAGTGTGACAAACTGTTGTGATAGTGATACAGCAGGTGTACCATTTTAGAAAATATTTTTCAGATTTACTTTTTCTGTTTTAATTGAGAATTAGCTAGATAGTTTTAGCTCGCACTAAAGAAGCGTTAGGCTAACGAGCTGCAGTGTTAGCAGCAGCTGGATTTCTTTTTAAAGTCAATGTGAATCTCCTGATGACAACAGCCACTCTGCCTTGTTGTGACCAAACAAGATCAAAGAAAAGGTATTCATAGCTCATTGTGTAGTTGTTGTATAGCACTTTTGCATCGGGTTGATAGTTACAATATTGCTACATTCGAACATAAAAACATGATATAGCCTAACTTGAACATAAGAAGAAACCAAATAGTGTAAAACAATGCAGTGAGTTCGGTTTTCCTCTTGTCCTCCTCAATTTTTTGAGGCCCCAGTTGCCAATGAAGCACATCAATCCAAGTACTCATTTAATTTCATTCAAACACTATGTATCTAAGGTAGTGTGCTACTTCAGACCAGTGACCTAATTCTAACCTTGTATAGTCACAGCTCCATATTGAATTCACAATCCTGGCCTAGGTAATTCTGCCCTCTACTGGTTAATAATGGCAACACTGTGGCTAGATCCTGTAGCATAGAGAAATGGACAGAGCATGTTTAACTTAGATCAGAGGCGTCAAACCGAATCCATGGATGGCCTAGCATATGCAGGTTTTTGGTTAATCCTTTAAATTGGTTTAGTTCAGATCTAAACAACCAGGTAAAGGTAGAACCTAATTAATCAATCAAGTGAGGGCAAAAACCTGCAGACACTTCGCCGTCAATGGAACTGGTGTGACACCTGTGCCTTAGATATCTAGGAACCCCTGAATCTCCCTAAATCGTATCCTTATCCATAACGAACCAATTAGAGTACAGATTGATAGAGAACAGGAAAACCGCAGGGTTTGGCCCTCGTAGGGTAAGAGTTGACTACCTCTGTCCTAGAGCTGTACGTTGTGTTGCTTTCAGATATTGCAGTATGAATGAGTGGTTGTTATTTGACATTGTTTAGGATTAGCTCCATGACAGTTGTAGGCAGAAGTTGACCTCTATCCTCAGGTCAGGGTTCTCTGTGAATTAAAAAACAACATATGAGCCAGAGACTGGAAGCTAAGCAGGGCTGAGCCTGGTCAGTACCTGGATGGGAGACCTCCTGGAAGAGGTGTTAGTGAGGCCAAAATGGGCTGCACCTCTGGTCTGTGTGGGTCCTAACGCCCCAGTATAGTGACGGGGACACTATACTGTCAGAAAGCACCGCCCTTCTGGTGAGACGTAAAACCGAGGTCTTGACTCTCTGACTCTCTTGACTCTCCGTGTCCTTCGATAAAGAGTAGGGGTGTAACCCCGGCATCCTAACCGTCCTCTGTCCATCAAGGCCACCTAATCATCCCCATATATATATACACTAATTGGCTTCATCATCAGTAAGCTGGTGTGCGTTCTGGTGCAATATGGCTGCCGTCGTGTCATCCAGGTGCTGCACATTGGTGGTGGTTGAGGAGATTCCACCTTCCATGTAAAGCGACCTTGGGTTTGAGAAAGGCGCTATATAAATTGAACATATTATTATTATGTTACCTCTCATTAAAACAATTATTGGCCCCCTATGTAGTTTCAGTGGTTGTGGGTTTGATTCCCATGGGGGACCAGTGCGAATAAAGATAAACGTGTTTCACCACAGTAAGTCAGTCCTGATGAGAACTCCTGCTCAATCCACTTGTTGGTTGGAACAGCTCATTCCTGATTCTCTAGGGTTCTCCTGGAAAAGCGCAAAGATACGATGAAATAGGAACTATTGGTAAAAACAAATGAAACCCCCTCACGTTAAAGGCTCGATATATGTGATTATCATTTGTGCCCCTGAAGGAAATAAGTTGACCTGGTACGATGAGGAGACAGAGGGTTGAGGGAGAGACGAATGTGTGCGATTGATCATTTGAGTCAATGCAATCTCTCAAATAGCTGTAGGTGATGTCTCCAACCACGAGTCCAACCAGCCACAACCCTCTAGAATCCAACCATCAGCCATTCAGTATAAAGGCATGCGCTTGGCAAAGACTGGGCGAGACTACAGATGGGGTTTCAGCCCCCATCTCTTTCTCAAAATGGCAGCGTTACTTTTAGATAATTTTTTATTATTATATGAAAGTTGTGTCACCCAACCCCCCAGGGAGACTAGGGAAGTCCAAAGAAGAACCCTAGCATAGCGCTGTGACAGCTGAGACTCACTCTGACCCAGTTCTCGCTGACCTCTCTACGACCCCCCAGGACCCAACATGTCACGCCAGGCTCGTACAGTACATTCCCATAGAGGCCAGGGGCTGGTCGTACTTCACAAAAGATCACATCAATTAAAAACATGGGCGAATGCCTAAAGAGCAATAACACAGATCTTTCTGTAACCCGGGAAACTGAGGCCAGCTGCTCTGAGCAGCCATGGATGTAAGATCCTCCCACAATGACTAAATAGTGATGACTGAAACCCAAATCTCTCACTACATGGGGTTCCCCCGGTGGGGTTTATTACTGGGGCTGAAACATCCTGATCCACAGAGACGAGACTGAGAAATGGGTTAGGGCTCCCTCTAAAAGCCATACCAGGATATCGTTGCTGCGTTCAGAGACCGGAGCTTGGTCTGGTTTCAATAGGTGCAATATGTCTATGCACATGCACATAAATGTATCCTATCTTATGAGTTTACAAACATATGATATGTCACAAATGTAATTAAAGGGTCATTTTTTGTTTTGATTGTAGCGGACTCTTACAGGGCTAAATGTTAATCAGATTATTTTATAGTTGTATTGTATTATATTCACCTAATGACTAGCGTCTGAAACTGTAACTAAAACTGAGTACAGCCTCAGTGGTCACTGTATGTGAATGTCGAAAGTTGCATAGAACTTTCTTCTCAAGAGACCAGACATTTTCTCAGTAACTTTAACAATTTGAGGGACCATTGCGTACTGTACAGTATGACAGAAGAATAATCTCACCGGGAACAGGGTTGGGCAGCCCTGGGTAACCAAACTGTAGACACAGGAAGTCTATAGATTTAGTTTCTATTCAGGCAAAAACAAACCACCAGGGGGTGCTGTAGACCCATACAACGCAAAAGTTCTAAAGGTGGATGTCACCAAGGATTGTGAGTCAAGAAATACAATGAAGAGAAAAGACCAACCATTGACTTGAATTTCAACACATGTTTTATACATTTGTTTGAATGTAATGCTATAGGCCAAATATATAAACGTACTATGAAATAAGTGTGAACACGGTTCCCAGATCAACAGACCAGAGTCACATTGGGAATAAAGAACAACCACCTCCGATGTAGAAACCCAGATAAAGAAACAGAAATTGACAGTGCGTGTTTCAAATCTCTCTTTGAGTGTGACAATGATTCAGAGAGTCGGGATGGGCAGATGAAGTCAGATTGAGAAAACCAAGAGAAGAACAGGACAGCGAAAGAAAAAAAAAAGTAAATGACAACCACTTCTGCCTCTCTGACAACCAGATAATACACACTCTGCCTTGAAGTGTGTGTGTGTTAATGTGCATCAAATCGACATTAGATAGAGCGGAGTGATGTTTTATCCAACCCTGACTGGGCAAGCCTCCCCACCACACTCAATCATTAATACTGCTGAAAAATAAGTAAGTAATTGACGGGTTATAAGGTTGAAGTAGTAACTAAACACTGCGGAGCGATGTTCATTCTCAATGGAAATAGTTGACAGAAGCAAATCACAGGGAGTGGTGAAATGAAAGGTGTACTCTGTGTAATGTACACTGTAATGTATGAACTATAATGAAAGGTGTACTCTGTGTAATGTACACTGTAATGTATGAACTATAATGAAAGGTGTACTCTGTGTAATGTACACTGTAATGTATGAACTATAATGAAAGGTGTACTCTGTGTAATGTACACTGTAATGTATGAACTATAATGAAAGGTGTACTCTGTGCAATGTACACTGTAATGTACAAACTATATAAATGAAAGGTGTACTCTGTGTAATGTATGAACTATATAAATGAAAGGTGTACTCTGTGTAATGTATGAACTATAGTAAAAAAAGTACTCTGTGCAATGTACACTGTAATGTATAAACTATATAAATGAAAGGTGTACTCTGTGTAATGTACACTGTAATGTATGAACTATAATGAAAGGTGTACTCTGTGCAATGTACACTGTAAAGTATAAACTATATAAATGAAAGGGGTACTCTGTGTAATGTATGAACTATAATGAAAGGTGTACTCTGTGCAATGTAGACTGTAATGTATAAACTATATAAATGAAAGGTGTACTCTGTGTAATGTATGAACTATAATAAAAGGTGTAGTCTGTGTAATGTATGAACTATTATAAAAGGTGTACTCTGTGTAATGTATGAACTATAATGAAAGGTGTACTCTGTGTAATGTATGAACTATATAAATGAAAGGTGTACTCTGTGTAATGTATGAACTATATAAATGAAAGGTGTACTCTGTGTAATGTATGAACTATATAAATGAAAGGTGTACTCTGTGTAATGTATGAACTATATAAATGAAAGGTGTACTCTGTGTAATGTATGAAATATATAAATGAAAGGTGTACTCTGTGTAATGTATGAACTATAATAAAAGGTGTACTCTGTGTAATGTATGAACTATAATAAAAGGTGTACTCTGTGTAATGTATGAACTATAATGAAAGGTGTACTCTGTGCAATGTATGAACTATATAAATGAAAGGTGTACTCTGTGTAATGTATGAACTAATAAATAAAAGGTGTACTCTGTGTAATGTATGAACTATAATAAAATGTGTACTCTGTGTAATGTATGAACTATAATGAAAGGTGTACTCTGTGTAATGTATGAACTATATAAATGAAAGGTGTACTCTGTGTAATGTATGAGCTATATAAATGAAAGGTGTACTCTGTGCAATGTATGAACTATATAAATGAAAGGTGTACTCTGTGTAATGTATGAACTATATAAATGAAAGGTGTACTCTGTGTAATGTGTGAACTATATAAATTAAAGGTGTACTCTGTGTAATGTATGAACTATATAAATGAAAGGTGTACTCTGTGTAATGTGTGAACTGTATAAATTAAAGGTGTACTCTGTGTAATGTATGAACTATATAAATGAAAGGTGTACTCTGTGTAATGTGTGAACTATATAATCACCCTGTCCAGGTCAAATAGTCCTTCCAGCACCTGAACACCCACTCCAACTCAGCATGTATCTCTCTTATCCCCCCTCTCTCTAAACTGGTCCCACCCTGTAAAGCAGAAATCATATCTGTTCTCCATATGTTCACCAGGCACCTAAAAGCTGCATCTGAACCAAAATAGCCCTGTAATGGTTTGACTGAACTTCACAAGTCATCAGCGCTCTCCTAAGACACTGAAAGGTGACTGTTAAAACGTACCGTCAGGCTCTGAATGTGAATACCTGAGCCCCCCAACTGGGTTTCATTCCAATCTTCGATGACTACTGATGAGGTACACTAATGAACTGATTCTGAAGACTGGAATTGAAACTGGACTTAAGCCTGCCTCCAAATAGCTCACCTGAATAGCCGGCACATCAAAACACGAGGCTAACGCAGAGTTAAAACAAACCCACCCTCAAAACAAGCCACTTGATGCTTCTGTGTTCGGAGGGAAAAAAGACCTCACCTTAAACAAAATGGCGCCTTTCCTGTCAGATCAATACAACATTTTGCGTGAACCACCATAACACCTCACCTGGGAGAGGGTATAAAGTGTTTCCTTGCGGGACTCCAGTGCTGCGGCTCCTGGTCTCTAACTCAGACACTAGTATTCTCTCTTCCTGTCTTCTCCTTTTGGCCAATGATTTCTCCCACCTGCTGAGTCCTCCTTCCGTCGGCGGTCTGAACCCGGGCTTCTCAGATCCGATATAGCCCGACCACCCCCACTCAAACTCTCATAGCCCAGCTGCAACTCTTGGAACCGAGCATGCCACACACACGCACACGCGCACACACACACACTCACGCAGGCACACACACACACACACACACACACACACACACACACGTTCCCTATTCAGTTCAGATATCAGATATCTATCCCATGGGGGTGGCGGCTACAGTACCGTCCTGCAAGCGTTTCCAGTTATTACTTTACACCGATTCTCCTGAATGAGCTAAGCTGTCTTCACTCGCTTCTTAATTCGTTTTTGTTGTACTCGTCAACACTACGACCCAGTGAGTCAGTTCAGTCAACCAGAACCAGTACACCACTATACATGTGAGATACAATCAGTACCAGTGTATCAGAACCAGTCCAATACACCACAATACATGTGAGATACAATCAGTACCAGTGTATCAGAACCAGTCCAATACACCACAATACATGTGAGATACAATCAGTACCAGTGTATCAGAACCAGTCCAATACACCACAATACATGTGAGATACAATCAGTACCAGTGTATCAGAACCAGTCCAATACACCACAATACATGTGAGATACAATCAGTACCAGTGTATCAGAACCAGTCCAATACACCACAATACATGTGAGATACAATCAGTACCAGTGTATCAGAACCAGTCCAATACACCACAATACATGTGAGATACAATCAGTACCAGTGTATCAGAACCAGTCCAATACACCACAATACATGTGAGATACAATCAGTACCAGTGTATCAGAACCAGTCCAATACACCACAATACATGTGAGATACAATCAGTACCAGTGTATCAGATCCAGTCCAATACACCACAATACATGTGAGATACAATCAGTACCAGTGTATCAGAACCAGTCCAATAAACCACAATAAGTATGAGATACAATCAGTACCAGTGTATCAGAACCAGTCCAATACACCACAATACATGTGAGATACAATCAGTACCAGTGTATCAGAACCAGTCCAATACACCACAATACATGTGAGATACAATCAGTACCAGTGTATCAGAACCAGTCCAATACACCACAATACATGTGAGATACAATCAGTACCAGTGTATCAGAACCAGTCCAATACACCACAATACATGTGAGATACAATCAGTACCAGTGTATCAGAACCAGTCCAATACACCACAATACATGTGAGATACAATCAGTACCAGTGTATCAGAACCAGTCCAATACACCACAATACATGTGAGATACAATCAGTACCAGTGTATCAGAACCAGTCCAATAAACCACAATAAGTATGAGATACAATCAGTACCAGTGTATCAGAACCAGTCCAATACACCACAATACATGTGAGATACAATCAGTACCAGTGTATCAGAACCAGTCCAATACACCACAATACATGTGAGATACAATCAGTACCATTGTATCAGAACCAGTCCAATACACCACAATACATGTGAGATACAATCAGTACCAGTGTATCAGAACCAGTCCAATACACCACAATACATGTGAGATACAAATCAGTACCAGTGTATCAGAACCAGTCCAATACACCACAATACATGTGAGATACAATCAGTACCAGTGTATCAGAACCAGTCCAATACACCACAATACATGTGAGATACAATCAGTACCAGTGTATCAGAACCAGTCCAATACACCACAATACATGTGAGATACAATCAGTACCAGTGTATCAGAACCAGTTTAATACACCACAATACATGTGAGATACAATCAGTACCAGTGTATCAGAACCAGTCCAATACACCACAATACATGTGAGATACAATCAGTACCATTGTATCAGAACCAGTCCAATACACCACAATACATGTGAGATACAATCAGTACCAGTGTATCAGAACCAGTCCAATACACCACAATACATGTGAGATACAAATCAGTACCAGTGTATCAGAACCAGTCCAATACACCACAATACATGTGAGATACAATCAGTACCAGTGTATCAGAACCAGTCCAATACACCACAATACATGTGAGATACAATCAGTACCAGTGTATCAGAACCAGTCCAATACACCACAATACATGTGAGATACAATCAGTACCAGTGTATCAGAACCAGTTTAATACACCACAATACATGTGTGTCACATAAGGTCCCTGGTTAGGTTCACAGGTGCTTGATATTAATATAATGTTACATAGCTTAGTTAATCAGTGGGCTATTTAAGGTCCCTGGTTAGGTTCACAGGTGCTTGATATTAATATAATGTAACATAGGTTAGTTAATCAGTGGGCTATTTAAGGTCCCTGGTTAGGTTCACAGGTGCTTGATATTAATATAATGTTACATAGGTTAGTTAATCAGTAGGCTATTTAAGGTCCCTGGTTAGGTTCACAGGTGCTTGATATTAATATAATGTTACATAGTTTAGTTAATCAGTAGGCTATTTAAGGTCCCTGGTTAGGTTCACAGGTGCTTGATATTAATATAATGTTACATAGCTTAGTTAATCAGTGGGCTATTTAAGGTCCCTGGTTAGGTTCACAGGTGCTTGATATTAATATAATGTTACATAGGTTAGTTCATCAGTGGGCATTTTAAGGTCTCTGGTTAGGTTCACTGGTGCGTGATATTGTTTTACGTTATGTTTAATGTTGAGTATTTGTGGTTAGTGCCAACTGTTTTTTGTATGTAAGTCGCATCATTGCGCAATTTTATTCACAGTGTATGTTTTCTGTTCGTTGTTACGTGTTTTTTTATGTATTAATGATAAATAAACCCACGAACGGATATACGCTGTATCTGCATCTAGCTCCTCTACACTTCACCCCGTAAGGAGTCGTGACAATATGAGATACAAGACCAGTGAAATTAGAATCATACACCACAATATATATGAGATACAATCAGTACCAGAACCAGTTTACTATACCACTATACATGTCTATTAGTACCAGTGTGTCGGTACCAGTCAACTATATCGGTCCATTTGACCCGGTTCTATATTGGTCCATTTGAGCCGGTTCTATATTAGTCCATCTGATCTGGTTTTATATTGGTCCATTTGACCCGGTTCTATACTAGTCCATCTGATCCGGTTTTATATTGGTCCATTTGACCCGGTTCTATACAAGTCCATCTGATCCGGTTTTATATTGGTCCATTTGACCCGGTTCTATACAAGTCCATCTGATCCGGTTCTATATTGGTCCATTTGACCCGGTTCTATACTAGTCCATCTGATCTGGTTTTATATTGGTCCATTTGACCCGGTTCTATACTAGTCCATCTGATCCGGTTTTATATTGGTCCATTTGACCCGGTTCTATACTAGTCCATCTGATCCGGTCCACTACCAATCCATCCATCACCTCTGCCACTGGTCTAACTACCCTGCAGGGTGAATTATCACGGTACTTTGCAGAATCTGGCACCATGAGGGTGTAAACCCAATGTGCTACATGACCCTAACACCAACCCTCTCCATGCCACAGTACGCAAGGGGAAAATATCACAATAGGTAAACATCAAATAGATATATAATAATGAAGAACAATATGAAAAATACATTGAATAGTATGTATGACTGACCTTAATATTCAGAAGCATAGTAATAACACATTCCTCTAAAAACCGGGACTGCTGGTGGAAAATAAATAGATATCCCACCATCAGAGATGACCCAATCCCAGCCAGGCTAGCTCTGTCTCACTCTTTCACTCTCTCTTTCACTCTCTTTTTTGCTCTCTCTCTCATGGCAACAGAGATGTTAATAACATGGAAATGCTGTTAGCGCTTAGCGTTAGCCTACTTCTGGTAGCGCTTGGAGGGGGAGGGGGTCAGAATAAAATATAAAGGTAGTGCTTTAACACAGTGTACTCCTCGCAGAGATATGGAGCACTGCCTTCTGGGAAAGACCACAAACGAACTAACCTTCTAGAGGAAAGTGGGGGAGTGGGGAGTGGGGGGCAGAAAGGAGCTGAGGAGAGGAAAGTGGAGGAGTATTGAAGGGAAGAGAGGTGAACTGAGGAAAGGAGAGAAAGCTGGAGGAGAGAAGAACAGAGGAGAGGGCAGCAAAAAAGAGCAGATCTGAGGAGATAAGAGATCTAAAAGCATGAGGAGATTGTTAAGGAGAAAAGAGAGAATACGGGGAGAGAGGAGAGAAAACAGCACGAGGAGAAAAGAGAGAATACGGGGAGAGAGGAGAGAAAACAGCATGAGGAGAAAAGAGAGAATACGGGGAGAGAGGAGAGAAAACAGCACGAGGAGAAAAGAGAGAATACGGGGAGAGAGGAGAGAAAACAGCACGAGGAGAAAAGAGAGAATACGGGGAGAGAGGAGAGAAAACAGCACGAGGAGAAAAGAGAGAATACGGGGAGAGGAGAGAAAACAGCACGAGGAGAAAAGAGAGAATACGGGGAGAGAGGAGAGAAAACAGCATGAGGAGAAGAGAGAATACGGGGAGAGAGGAGAGAAAACAGAGAGAATGGGAGAGGATGAATAAACCATGAGTGGCATCCAGAGGGCAATGATGAAGTTATTTCAGGAACAACAACCTCATAACCTCCCTGAACCCCCCCACTACACACACACACGCACCACACACACACACACTCACACACACACACACAAATAGATGCACAGCCGGGAAGAACTTCAAGTCAGAGGTAGACGAGCATCACTCATGTCTCATTATGACCAGGGGACATTGGAACAACGTACGGTGGATAAATATAGTGAAGCCCAGCATGTGACGCAGCCATGGACAAACACACGCCCCTAATGAGGCCAACAAACACACAACTAATGAGGAGGAGTGTGAGGTTGAGGATGATGAAGTTGAGGACGATGAAGTCAATGGATGAAGAGGGTGAAGTCAATGGATGAAGAGGGTGAAGTCAATGGATGTAGAGGGTGAAGTCAAGGATGAGGAGGTTGAAGTCAATGATGAAGAGGATGAAGACGAGGACGATGAAGTCAATGGATGAAGAGAGTGAAGTCAATGGATGAAGAGGGTGAAGTCAATGGATGAAGAGGGTGAAGTCAAGGACGAGGTTGATGAAGTCAAGGATGAAGAGCGTAAAGTTGAGGACGAGGATGATGATGTCAAGGATGAAGAGGGTGAAGTCAATGGATGAAGAGGGTGAAGTCAAGGATGAAGAGGTTGAAGTCAATGGATGAAGAGGGTGAAGTCAAGGACGAGGTTGATGAAGTCAAGGATGAAGAGCGTAAAGTTGAGGACGAGGATGATGATGTCAAGGATGAAGAGGGTGAAGTCAATGGATGAAGAGGGTGAAGTCAAGGATGAAGAGGTTGAAGTCAAGGATGAAGAGGGTGAAGTCAAGGATGAAGAGGTTGAAGTCAATGGATGAAGAGGGTGAAGTCAAGGACGAGGTTGATGAAGTCAAGGATGAAGAGCGTAAAGTTGAGGACGAGGATGATGATGTCAAGGATGAAGAGGGTGAAGTCAATGGATGAAGAGGGTGAAGTCAAGGATGAAGAGGTTGAAGTCAAGGGATGAAGAGGGTGAAGTCAAGGATGAAGAGGTTGAAGTCAAGGGATGAAGAGGGTGAAGTTGAGGACGAGGAGGATGAAGTCAAGGATGAGGATGATGAAGTGCAGCAGAGGATTAGCATCACTGTGGTGATTTTAGATTTGAGTTGATGATACTACCTCTGACACCCCGAGCCTTTATATTTAAACCAGATACACATCAGAATCAAATTGTAAAATTCATTATTTATGTAACTACCGCCTGTTAGCCATTAAAGTTATATTTATGAAACAAATAATGTACCTGGTGAAATAGAGATCATCATCATTATGGGGAGTATGGCACTGTAGAATGGCTACTGTCACTCAAGGAATATAACCCAGGTGGGCGTGTCCAGCATAGTAATTATGACAGGGGCGGGACTTCCGATATGGGGGTTGGACTTTCAGTGTGTCTAGTGAATAAATTATGACAGTGGGGCTGTCATAGGGTTTTGCAACATCTGAGTTTGTGGGCTGAGTAATTTATGATTTAAGTCAGGGTGGTATGACATTTGGGTCAGGCTTTACAAGTCATTTTTAAATGATGATTTTAAGCATGGGAAGGGACTCACAATTATTGCAAAAGATCAGCCCAAAAACACTCTGTATTTTGAGAAGAAACAGGATGTGTCCATCTGATAACATAACCCAGGGTAGGGCAAACTTTAGAATTAGGAATTAGGTCTAAAAAGCTGCTACAAAATTAGAAACAGCTGATGTGACTTCTGTCTCCTGTTGGTCAACAGAAATTCTGCATTTTCGGACAGATATTGAGGCTGTTTTGCCTGTGATGAATTGATGACAGATTGTGTCACGGACATTGAACACACACTTCACTTTGCTCGATTAGAACAACTGTCTGGGTTAAAAAACTGTGAGGATCCAGACCCTGTACCCACAAGTTAAACCACAGTAAAAGTGACCAGTAGAAGTGACCAGTAGAAGTGACCAACAGGACTGACCAATAGAAGTGACCAGTAGAAGTGACCAATAGGAGTGACCAACAGGACTGACCAATAGGACTGACCAGTAGAAGTGACCAACAGGAGTGACCAATAGAAGTGACCAGTAGAAGTGACCAATAGGAGTGACCAATAGGACCAAATAGTAGGAGTGACCAATAGGACTGACCAGTAGAAGTGACCAACAGGAGTGACCAATAGAAGTGACCAGTAGAAGTGACCAATAGGAGTGACCAGTAGAAGTGACGAGTAGGAGTGACCAGTAGGAGTGACCAATAGGACCGAATAGTAGGAGTGAACAGTACGAGTGACCAGTTGAAGTGACCAATAGAAGTGACCAGTAGATGTGACCAATAGAAGTGACCGGTAGAAGTGACAAACAGGACTGACCAATAGTAGTGACCAGTAGAAGTGACCAATAGGACGGAATAGAAGGAGTGACCAGTAGGAGTGACCAGTAGGAGTGACCAGTATGAGTGACCAGTAGGAGTGACCAATAGAAGTGACCAGTAGGTGTGACCAATAGAAGTGACCAGTAGGAGTGACCAGTAGGAGTGACCAATAGAAGTGACCAGTAGGTGTGACCAATAGAAGTGACCAGTAGGTGTGACCAATAGAAGTGACCAGTAGGAGTGACCAGTAGGAGTGACCAATAGAAGTGACCAGTAGGAGTGACCAATAGAAGTGACCAGTAGGTGTGACCAATAGAAGTGACCAGTAGGAGTGACCAGTAGGAGTGACCAATAGAAGTGACCAGTAGGTGTGACCAATAGAAGTGACCAGTAGGAGTGACCAGTAGGAGTGACCAATAGAAGTGACCAGTAGGAGTGACCAATAGAAGTGACCAGTAGGAGTGACCAGTAGGAGTGACCAGTAGGAGTGACCAGTATGAGTGACCAGTAGGAGTGACCAATAGAAGTGACCAGTAGGTGTGACCAATAGAAGTGACCAGTAGGAGTGACCAGTAGGAGTGACCAATAGAAGTGACCAGTAGGTGTGACCAATAGAAGTGACCAGTAGGTGTGACCAATAGAAGTGACCAGTAGGAGTGACCAGTAGGAGTGACCAATAGAAGTGACCAGTAGGAGTGACCAATAGAAGTGACCAGTAGGTGTGACCAATAGAAGTGACCAGTAGGAGTGACTGGTTGGAGTGTTCTGGCTGTCAGTTATATAATATTAGCATACTCAAATGTGTGCGTCATCATTAATGTTTTATATCCCGGGCAAACCTGAAGCATCCATTAAGTGTTACATATATGATGACTTTGAGACAATGGCAAATACTGTGAAGCAGTTTCTTTCCCCACAGGTTTTTACAATCACAGCATTGTAACTAACCCTTTCAGGCACATACCAAGACAGCTGTAATTGTTACATCTTGATAATAGATAACTGGAACAACCTCTGGATACATACAGACAACCCATTCAATCAGAAACACTTTGACAGTCATCTCTTCAAATAAAAGAAACAGTAGTGTTTCTAGTCGATTGGTAATGTTTAACATTGTAACCATGGTTGAGGACATCAGGTCTTAACCCCATGTTTAATTGTAGTTGTCCCACAATGTATTTTTGTTTGGTTTGTCTCTACCTAGGTATATATTCCAGAAAGGTGTACCAAAAAATAAAGGAACACTGGTGATTATTAACATATGCCTCTACAGAGGGCTGGGGAAACAGGACCATAAAACCTATATTAGAGACAACATTAGAACATCCTGTGTAGAATAAACATTGTATAGAATATTTTAACCCCGAAAGGTATGGAAGGATGAAGGAAAACACCCATGTTTAGGCTAATTTCTGAGAACATGATTTCTGGGGTCACCGTGACTGGGCACATCCTTTCCTCGACCTTGGCAACTAGTTAATAAAGTATTTTTAACATATCAACTCAATCTGCACTACACATACATCTTTAGATTTAGTGACAAACATTCTAGAACAACATAAAGTGTAAAAAAGTGTATATATAACTTGTACTTACCACATAAAGACCCCCAATGGAGCCCAGGAAACAATAGGAGTCATCTGTGACCAATTCCCAGATTAATAAATTACCTCCACTACCCTCAAACCTGTGTAACTCCTATTTTAGAAATAAAGCGTCTCATAATTTGCTGTGTCAAGTGTTATTGTTTTGGTCACTCCAACTATCATCCACATTTCATGCTTTATATCATTATTCCTACATGTATTGTTGACCCCTGACCCACAAGTTAAACCACAGTGAAGTGTGTGTATTACACAACCCCACATGTGACACAAGCACACCCCACGTCCAATTGTATTCACCGTACAGGCGCACCTAGTGACTGAAGTCCCACCCCCAAACTGGAAGCTTTACCATGTCACATTAGAGTTCCCGGCCCTGTTATAATTCATACGCTGGCCACGCCGACAATGGTTATAAATCATGAATGTGACAGTAGCCATCCAATATGTATTACCATGTGGTCATTAAGTTCTTCACAAGCCGGTGTCCGCACAGCTTCTCATCAATTGTTCTGGATGAAAAATTTGGAAGGGTGCAGGAAGATTCCTCGTGTGTGTGTGTGTGTTTGTACTTGAGTTGATTAATGGAAGTGGCCTAAGCCTGGCAGGTTAGTTGGTTTTGACGGGAGAGGGTGGGGAACAAAAAGAAGTCTGTTGACAAACATGCAGTCCTTCTCAGCTTGTCCAACCTGGGCTCAAATAGCATTTGAAATGATTTGAAGTAGTGCATCTGTGCTTGATTGGATGGGTAAACTCCGCCCATCTGGACCTCCAAAATATACTGGAAAGAATTCAACTTGTATTTGAACCCAGGTAAGCTTTGTATAGCACGCCATATGAACATGCACTTTAGATCCATATCGGCACAAGCTCTGGCACATTTTGGGGGAAAATTGAAACCAAGAACGGGAATAGAAACGAAGGGCATTCCGCTACGGTTACTGTATGGCGACTTTTCGGGGTCATGCGTATGATTGAAAATAAATGCGATGCACCTGCCATTTACTCGGACACACTACTTCCACCTCGAAGCACGTGGACAGGTAGTGTCGGAAAGATATACCCAAAGAAAAAGAGAGCTTTGTGGTTGTGACTGTCTGTGTGTGTGACCAAAAAATAGAAAAGAAGAACAGAAAAGGGAAGTGTGGTAGAAGTCATACTTTTCGCAAGGGAGATTCAGCCGACCGGATATTCTTGGGAGATATCTGTGAAGAGAGCAAGAGAATTAAAGTCTTGTTTTCCCCTCTTCAGAGATATCTCCAATGGCAACAGTGCTGTTCTAGAAAGATTTACAATGACCTTTGTTGTGTTTTTGTCTAACACCTTTTTCAAGTTAGCGGTAGAGGGTACATTTACCGTTAAAGGTTAGATGGGAATTATTTAAATATACCTCTGTCGTCATATCTTGTATGTCACCTGCTCTCTCCCATTGCTCCTTGTAAAACAGAAATAGGTACATTCCTGTAGCACCACCCAGACTAGCATAGCTTAGCGACCACTGCTAAACGTAATTGCTAAAACCCTAGTTGCTTAAACCAAGCTACCCATGCAAATGTTGCCTGGCATTTGCAACACAAAAGCACTAAGTAGATTATTTCAAGACCTGTCAATTGAGAAGCAATACAGATAAGCCGGCTTCATATAAAAATTCTTGTTTTTGTGTTCCAAAATGTAAGAGTCTCGCTATGAAAAGGACTAAGTTCAAATGAAGTGTGTCTCTGATAAAGGTGATCTGCACTGTTGTTCGACCAGACACTGGGTTTGGCATTTTATCAGCAGTGGCTATTCCATTTTATTATTAACCATCAAAAAAGTTGATGAAACGTAGACGTTTACGCCCATGTAAGTAACTCGTTTTGTTTTGTTGTGTCAAACATTGTAAAACGGTCAGGGGGCACACGTTCAGTATAGGGGTTGTGGGCTGAAGGTCAGGGGGCACACGTTCAGTATAGGGGTTGTGGGCTGAAGGTCAGGGGGCACAGGTTCATTATAGGGGTTGTGGGCTGAAGGTCAGGGGGCACACGTTCAGTATAGGGGTTGTGGGCTGAAGGACAGGGGGCACACATTCAGTATAGGGGTGATGGGCTGAAGGTCAGAGGGCACACGTTCAGTATAGGGGTTGTGGGCTGAAGGACAGGGGGCACACATTCAGTATAGGGGTTCTGGGCTGAAGGTCAGGGGGCACACGTTCAGTATAGGGGTTGTGGGCTGAAGGACAGGGGGCACACATTCAGTATAGGGGTGATGGGCTGAAGGTCAGAGGGCACACGTTCAGTATAGGGGTTGTGGGCTGAAGGACAGGGGGCACACATTCAGTATAGGGGTGATGGGCTGAAGGTCAGAGGGCACACGTTCTGTATCAGGGCAACCACAGACAGGGAGGCAGAAAGTGCAGGATCTCTACGCTGACACTCCCTCTACCACCAGCTGGGCCAAAGGAGCTAAGCCCCTGAATGCTACAGCTTCTACCAGGTTGGATTTAATCCCATCTGAAGCCATCCAGATGCTTTCTAAACGAGTAGCGGTTTAAAACAAGCTCTACAACTTCTAGGAATGCCTTGACATCATTAGCTGACTGGCGCAACGCTTCTGACTGCGGACGGTTCACTGCAATTTTTAAACTGCCCCTGCCGTATCGTCTGACATGTAAACGAGTAATTGAACAACAACACAGAGTAGGAGATATTCAGAAGAGACAGAGACAAGAGTACACAGGTACAGTCACAGATGAGTAGGAAACATGGGCAATTCACCGTTATTGACAAGCAAAACTTTGGGTCATTGTATGATTGTGTGTCTCGTAACCAATAGTTACAGCAACCACTTTTGCCATCCGAACGCTTGGCAACAAGCCTGCCACTTGCTAATCTGCTTGGCCAAAAGATACCTTCATTTAATCTACGACCATTAAATCTTCACTCTAAGTGTTGTCAGAGTCAGTGTGATACAAAGTCAATTGAGAAGTGCTCATTGTGTAATGGCTTGCATTAACTGTGTGTAAGTGATGAAGAAATAAGCAATGCCAGGATCAATAATGAAAAGCTGAAGGATATAAGAGTCGATCTGCGTATAGATTAGTATTCCTTAAATGCTCAGGTACGATCAGAAATTCAAGGTCTGTCTTCTAACAAGGTGTATGCTAACGCTTGTGTATGCTTTGCGCCTCGAGAAAACCTGAACTTCGGTGGATGAAGAATTACCCATGTTTCCTTCACGTAAACAAGACATTACATGACATAAAACGAGCAAGACCAGAAGTCAAAGAGACTCTGCAGTAAAATCTGAGACAAAGAGAGAAAGAAGAAAGGAGATAACAAGAGGTGTGGAGATATCTGGAGTAAGGGAGAGTGTTGAGAACAGAGCAAGAAAAAAGAGACAGCGAGAGAGCGAAAGAGAGAGAAACAAAGAGTTATGAATGAAACAAATGAGGAGATTAAGAGAAATGATGAGAAGCAAACGGGATATGAAGACAACGAGAGAAAAACTATGCAAGATATGGGATTATTAGAATGAGAGACCGAAATACAGAACCGAATAGAGAAGTAAAGATGCAGAGAGAGAAAGTAGAATGCATAAGAAAAACAAAGCAGCACCATTTGTCCACCTGGTACTGTACCTTCATAGGGGCCAGCTGGATGGGGGTGATGTAGGAGGGGTCAACCATGGGTTTGGGCCTGTTTGCTGTGTCTGCCAGGAGACTTTGCCATTGCTGGGGCAGACCCGTGAACTTCTGCTCCCGCGCGTCGAAGCCTGTGTGGACCCGGTGCTCGAAGTTTGACGGAGCAGAAATCTCCAGCCTCTTCTTCTTCTTCCCAAACATGCTGGAAAACCCGGACAAACCTGAGAAGAGACAACAAGAACAGATAAGAAAAGAGGAGGTCCCACAAGCCAGAGCAATCAGACCCATTTTTTTATAACGCCCTTTGAACATCAGCAGTTGTCACAAAGGGCAAGCAAGGCTAGGAAAACTCCCTAGTGGGTTGCAAACTAAAGGAAGGAGCCTAGAGAGGAACCAGACTCTGAGGGGTGGCCAGGACTCTTCTTGTCACGGTGTGTAGGGTGGACGGAAGGATGAAGCCAGTCAGGACCACGGAGAGCGTTCTGTTTGTCTTATTAGACCGGTACAACCCGATGAACCCTGTAGAGCGTAAACACGCTAATACTTTAAAGATATGTGCGACGCAGGGCACTCATTAAATCAATGTAACTCCTCACACAGAGTATAAGGCAACGAGCTCTATCAATGAGAGTCGGTAGTATAACAACACGCAACATAGAACAATTCCACACAAAGACAACCGAAACACAGGGAACTTAAATAGTCCTCTAATGAGATAATGGATACCAGGTGTAGTGATGACGAGACTGAACAAAGTGTGCAGGGGGAGGAGATTAACACCAGGTGTAGTGATGACGAGACTGAACAAAGTGTGCAGGGGGAGGAGATTAACACCAGGTGTAGTGATGACGAGACTGAACAAGGTGTGCAGGGGGGAGGAGATTAACACCAGGTGTAGTGATGATGAGACTGAACAAAGTGTGCAGGGGGAGGAGATTAACACCAGGTGTAGTGATGACGAGACTGAACAAAGTGTGCAGGGGGGAGGAGATTAACACCAGGTGTAGTGATGACGAGACTGAACAAGGTGTGCAGGGGGAGGAGATTAACACCAGGTGTAGTGATGACGAGACTGAACAAAGTGTGCAGGGGGGAGGAGATTAACACCAGGTGTAGTGATGACGAGACTGAACAAAGTGTGCAGGGGGGAGGAGATTAACACCAGGTGTAGTGATGACGAGACTGAACAAGGTGTGCAGGGGGAGGAGATTAACACCAGGTGTAGTGATGACGAGACTGAACAAGGTGTGCGGGGGGGAGGAGATTCGGTGATGACTAATAAGCCGGAGAGGACGACCGCCGAATACCGCCCACAGGTGGAGCTGCCACACCCTCAGCTGGAGTTGGGACACTTTTCTGGGTGAAGATTATGAGAGTATTTGACCTTACGATCCACGTCAAGGTCTTTGCACGATCATAAGACAAGAAAGTCAATAAATGCATGCACTGCACACCCCAAAACCCCAATGTTGGAAAGCATTGCAGTTGATTAAAACACAAAGTATGTTATTGGGGACACAGGCTGTATGAGATACTCAAGATATCTGCCATATAAAACTTATATCACAATTGACCTTTTTATTTGTTTTGTTTACACTGCATCATAAATTACTTTTCTAAAGAGACTGGTTTAAAGTATGCGGGAGAAAATCAATGCTATAATAAAGTGTCCTCAAGTATCCCCTCTGAGAGTGTAAAACAACCATGTACTACAGACTGCATAAGAGAATGCACTAGGAGCATACAGACTGCATAAGAGAATGCACTAGGAGCAAACAGACTGCATGAGAGAATGCACTAGGACCAAACAGACTGCATGAGAGAATGCACTAGGACCAAACAGACTGCATGAGAGAATGCACTAGGAGCATACAGACTGCATAAGAGAATGCACTAGGAGCATACAGACTGCATAAGAGACCGCACTAGGACCAAACAGACTGCATGAGAGAATGCACTAGGAGCAAACAGACTGCATGAGAGAATGCACTAGGAGCATACAGACTGCATAAGAGAATGCACTAGGAGCATACAGACTGCATAAGAGAATGCACTAGGACCAAACAGACTGCATGAGAGAATGCACTAGGAGCATACAGACTGCATAAGAGAATGCACTAGGAGCATACAGACTGCATGAGAGAATGCACTAGGAGCATACAGACTGCATAAGAGAATGCACTAGGAGCATACAGACTGCATGAGAGAGAATGCACTAGGAGCATACAGACTGCATAAGAGAATGCACTAGGAGCATACAGACTGCATAAGAGAATGCACTAGAGCATACAGACTGCATAAGAGAATGCACTAGGAGCATATAGACTGCATAAGAGAATGCACTAGGAGCATATAGACTGCATAAGAGAATGCACTAGGAGCATACAGACTGCATAAGAGAATGCACTAGGAGCATACAGACTGCATGAGAGAATGCACTAGGAGCATACAGACTGCATAAGAGAATGCACTAGGACCAAACAGACTGCATAAGAGAATGCACTAGGAGCATACAGACTGCATGAGAGAATGCACTAGGAGCATACAGACTGCATGAGAGAATGCACTAGGAGCATACAGACTGCATAAGAGACCGCACTAGGAGCATACAGACTGCATAAGAGAATGCACTAGGAGCATATAGACTGCATAAGAGAATGCACTAGGAGCATATAGACTGCATAAGAGAATGCACTAGGAGCATACAGACTGCATAAGAGAATGCACTAGGAGCATACAGACTGCATAAGAGAATGCACTAGGAGCATATAGACTGCATAAGAGAATGCACTAGGAGCATACAGACTGCATAAGAGAATGCACTAGGAGCATACAGACTGCATGAGAGAATGCACTAGGAGCATACAGACTGCATAAGAGAATGCACTAGGAGCATACAGACTGCATGAGAGACCGCACTAGGAGCATACAGACTGCATAAGAGAATGCACTAGGAGCATACAGACTGCATGAGAGACCGCACTAGGAGCATACAGACTGCATGAGAACACACACACAATCACACACACACACACACACAGACTCTCTCTCTCTCACACACACAGACAGACAGACACTCACAAAACCCACCTACCAATTAGGCCTTGATAAGATAAGTTGACAACTTGCCATGTATGTTTTGATGCTCTGATGAACTACTGTATCAGCTGTTGGACCGAAATGATCATGATACAGGCTTATGATGGGAGACTGCTAATTCAGCTATTTATTTAGGTTTATGTGGATAAGAGTGGCCAAATAACGCATGTAAATCATTCCCTAAGACTTCTTAGCGTGTGTGAGTGTGATAAATAACTTTAGGCTAATCTCAGAACATTTTGTTGCTACATTTACTTGTATAGGATTACAGCTACATGTAAAATGCTGAACGTGTATGTAATGTTTGCAGTACCATTTTTTTCTCAGGGGTCTTCTTGGTGTAGTGCAAAAATGAGTCAAATGCAGTGTCATGACAGTATTCATGAGGTATTCTTTTGGATTTCAAGAAAATATTATTAGGGGGCCTCTGAAATGATCCTGTTTTGTGGGGTGGCGGGGCCAACGTTGCCATCGCTGTGCGTCCAGCCCTTTTGATCCCAAAAAACCCTGCATCAATCAAACACACACACACACACACACACACACAGCATCAAGACTGTTGTACTTGTCTGAATTGTGTCTTGTCTCTCTGTTTCCCTCCCTTGTAAAAACACCGTCTTCCAGGAGAAACAAAGAGATGTCTCTGTCTGTCAGGGTCAGCGGTCTGGACCCCAGCGGTGCCAGCCAGAACCAGCAACACCCACACACACACACCAGCCGTGCCAGGCCAGCTGCAGTAGCCATGATAAGTGGACAGAGAAAAAGAACAGATGGTCGTAGAGAGACAAGCTAATCAGAGGAAAAAGCTAGTCTGTTTGCATTCAAAGAAGCCCTGTCTGAGTAACCAGGAGGACCCTTCTGACACGGTGCACCTGCAGAATTAAAGTAGCCTTGGCGCCAGTGACAGTGCCTGATTAAAAAGAAAAAGAAAAGTAAGGACCCCAACAAGTCGGCCTGGCGAGTGCATGATAGTTAAGATAGAGGAACCCAGAGCTTAAAGAAGGATGAATGGACTCTTATCTCGTTACATTTGTTTATCCTACCCTCAGGAGACATTTAGGAGAATTAGGAAGACAGGAAAGAGGAAAGGGAGGGAGTTAGGCATGGGAGAGTGTGGGGCTGTGGTAAGCAGGTGGTAAGCAGGTGGTAAGCAGGTGGTAAGCAGGTGGTAAGCAGGTGAAAGGTGAAGTAGCCAAGTGTCCTAAACACACACACACACACTAACGATAAAGGGTCAAAATGTGGGTCAAAATTGTCAGCAGCAAAGATATCCTTCAATAACAGGATGCCAATTACCGTATTAAGTGATACATTTTCAGGCATTATTACGCTTTAATTAGTAAGATGTAGTCCACCCTGCCGGACCACCCTGCCGGACCACCCTGCCGGACCACCTTGCCGGACCACCCTGCCGGACCACCCTGCCGGACCACCCACCCTGCTGGACCACCCTGCCGGACCACCCTGCCGGACCACCCTGCCGGACCACCCTGCCGGCCCACCCTGCCGGACCACCCAGCCGGAGCACCCTGCCGGACCACCCTGTTGGACCACCCTGTTGGACCACCCTGCTGGACCACCCTGCTGGACCACCATGGATTATTTAAAACCTCAAATGTACTACAGGTTTTCAAAGTCTTACACTGAAATTATTTGTTTGCAACAAGGTGATGAAATGAAGACGCCACGTTTGTAGCCTGCCTTCCACGTCTTTCACAAAATACCCTGTACCATAGCACATTCCTTCCATGTTCTTATCTATATTTGGCAGACATGACAAATCTCCTTAGGCACTGTGGAGTGTGGACATGCCAAGAAGCCTTTTACTCATTGTCTAATTGCCAGTAATACCTCTAGTGATTGGCCAAAGATTTCTGATCTGTTGTTTTGCACAGATGTTAAGAACAACAAACAGAACTCAGTAAATTACCTCAACAAGGGGAAAACAAAAAAACACTGAAAGAGCAACACTGTATTTGATCATGTGATTCAACTAATCAATCATCTGTTTATTTTGTTTTTTACAGATTTGTATCCTTATTTTATCAGGTAAATTGCCCGAGAACACATTCTCATATACTGCATATACAGCTCATATACAACGGAAATCATCTAGGTTTTTGTACCTTTCCTCTGCGACAGCGGACAGATTGTTCATGTTGTCGGCGCGGGATTCAATTAGCAACCTTTTGGTCAGGCCGCAAGGCTGTCTGCCACCCCAAAATAACATGTGGTTGACTGAGGCATGCTAATGCTACGCTCAAACATAGTCTGCACGTGCTCAGAAGCAGAACTGGAGAACATTGGTGCTGCACACGGACAGAGAACCTCTATCGCAGCAAAATAATTTAAGTGGGGAACATCAGTGGATTATGAGAAGGGAGACAGACGCGAGCCAAGGGGTCAGGTTTTTGTGACTTGTGTTTAGGATTACAGAAGTGACCATGTCTAAAGCCGTTCTGATTGTAAGAGAAATAGGAACACAGGCACAGAACGCTGGACTGCTGGTACAGGCCAGACACACGCACATCGACCCATTTCCCAGGCTTTAGAGAGGGGATTGGTGTTCCCTGTGCGTGGCCATGTTGCTAACAGCAGTTGTAGCAGTAGCAGTACAGCGCAGGGTTTGGAATTAAGCAAGGAGGCCTTTGAGAATTCCCTCTATGGAAAGAATGGAAGTACTTAATGCACAGGTTGTCTTGGCTGCCCCACCGGCCACCACTGAGCTTTAATTCATGAGCGGATTGTAAAGCACTTCATGGAGAATAATAATGTCCCAAAGGTTATTGCAGCAAAGAGTTACAATTCAACTGGATTAAAGTCTGCAGCCTGTTTAATGCCAAGACAATAAATGTTATCTGGGTCACTGTGGCGGAAATCTGTATCTTGTCTATTTGGTTATCTTGTCCAGTGGATTTACACTGCTGCCAGACTAACTTGCTAGTGGACCAGGCTAACTCACTAAAGGACAGGCTAGCACGCTAGCTAGTGGACCAGACTAACTGGCTACTTGACCAGGCTACCTCGCTAGTGGACCAGGCTAACTCACTAGAGGACAGGCTAGCACGCTAGCTAGTGGACCAGACTAACTGGCTACTTGACCAGGCTACCTCGCTAGTGGACCAGGCTAACTCACTAGAGGACAGGCTAGCACGCTAGCTAGTGGACCAGACTAACTGGCTACTTGACCAGGCTACCTCGCTAGTGGACCAGGCTAACTCACTAGAGGACAGGCTAGCACGCTAGCTAGTGGACCAGACTAACTGGCTACTTGACCAGACTACCTCGCTAGTGGACCAGGCTAACTCACTAGAGGACAGGCTAGCACGCTAGCTAGTGGACCAGACTAACTGGCTACTTGACCAGACTACCTCGCTAGTGGACCAGGCTAACTCGCTAGTTGATAATGCTTAAATACTAATTGTTCAGGCTATAGCAAGCAAGTTTATTTATATAGCACAATTCATACATAGAAGCAATTCAATGTGCTTTACATGCATTTTATCAGAATAAATAAAAATAAATCATCAAATGGTCAATTTAATGAGGAAAAGAAAATTTAAATTAACAGAAAATACATGCATTTTATAACAAGCTGTAATGCTGAAGTGACGGCGTATGCAACATAGGGCTCCCCTGTGGGAGAACGCTGGGCAGAGCCATCTACAAAAAACCTGTTTACCACCAGGGTCGCTACATTACCCCAACCAAACGGGAGAGCGTGTCCTCACTCTTCACTTATCCAAAGTCCCTTACGGAGACACGCCTCTCCTATACGCCAATGCGACTGCAAGGCTGGTTAACCAGCAAGGCTAACTGGCTAAGTGACCAGGCGAACAGGTCAGTTGACCAGGCTAACTCACTGTTTGACCACGCTAATGCACTAGTTGACCATGCTAACTCACTAGTTGACCAGCCTAACTCACTATTTGACAATGCTAACTCACTAGAAGACCAGCCTAACTCACTAGTTGACCAGGCTAACTCATTATCTGACCACGCTTATGCACTAGTGGAAAGTGCTAAGTAACTAACTAGTTGACCAGGCTAGCTCACTAGTTGACCAGGCTAACTCATTAGTTGACCAGGCTAACTTACCCACTGACCTTGCTAAAGCAGTAGTTGACCAGTTTAACTCACTAGTTGACCATGCTAACTCACTAGGTGACCAGGCTAACTCATTATATGACCAAGCTAACTCACTAGCAGACCACACTAATGCACTAGTGGACCATGCTAACACACTAGGTGACCAAGCTAACTCACTTGCTGACCACACTAATGCACTAGTGGACCATGCTAACTCACTAGTTGACCATTCTAACACACTAGGTGACCAAGCTAACTCACTTGCTGACCACACTAATGCACTAGTGGACCATGCTAACTCACTAGTTGACCATTCTAACTCACTAGGTGACCAAGCTAGCTCACTTGCTGACCTCTCTCATGTAAACAACAAGCTAGTCTTCCAACCTACAGCATAACCTTCTACACACTGACTGTAGTCATTTATAATCTGAAACATCTTACTTCTCTTGGTTGGAACAGTGAAACGGACCAAAACATTTTGGTTCGGTTCTAAAAAAACAATAACAAAAACAATGTTGGTTCCTGACCCAACTTTAATGTACATTAAAAAACACTTTATCTGCAACTGCAGATTAAATGTGTTTATTTACACTCATGAACCTGTCAGGAGTTCCCAGTAGGTCAAGGCTGTCCTCCACTGTGAAAGTGAGCCGTCCTCCACTGTGAAAGTGAGCCGTGCTCCACGATGAAGTCATGGTGAGCCTGTTTGTCATATGTCTCCACGCACGCACGAACGCACACACGCACACACACACACACACTCTACAGAGGGTTAGGGTTCCTGACTTCCGGTTCGTTTTGTCCCGAGCCATCTGTCGCCATGGGAGCAGATGCAGACATTTCCTCTAGGCCCAGAACACCCATCCACAATGAGCAAGCATGTATGTATGTGCGTGACAAAATATCCAAAGCTTTAGGGTATTTCTGTCTGTGCGTGTGTGGTGTGTGTGGGTGTGTTTGGGTGTGTGTGTGTACGTTCATGTTGGGTCCAATGGCGAGGTGTTGTGGCGGAGCAGGGGCTGTTACTAACTGGGTTACAGCCCTATCTATTCTGGGACCGTGTGACGGATACATGATCACGCTAAAGTGACTGCACGTTTGGGTTCTCGTTGCACGTGCGTTAATGTCAGCATTTGGGATCTGGGGCACGGATAATTAATTCACTCAAACTACACACTGTGTTGTGAACAAATCCGCCCATACATGTGTGCGCATCTCATGTAATGAATTCAAACTGTTTTATATTCAGTTTGAATTCATTACATGTGTGCGCATCTCATGTAATGAATTCAAACTGAATATAAAACAGCCGTAGTCGCTAATGTTCAGGCACAAGGAAGACGTTAAGATGTAACCATTTGACCCTGCTCCCCCAGCTCCAAGGCAGAGTGTTTCAACAAAACTGGAATATTATGCACACTTTTCACGGCCCTGTTGTCTCCATCCAAGAGAGTTTTTTGTTTAAATGTGGCACGCAATCTCTACACAGAACACAGCTCACACTGAACTAGGTTTATAACTAATCTAGTCTCTACACAAAACACATCTCACACTCAACTAGGTTTATAACTAATCTGGTCTCTACACAAAACACATCTCACACTGAACTAGGTTTATAACTAATCTAGTCTCTACACAAAACACATCTCACACTGAACTAGGTTTATAACTAATCTAGTCTCTACACAAAACACATCTCACACTGAACTAGGTTTATAACTAATCTAGTCTCTACACAAAACACATCTCACACTGAACTAGGTTTATAACTAATCTAGTCTCTACACAAAACACATCTCACACTGAACTAGGTTTATAACTAATCTAGTCTCTACACAAAACACATCTCACACTGAACTAGGTTTATAACTAATCTAGTCTCTACACAAAACACATCTCACACTGAACTAGGTTTATAACTAATCTAGTCTCTACACAAAACACATCTCACACTGAACTAGGTTTATAACTAATCTGGTCTCTACACAGAACACAGCTCACACTGAACTAGGTTTATAACTAATCTAGTCTCTACACAAAACACATCTCACACTGAACTAGGTTTATAACTAATCTAGTCTCTACACAGAACACATCTCACACTGAACTAGGTTTATAACTAATCTAGTCTCTACACAAAACATATCTCACACTGAACTATGTTTATAACTAATCTAGTCTTTACACAGAACACAGCTCACACTGAACTATGTTTATAACTAATCTAGTCTTTACACAGAACACATCTCACACTGAACTAGGTTTATAACTAATCTAGATAACTAATCGAGTGTCTACACAGAACACATCTCACACTGAACTAGGTTTATAACTAATCTGGTCTCTACACAGAACACATCTCACTCTGAACTAGGTTTATAACTAATCGAGTGTCTACACATAAATCTAAATGTGACATGTGTTCTGTGTAGAGACTAGATTAGTTATAAATCTAAATGTGACATGTGTTCTGTGTAGACACTAGATTAGTTATAAACCTAAATGTGACATGTGTTCTGTGTAGACACTTGATTAGTTATAAACCTAAATGTGACATGTGTTCTGTGTAGAGACTAGATTAGTTATAAATCTAAATGTGACATGTGTTCTGTGTAGAGACTAGATTAGTTATAAATCTAAATGTGACATGTGTTCTGTGTAGAGACTAGATTAGTTATAAATCTAAATGTGACATGTGTTCTGTGTAGAGACTAGATTAGTTATAAATCTAAATGTGACATGTGTTCTGTGTAGAGACTAGATTAGTTATAAATCTAAATGTGACATGTGTTCTGTGTAGAGACTATATTAGTTATAAATCTAAATGTGACATGTGTTCTGTGTAGAGACTAGATTAGTTATAAATCTAAATGTGACATGTGTTCTGTGTAGACACTTGATTAGTTATAAATCTAAATGTGACATGTGTTCTGTGTAGAGACTAGATTAGATAAATCTAAATGTGACATGTGTTCTGTGTAGAGACTATATTAGTTATAAATCTAAATGTGACATGTGTTCTGTGTAGAGACTAGATTAGTTATAAATCTAAATGTGACATGTGTTCTGTGTAGACACTTGATTAGTTATAAACCATAAATGTGACATGTGTTCTGTGTAGAGACTAGATTAGTTATAAATCTAAATGTGACATGTGTTCTGTTCTGTTAGTTATAGACATGTGTTCTGTGTAGATTAGTTATAAATCTAAATGTGACATGTGTTCTGTGTAGAGACTATATTAGTTATACATCTAAATGTGACATGTGTTCTGTGTAGAGACTAGATTAGTTATAAATCTAAATGTGACATGTGTTCTGTGTAGAGACTAGATTAGTTATAAATCTAAATGTGACATGTGTTCTGTGTAGAGACTAGATTAGTTATAAATCTAAATGTGACATGTGTTCTGTGTAGAGACTAGATTAGTTATAACTCTAAATGTGACATGTGTTCTGTGTAGAGACTATATTAGTTATAACTCTAAATGTGATAAATCTAAATGTGACATGTGTTCTGTGTAGAGACTAGATTAGTTATAAATCTAAATGTGACATGTGTTCTGTGTAGAGACTAGATTAGTTATAAATCTAAATGTGACATGTGTTCTGTGTAGAGACTAGATTAGTTATAAATCTAAATGTGACATGTGTTCTGTGTAGAGACTAGATTAGTTATAAATCTAAATGTGACATGTGTTCTGTGTAGAGACTAGATTAGTTATAAATCTAAATGTGACATGTGTTCTGTGTAGAGACTAGATTAGTTATAAATCTAAATGTGACATGTGTTCTGTGTAGAGACTATATTAGTTATAAATCTAAATGTGACATGTGTTCTGTGTAGAGACTAGATTAGTTATAAATCTAAATGTGACATGTGTTCTGTGTAGAGACTAGATTAGTTATAAATCTAAATGTGACATGTGTTCTGTGTAGAGACTAGATTAGTTATAAATCTAAATGTGACATGTGTTCTGTGTAGAGACTAGATTAGTTATAAATCTAAATGTGACATGTGTTCTGTGTAGAGACTAGATTAGTTATAAATCTAAATGTGACATGTGTTCTGTGTAGAGACTAGATTAGTTATAAATCTAAATGTGACATGTGTTCTGTGTAGAGACTATATTAGTTATAAATCTAAATGTGACATGTGTTCTGTGTAGAGACTAGATTAGTTATAAATCTAAATGTGACATGTGTTCTGTGTAGAGACTAGATTAGTTATAAATCTAAATGTGACATGTGTTCTGTGTAGAGACTAGATTAGTTATAAATCTAAATGTGACATGTAGATTTAGATTTATAACTAATCTAAATCTAAATGTGACATGTGTTCTGTGTAGAGACTATATTAGTTATAAATCTAAATGTGACATGTGTTCTGTGTAGAGACTAGATTAGTTATAAATCTAAATGTGACATGTGTTCTGTGTAGAGACTAGATTAGTTATAAATCTAAATGTGACATGTGTTCTGTGTAGAGACTAGATTAGTTATAAATCTAAATGTGACATGTGTTCTGTGTAGAGACTAGATTAGTTATAAATCTAAATGTGACATGTGTTCTGTGTAGAGACTAGATTAGTTATAAATCTAAATGTGACATGTGTTCTGTGTAGAGACTAGATTAGTTATAAATCTAAATGTGACATGTGTTCTGTGTAGAGACTATATTAGTTATAAATCTAAATGTGACATGTGTTCTGTGTAGAGACTAGATTAGTTATAAATCTAAATGTGACATGTGTTCTGTGTAGAGACTAGATTAGTTATAAATCTAAATGTGACATGTGTTCTGTGTAGAGACTATATTAGTTATAAATCTAAATGTGACATGTGTTCTGTGTAGAGACTAGATTAGTTATAAATCTAAATGTGACATGTGTTCTGTGTAGAGACTAGATTAGTTATAAATCTAAATGTGACATGTGTTCTGTGTAGAGACTAGATTAGTTATAAATCTAAATGTGACATGTGTTCTGTGTAGAGACTATATTAGTTATAAATCTAAATGTGACATGTGTTCTGTGTAGAGACTAGATTAGTTATAAATCTAAATGTGACATGTGTTCTGTGTAGAGACTAGATTAGTTATAAATCTAAATGTGACATGTGTTCTGTGTAGAGACTAGATTAGTTATAAATCTAAATGTGACATGTGTTCTGTGTAGAGACTAGATTAGTTATAAATCTAAATGTGACATGTGTTCTGTGTAGAGACTAGATTAGTTATAAATCTAAATGTGACATGTGTTCTGTGTAGAGACTATATTAGTTATAAATCTAAATGTGACATGTGTTCTGTGTAGAGACTAGATTAGTTATAAATCTAAATGTGACATGTGTTCTGTGTAGAGACTAGATTAGTTATAAATCTAAATGTGACATGTGTTCTGTGTAGAGACTAGATTAGTTATAAATCTAAATGTGACATGTAGATTTAGATTTATAACTAATCTAAATCTAAATGTGACATGTGTTCTGTGTAGAGACTAGATTAGTTATAAACCTAGTAAAGAGTGAGGAAATGTGTTCTGTGTAGAGAATAGATTAGTTATAAATCTAAATGTGACATGTGTTCTAACTAATCTAGTCTCTACACAGAACACATCTCACTCTGAACTAGTTTTACAACTAATCCAGATGGTGTTACCAACATATTCCAATCTCTTCAGAGTATTCTAGACATCCACTCACAAGTACCAACTGCATCATCATCATCATGTGAGTCTCATAAACAGCCAGTGGTTAAAAAAGCTTGTGTACAGGTCCAGGACAATAGAGCACGTGATTGGCCAGTTGGAAACGTAACAATAATCATATTTCTCATGCAGTTGTTTTACGCTGTGATGTGGTTGTGTTTATTTCGCTTTTTCATTTGTTCTCTCAAGGTCTCTTAATTCATGTTTATATCGGCGCTCAGATCCAGCTCGGATACGGTCTCCCTGTAGAGGAAGTCTTTCTGTAGCTCGTTACTACTGTTCATTAAAAGCTTGGGTACATCCGCTAGGAATTAGTTGGCTTTTTATTTAACTGCTCTTGTGAATGTTGATGACAGGTGCTCACGAACTGCTACGGTTTTACCAGTGAGCTTACATCTTTTACCATCAGTGAACCACCCACTGATTTTCTCTCTGCGTGGAGAAACTCAGAATGACTTCTCGTGCCATTTTGCCAACTAGCCCACAGGATGGTCTTAATAGTCTTCTCAAAGACCCTCAGTGGTCCGAATATTCGTGGTTTGAAACAACTGGTAGCGCGTTGGAACTCTAATCTCTTTTCCTTGTTTAACGTGCCACAATTTTAAAGACTGAGCTCTGACAGCAAACGAGAAATGTAACTGTCGAGTCACTATTCACCACCCATGTGTTCGCTTACCTGGTAACAGATTCATACGACCTCTTGACCAATAGAAAGGCTCCATTTCTCTTGTATACACCTACATTATGAGAGCCTGTGAAGTATTCACCCAGAACGATTGGGTTGGGTATTCCCGGCCATTCCCAGTCGTACTAGCCAGCCTTGTACTGTAGAGTGTTCGTCCCCGCTCTGCTAACTGAGTCAGAGACAATACGACAGACATGGACGGAACAGACCGGAAAACTGCGGACGGCAGCAGCTTCAGCCGAGCCCGGGGCAGGGCACAGTCAGACAGCCTAAGCTGGAACACATCCTTTTCCCTTTCACTGTAAGATTCACCCTGGTGGCCTTGTCCCAAATCAAAGCTCACAACCTTCACATACAGCCTACCTTTAGGTCTTTTGGTCTGCGTCCTGCGTCAGACCTTCTAGTGACATCGTTGTGTT
Source organism: Dallia pectoralis (assembly GCA_029465975.1). Lineage (NCBI taxonomy): Eukaryota > Metazoa > Chordata > Actinopteri > Esociformes > Umbridae > Dallia > Dallia pectoralis. The sequence continues at coordinate 18,548,398 of CM055734.1, read as the reverse complement.
GTGTTGTGTGTGTGTGTGTGTGTCTGCTCTGTCCTCTCTCTAAACAGATCAAAGTATGCAGCACACACACACACACACTGTTTGGCCTCGTGCCAAATGGTGCCGGTACCCACAGGGGAATCAACATCCGTGCCCGCCTCTCGCTCGCTCTCTCTCTCTCTCTCTCTTATTCTGTCACTCTTTCTCTCTCTTTCTCATTCAGCCTCTAAAACACACATGGAAAACGACGAGGAGAAAAATACTCAAAGACTCATGTATACATGACATAGAGAGGGAAACAGCTGCTGTAGTTTGTAGTGACAGATTCTGGCCCTTAGCCCAACCACATGAGGACACTCCAAACTGACAGTGACAGAGACACACCCACACACACACACACACACACTCGCTAGAGGTCAGGTTCACATTTTACATGACATCTCAACTCATCCCCCCACCAATAAGGCACAAACACCAGAAACAAGTAGAATGTAGGATTCCTGGCTTAAGGCACGCATGACAGCCACACCCAGTAACAATCCACTGAGCTAAAAATACACACGCCACTTTGGGGACAGACAGCACACACACACATTATGTTGGTGAGAGGACTGAGGTGACAACTGGTCCAAACTGGAAGAATGACACTATAGTTACAGTTGCTAGGGGCGGTTATGATAACTATGGTATGATATGAAACAGTTACAGTGCATCAAGCAAATTATACTGTAGACAATGTTCCATAAATGGAAGTTACTCTGAATGACAAATCTACCGACTGATTTTGTCGGAAGTTTTGGACTTTCATCAGTCCACAATAACAGAAACGGCAGCTCAGCTGCTGCTCTCAAATGCAGCTCGGCTTCCACCCCAGGGCCCTAACTACAGATACTGTGCCCGTTCTCTATGTTGTTTTTAGTTACAAGGACTTTAGTAAATGCTCCAAAATATTACTCCGTACCACATTTGTTCAAGAGAACGTTCCTTCCCAAACATATTTGTGTGGGAGGGTGGGCGTTTTCATGTGCATGTGTGTTTACGTCACATCGACCATAACGGTTTCATCAAAAGCTTTTACGCAACGATCCATTGATCCGTGGATAAGCCTATATTAAACATGTCCCTTAGAGAGAACCGCGCCTATTCGCAAATTTGGTCCAATATCTCCCCCCAGAACCTTGCCACTGCTGAGTACTGACCTCAACACGACATGCGCCCTTGCTATACAGTAAGCTCAACATGGTGGGTGTATTAAATAGTGGTATGTGTCTCTACCGAATAACGCAGTATGACATCACTTTCAGTCAGCATCAGTAGCTGATGCTGCTAAGGCTATAAGTATCAGGTATCATGTAACGATTCCTTTTATATGACAATTGAACGATAGCAAATACAGGACTGACCCATCAGAAAAGGTTAATTACAGCATGCAGTGTATCACTCATCTTTATGGGAGAGCATTAGCTAGTCCCCATCCATTTCACTGACTATCTGACTGACGCTGAAGGTTGCTAGATTGGCACGGTGAGTCATAAGTGAGGCAGGTAACCGTAATTACTCCTATGTCCTGGCTGTAAATTCAAATGTGTTTATAGGTTGGAATGACTAGAACACATACCGTTTACACTAGGTTATTCTGATCTGATTCTAGAACACATATCGTTTACACTAGGTTATTCTGATCTGATTCTAGAACACATACCGTTTACACTAGGTTATTCTGATCTGAATCTAGAACACACACCGTTTACACTAGGTTATTCTGATCTGATTCTAGAACACATACAGTTTACACTAGGTTATTCTGATCTGATTCTAGAACACATACCGTATACACTAGGTTATTCTGATCTGATTCTAAAACACATACCGTTCTGATCTGATTCTAGAACACATATCGTTTACACTAGGTTATTCTGATCTGATTCTAGAACACATACCGTATACACTAGGTTATTCTGATCTGATTCTAGAACACATATCCTTTACACTAGGTTATTCTGATCTGATTCTAGAACACATACCATTACACTAGGTTATTCTGATCTGATTCTAGAACACACACCGTTTACACTAGGTTATTCTGATCTGATTCTAGAACACATACAGTTTACACTAAGTTATTCTGATCTGATTCTAAAACACACACCGTTCTGATCTGATTCTAGAACACATATCGTTTACACTAGGTTATTTTGATCTGATTCTAGAACACATACCGTTTACACTAGGTTATTCTGATCTGATTCTAGAACACATCGTTTATACTAGGTTATTCTGATCTGATTCTAGAACACATACCGTTTACACTAGGTTATTCTGATCTGATTCTAGAACACATACAGTTTACACTAAGTTATTCTGATCTGATTCTAGAACACATACAGTTTACACTAAGTTATTCTGATCTGATTCTGAAACACATACCGTTCTGATCTGATTCTAGAACACATATCGTTTACACTAGGTTATTCTGATCTGATTCTAGAACACATTCCGTTTACACTAAGTTATTCCGATCTGATTCTAGAACACATACCGTTCTGATCTGATTCTAGAACACATATCGTTTACACTAGGTTATTCTGATTTGATTCTAGAACACATACCGTTTACACTAGGATTTTCTGATCTGATTCTTGAAAGCATACTGTTTACACTAGGTTATTCTGTACTTACAGGACAGACAGGTAACCTGTGTCTCTCAATGCGATGAGAAGTTGCCAGATATCGTCTGTAAAATATTATATTCATATTATATTACTGTAACTCACTCACTCATTCATCTTCAACCGCTTATCCGGGGTCGGTTACTGTAGCATATTTAGGAAGTGGCAATCTGGAATACCTGATTATTCGGCATGCCCCGCATCAGAGGCGTGTTCACAAGAGTAAACAAGAGTAAATCTCATGCTATTAGGGAGATACTGTACGAGCATGTTTAGACTTGCACAAGCAATGAACACGCACATACAGAAAGTGCCACGGGAAATATTCTGACCACGTCACTTTCAAGTGTTGTGTTATAAATTCTATTTATAGTTTGCCTTTAGCCAGGGAGGTGAGCAAGAACCCAAGTTAAACAGAGAGAACCTGCCAAGAGGACAGCTATCTCTGCCGCGCTCCATTAATCAGACCTTCATGATCGAGCGACTAGATGACAGCCACTCCTGAGTAACGGGGGTCACGCGTGGATCCAATCTGTGCTGTTACATTTCTGGGATAAAAGTAAATGCTGAGTGCTCCATAGGTCCCCCCCAATGATCCACAGCCATACATTATTGATCGGTGTATTCACCGCTGCCTTATTTGGCCAGATACGTGCACTGGAATTGAAAGTCTTCACGAGGGGCTTCGTGCTTGGAAAAACAAAGGCATCAGAGGTTTCGAGACGATTACATGTGTGTCTGGCGGAAAATATTTGGACGTAGATTCATGTTGACGTAATGATCCATTTGGATTTGTGTGCTCTGAGCGAGGGAAGGGACCCAGCTGAATTATGGGAGTTCCTGTAATGACCCTCCACACAGTTGTGGTTCAGCTGAAAATGGCCGGACGCAAAGTGTGTTAAATGATAATTTAATTGTGCGTGTGTGTGTGTACATATACACGTGTGTTTGCGCGTGCGTGTTTACAGGTTCAAGCCCTGGGCCGTTGCACAGCAGCGAATTATTGAGTCAGCTGTCTACCCGGGGACAGAAAAACAAAAGTACAGAAGGAGAGATGTGGATAGAGAGAACAGACACAGAGGGGAGTACCCAATGTAACCTTTAACCTTGTGACACTGACAGGGCTCCTGTTCACACCAGCAGGGCTGAAGCATACTTAAGACACAACAGTGACACAGCAATTGGTGGTTGTCAGCTGATATTTCCTACCCAGCCGGCATTCTCTGGACAGGCTCTCATTTGGGTATGAATCCTATACACACAGTCACTGATTTCCACAGAGAGGTGGTGGTCACGACCGGCTGTGTGAAGAGGTCCAGGGAACAGTTGTTCCCAGAAGAGTTTTGTTAGGGTGTTTTAGCAACACCATTTCATTTATTCATGAACACACAATCATGCTGTCGCGCGCACACACACACACACACACACACCCAGATTATCTAACGGCACAATATGAGTCATTGCACAATAACCCACACCAGAGAGGACATGCACATGTACTGTAGCCATACTCCTAAAACATTTATCAGTCTCTCTCATCCTTACATCTCATCCTGTCTCCCTCTGTATCACGTTCTCCTTCCATCTCGCTCTCTGTCCCGACCAAAACATATTTTTATCTCTCCATCTCTCTCTCCACCTCCATCTCTATCTCTCACTTTTTTCTATAATGGTCTTGATCCAGTCTCTGCCTTTCACTTGGCTAGGCTTTAGGCTTCAGCTCTGTTCTGCTTGGGGTTTCTCTAGCGTTTTCCCATCATGACTCCTGAAGCTTGCATCAGCTCACTGGTGGTGCACTATTTTCCCTAGAAACACATTCATAGTAAAATAATTCTCTCATAAACATGTTAAGACATTTTCTTTGTCAATGCAGCTGGATGGTGGTTACATTGGGGTTGAGTATAACGCGTGGGACCCCATAGAGATGGATTAGTGAGGGTTTGGCTGAGGTTGAGTATAACGTGTGGGACTCAATAGAGATGGATTAGTGAGGGTTTGGCTGAGGTTGAGTATAACGCGTGGGACCCAATAGAGATGGATTAGTGAGGGTTTGGCTGAGGTTGAGTATAACGTGTGGGACCCCATAGAGATGGATTAGTGAGGGTTTGGCTGAGGTTGAGTATAACGTGTGGGACCCCATAGAGATGGATTAGTGAGGGTTTGGCTGAGGTTGAGTATAACGTGTGGGACTCAATAGAGATGGATTAGTGAGGGTTTGGCTGAGGTTGAGTATAACGTGTGGGACCCAATAGAGATGGATTAGTGAGGGTTTGGCTGAGGTTGAGTATAACGTGTGGGACTCAATGGAGATGGATTAGTGAGGGTTTGGCTGAGGTTGAGTATAACGTGTGGGACCCAATAGAGATGGATTAGTGAGGGTTTGGCTGAGGTTGAGTATAACGTGTGGGACTCAATAGAGATGGATTAGTGAGGGTTTGGCTGAGGTTGAGTATAACGTGTGGGACCCAATAGAGATGGATTAGTGAGGGTTTGGCTGAGGTTGAGTATAACGTGTGGGACCCCATAGAGATGGATTAGTGAGGGTTTGGCTGAGGTTGAGTATAACGTGTGGGACCCAATAGAGATGGATTAGTGAGGGTTTGGCTGAGGTTGAGTATAACGTGTGGGACCCAATAGAGATGGATTAGTGAGGGTTTGGCTGAGGTTGAGTATAACGTGTGGGACCCAATAGAGATGGATTAGTGAGGGTTTGGCTGAGGTTGAGTATAACGTGTGGGACCCAATAGAGATGGATTAGTGAGGGTTTGGCTGAGGTTGAGTATAACGTGTGGGACCCAATAGAGATGGATTAGTGAGGGTTTGGCTGAGGTTGAGTATAACGTGTGGGACTCAATAGAGATGGATTAGTGAGGGTTTGGCTGAGGTTGAGTATAACGTGTGGGACCCCATAGAGATGGATTAGTGAGGGTTTGGCTGAGGTTGAGTATAACGTGTGGGACTCAATAGAGATGGATTAGTGAGGGTTTGGCTGAGGTTGAGTATAACGTGTGGGACCCAATAGAGATGGATTAGTGAGGGTTTGGCTGAGGTTGAGTATAACGTGTGGGACTCAATAGAGATGGATTAGTGAGGGTTTGGCTGAGGTTGAGTATAACGTGTGGGACCCAATAGAGATGGATTAGTGAGGGTTTGGCTGAGGTTGATGGTGACTTCATCCTGGATGTCCAATAGAGCAGCCATGGTCAGCGGATCTGATTTGGCCTCATACCGGTACACATGACTGCCCCAACTGATGGCACTGATAAGGACGGGATTAGTGCTGTTTTTGTGAGCGTCTGCGGGTGTGAGAGCTTATCTGTGTGTGTTTCTGACCCCCTAGACAGGCTTCACAGTCTCACTTAAAGCGAATTAGCGGTGCCCTGCTCCACTGCTCGGTGCTGTTCAAACCCTCCTTCATCTCCTATCTCCCTGGTTCTTCTTACAAAGTGTATCCGGCTATTTATACCGTCGTGTAATGACATACTTCCCCATCTGCTTGAAAAGCTCGCCCAAAGAGATGCTCGTCAACTCACATTTTGCTCACAGTGCTTGGCCTACATCGCTAAAACACACATCAACACACACACACGCGCCAACACTCACATACAAACACACACACACACATGCTAGATCAGACAAAAGCCCTAACGCCAATAAAATGCTTTGTCATAAACCATTAGAGACACTAGAATCATCCCGGCTAGGAACTATCACATATTAACACACACACACACACACACACATGCACACAAACACACACACGCACACACTATAACGTGACATTACTTCAAAATTCCACATTTGTCCAGTTGGGGAAAACTGGTAAAACAGGGTCAATGAGAAATATTCGATTTTAGATATCATCATGTGAACAGGGTTTATAAATGTTCAACAGACTGCCAAGGTTCGACTTTTGCAGTCACATTTAATGTGTCCCAGAGTCAGCAGCTGGAAGTTTAGGACCATTCTAGGCCCCCAGGGTATTGTACTAAAAGCGTTCTGATAGGGTGTCAACCTCCAGTACACTGAACATACAACTATAACAAGTTGACATCATAGAGAAGTTAAATCCAGGATGAAACAATTTCAATCAATAACAAAACACAAGCTTTGTACAAATTGAGTTGGCTTTCAGGATTTGGATTCCACATTCAAAGATTAAGGGTAGATTTGAATTATTATTTTAACTGTTTAAGTTATTCGGGGAAAAATATATACACTGCCACTGAGCCTTTCAAGAAAAAAGCATTAATAATGCAATCATTTAACAATTCATGTGATAGCAATGTGGGGTTTTGGGTGTTTCACCAGAATAACGTAAACTTTTAAACAGATCGCTCAGAGTTTCATTTCGGTAACAAAAGATGACTACCAGGGAACTTTATCTCCCTAAAAAATGTCTAAATTGAACAAAAAAATCTGATAACAACAGGAATTTGCAAGACCATGTAACCAGACACACACATTTGGTTCACTAATGTAGATGGATAAATGACTAGAATCTCAGTACAGTCAGTAACAACACTGTGTCCATTATAACAACACTGTGTCCATTATAACAACACTGTGAGCATTATAACAACACTGTGTCCATTATAACAACACTGTGTCCATTATAACAACACTGTGTCCATTATAACAACACTGTGTCCGTTATAACAACACTGTGTCCATTATAACAACACTGTGTCCATTATAACAACACTGTGTCCATTATAACAACACTGTGTCCATTATAACAACACTGTGTCCATTATAACAACACTGTGTCCGTTATAACAACACTGTGTCCGTTATAACAACACTGTGTCCGTTATAACAACACTGTGTCCGTTATAACAACACTGTGTCCATTATAACAACACTGTGTCCATTATAACAACACTGTGTCCGTTATAACAACACTGTGTCCGTTATAACAACACTGTGTCCGTTATAACAACACTGTGTCCGTTATAACAACACTGTGTCCGTTATAACAACACTGTGTCCGTTATAACAACACTGTGTCCGTTATAACACTGTGTCCATTATAACAACACTGTGTCCATTATAACAACACTGTGTCCATTATAACAACACTGTGTCCGTTATAACAACACTGTGTCCATTATAACAACACTGTGTCCGTTATAACAACACTGTGTCCGTTATAACAACACTGTGTCCATTATAACAACACTGTGTCCGTTATAACAACACTGTGTCCATTATAACAACACTGTGTCCATTATAACAACACTGTGTCCATTATAACAACACTGTGTCCGTTATAACAACACTGTGTCCATTATAACAACACTGTGTCCGTTATAACAACACTGTGTCCATTATAACAACACTGTGTCCGTTATAACAACACTGTGTCCGTTATAACAACACTGTGTCCATTATAACAACACTGTGTCCGTTATAACAACACTGTGTCCGTTATAACAACACTGTGTCCATTATAACAACACTGTGTCCGTTATAACAACACTGTGTCCGTTATAACAACACTGTGTCCATTATAACAACACTGTGTCCGTTATAACAACACTGTGTCCATTATAACAACACTGTGTCCGTTATAACAACACTGTGTCCGTTATAACAACACTGTGTCCATTATAACAACACTGTGTCCATTATAACAACACTGTGTCCATTATAACAACACTGTGTCCATTATAACAACACTGTGTCCATTATAACAACACTGTGTCCATTATAACAACACTGTGTCCGTTATAACACTGTGTCCATTATAACAACACTGTGTCCGTTATAACAACACTGTGTCCATTATAACAACACTGTGTCCATTATAACAACACTGTGTCCGTTATAACAACACTGTGTCCATTATAACAACACTGTGTCCGTTATAACAACACTGTGTCCATTATAACAACACTGTGTCCATTATAACAACACTGTGTCCGTTATAACAACACTGTGTCCGTTATAACAACACTGTGTCCATTATAACAACACTGTGTCCATTATAACAACACTGTGTCCGTTATAACAACACTGTGTCCATTATAACAACACTGTGTCCATTATAACAACACTGTGTCCGTTATAACAACACTGTGTCCGTTATAACAACACTGTGTCCATTATAACAACACTGTGTCCATTATAACAACACTGTGTCCGTTATAACAACACTGTGTCCATTATAACAACACTGTGTCCGTTATAACAACACTGTGTCCATTATAACAACACTGTGTCCGTTATAACAACACTGTGTCCGTTATAACAACACTGTGTCCATTATAACAACACTGTGTCCGTTATAACAACACTGTGTCCATTATAACAACACTGTGTCCGTTATAACAACACTGTGTCCATTATAACAACACTGTGTCCATTATAACAACACTGTGTCCACTATAACAACACTGGCCATTATATTCCAGACCTGGGTTCAAACACTATTTAAGATCCTTCAATCCCTCCTCTGTTAGCCTAATGTAACTGCCTGAGGTAACTTAACTGACAGGTGGGATTTCTCCATTGCTCTTGGTTCCGTCTGTGAAAATTATTCCAAATGTGTTTAAATAGTATTTGATGTGCATGTCCTTTTTACATACGTTTGCCAGGGGGATTGAAACCCAGCGGGTTTCTCAGTGTCGGAAGCGTCGTCTGGGAAGAAGAATTCTACCTGTGGGCCGGTCTGAATGCAGACCCAACTCACTCCTCTGGATTTTGGCTGACATTACTGCAGCTCGGTTCTAGACTCATGTACTAATGTTTGTAGAGCAGCTGCGTTTCTGGGGAGATCTTTTGGTTTACAGAAGGCTGTCAATCTGTATAAGAACTATGTGAAACCTCCTGTCGAGAAAAGGGCTTTATGGAAATAAAACCACAGAACCATTACTATGCATTTGTTTGTTTTTAACAGTACAACACAGTGTGTATAATAAGAACTAGGATCGTTGTCTTTATGAGAACTATTGTTGATGCATGTATACCGTTTCGGTCGTATTTTTCGCTACCACACCAAAGATAGCAGACACAATCCACACCCATATATAAGCAGCCTCTCCTTCTCCTCCACACTGTAGGATGTTGCTTCTAATCCTACACACGCCCACATGCTAAGATACAGACACACACAGACACGCACACACAGACACACACATGCCCACACTCACACACATACACTCAGCCACACACACACACAGACACACACATGCCCACACTCAGGCACACACACACAGACACGCATATGACCACACTCAGACACACACACACAAGCGCGCGCGTGCACACACAGGCTCCAGCGCACGCACAAGCACAGGCGGCCGGTGCCCCCTAATATGGGTTGGATGAGCTCCTAGTAAGGTCTGGAATGGAAGTCATGAATGGTGTCCAGCAGATGTTTCTGTGGTGGCTTTCAGATGTCATAAGGAAACAGATGTACACACAATAGCTGCATTGGGATATTTGCTGTTTGGATCGTTTGCAACACGGAAATAGTTTGAGATGTTTGCTTACACTTATATAACCTGTGCTTCTGAATAGAGATTTGTCTCCACTTATTGCACTGATTGATTGCGCTGTGAATTATTGAAATGATGGAGCTCCCAGTCAGGCTGCTGACAATGAATATTTGTGCAGAGCGTGTGGCAATATCAGAGATCCCTCAAAACTGAGCCATAAACGGTTTGCCACCCGGCCATCAGGCAAGCTGCATAGATCTCTACTCAGCCGTAACCAGCAGGCTTGGGAACAGTTTCTTCCCAACTGCTGTTAACATGATGAACTCTGAAACCCTTTGGTAACCGTGCCTACACACTGCTAACTTATTTATTTTATCTGACATTTGCATTATGCATTCTGTGAGTACTCCTCATTGCTACCTCCTGCCCTGCACACACGTAGCCAATTTATTATCTTTGCCTTTTGCACAATGCTTATCGTTTGTAATATCCGTTTACCACATGTGCAGATGTTTTCTGCTTGTATTGCGGACCAAACCTGTGTATTCATGATCACACACGATTGGGCAGGGCCAATAATGCTCAGCTAAAACAGAAATGTTTGTGTCAACGTAGCCTGGTGATCTGTATTATAGCATTAAGAACATGAACTCTGTGATTTATATTCACATATTATAAAGTCATTTTGATAATGCTCAGCAAACATACGTCATCATCATGTTATATAAGTTGACGTCTTCTGTTATCCAGACAGGCAAGTTCCCTAGGATCCACAGAACAGGGAAAAGGGACGGTGAGCTGGTTCTCCCAACAAGATGTTCTACTATTTTGGACTAATGTTGCATATTCAAGTTCCAAATAATGCTGACTAATGTCGACTAAGGCTGGTCTATCAATGTATCCCACAATCCTAGTGTGTTTTCAATTTTAAAGATCTGGAGACCATTTTGGCAACATTCTGAATCTTCTGCTCACTTTTGTCCGCCCCAATTTGGAAAACAATCGCCAAGTTCCACTCCCTCTGTTTGGCCAGGATGTGTCTGTGTGAAGGAAAACGGGTCTGTTTTAAAGATCTATATTTAGAAGCATCATTCGCTAGTTTAAGTATTTTGGTAGGTGCATGTAATGTGTTTCAATTTCTTCAGCTATGTTTAAGCCTGTCATTTTGTTTGCTCCAAATTTTCACTGTTTTCTGACACATCTCATCGCACACTGTTAAAAAGGCTCCAGTTGCTTCCAACGGCTCTGGGTGGGATTATTTCAAAAACATGACGTGTTTCTCTCTTCCGAGGCATCTTCCATTGTCAGAATGATAAAACTTATATGAGGGGTTAATTCCACATCGTCTGACTGGCGGAAGGATTCCTTATTTAAGGTCAACCCTGTCTGTGCTCAGTTAAGTTCTATTCAGTTAACATTGCTGGCCAAGATTCATTAGAATAAAGCTACGTTACGGTTTTACCCACAGTCACAATACATCATGTGACAGATGCATCATTTCACATGCTATCTTTGGTGTGTTATATTTTTATATTAATTCCCTGTCAGATTACCGGTCATCTATTTTTATTACAATGTCTAAAAGCTTGATTGTTTTGCAACTATGCCCTCTGCCTTATTTGGAGTTCTCTTGTCGTCCAATCTCAAAGCAGATGTATTAGCGTTTGCTTTACTTATTTCCCAAAGACACATTTTACTCAGTTGGAAATCCACCAAATCACCCACAATATAGTTCTGGCTAAAAGACCTTAGGTCCATTAGGCTCTATAAAAAAAGAATGCTGTCATGAATACTGCGGTGTAGTGTGGTTAAAGCCATGTGCAGAGTCGTAGTAGTCCGTTCAACAATGGTTTATTAAAGACCAAAACATAAAACAAACCGAGAACGGTGAAACTGCTAACGGGTATAAACAGAAATGAAAGTGCGCCTGTAGCGTCTTATAAATAAACACTCCTGACCCACAATAGCCACCTATAACGACCGACACTCACCTCTCGTATAACGTGACATTAAACAATAGCACCGAGCATGCTATTAGCCACCCCTTTATAGCCCAGCTAATGACAAGTAAGAAGAATAGTAGAATACATAAGTAGAATAATAAGGTTCTATCTGACATTTTTGTCAAAATTGAGTTATTTACATATTCCTACTCAAGTATAACTTGTGAACATTATGTAAGGTGTTTTTAAAAATAAAATCTTAATTATAATTACATGTAGTGGCAGCTGTGTGCCCCAAAACAGAAACTCCATAATAGCGTTTGCTATGGCAGAATTCTTGACGAGGAATTCTAAGATTCACCAGATTACAGTGAAGTACTCTACCCCAGGTCACTCTGCTGTACAAGAAGTAGATAACATGTGCAGCCAAATTGAGAAGGCAACTGCATTATCTGAATTCTACTCTCCCCTGACATTATTGTGTGTGTTACTCAAAGTAAACAGGAACAAACCATACAGAGTAATACAGATGAGACAGTCAGATTTCTATGACTTTCACTCATGTTCCAAACTGTTTAAGTACAAACCGGTGCCATTTTCTGCAGTGTGTCAGCTCGTAATCAGTGCCCATATATACTTCACTACAAAACATCACATGCACAGGCTTTAGAGGTAGCAGTAGACCTTAGAGGACCAAATAAAACCAGGAGACACTTAGCGCCTACATGCACCCTACCCAAGCCAAGGATGCTTCCAAAACAGAGCCATGTCTCAGAGGCCAAGAGGAATGACATAGAGTGAATTTTTAGATTCATGGCACTTGCAGATAAAGAGTATTAACATGCTATGATGAAGAAATGAGTTGGCCTAAGTGTATGTATGTGATACTATGTGATATGTATAAACTCTTTTTGCTTTTCTAATGAAAATACTTTGAAAAACTGATCTGCATCAGACCATGCAGTTTTAAAATCATTCATTTATATTAACTTACTGCTATCTTGAATGAGAAGGATGAAAGAAAAAGTGGTTTTATAGCATTAAGTGCATGAATGCATGAAGCTTTAACATATTAACCTCTAAAAATACACTTTTTATTATATAAATTGAACATTTTAACAGTATGTATAAGTAAATTGTTTAATTCTTTTATAATCATTGTTACTTTTTATGTTTTTGTAGAACCTTATAATTCCAAGGCGGCCGTTAGTTTTTAGAACTATAAGGTTCTATCTACAATTGAACTGTTTAAAAAAAACTAATTTACAATTAATGTAGAATTTTCTCAGATGTAGAATATATTTATTTATGGTGTATGTAACTCTGGTGCTATAAAGAAATGTGTTCCATTTGTCAGTTTTGCTATTTGCAATGCTAAAACTTTAAACCACAATATCTTAAAACTGATGTGAACGCAGATAGAACCTTATTATTCTGAAGTAGCGAAGTGCTAACAGCTGTTACTAACAAACGTTAACAAAGAAGTGAACAAGGAAGTGCATCACCGAAATAGGTCCGTGTAGCAACGCCACCACACCATTCGTGACAAATGCACCCGAAAACAATGTACAGACACATATTATTGGAGATGGACCAAATTGTATCTATTCAAGATGATTGCGGTCCATCTACTGCATTCCAGAGGTTCTTCTGAGTTAGCCTCTCCTTACCAAACCGCTTACCACACACACACACGCACGCACGCACGCACGAAGAAAACAAGGCAGAGGCAGATAGACAGAGACAGGGCAGTGTTGGAGCCCCACTACATCACTGTCCCAGTGGGAGACAGACGCCAAAACAGCCTGATGCAAAAGCATTCATCCCAGCTAAGAGTCCCGTCAACCGGCCAGCTGAGACCAACAGTCTGCACAATAATATAGAGACATATAACAGCCTGCACAATAATATAGAGACATATAACAGCCTGCACAATAATATAGAGACATATAACAGTCTGCACAATAATATAGAGACATATAACAGCCTGCACAATAATATAGACATATAACAGCCTGCACAATAATATAGAGACGTATAACAGCCTGCACAATAATATAGACATATAACAGCCTGCACAATAATATAGACATATAACAGCCTACACAATAATATAGAGACGTATAACAGCCTGCACAATAATATAGAGACGTATAACAGCCTGCACAATAATATAGACATATAACAGCCTGCACAATAATATAGACGTATAACAGCCTGCACAATATTATAGAGACATATACCAACCTGCACAATAATATAGACATATAACAGCCTGCACAATAATATAGACATATAACAGCCTGCACAATAATATAGAGACATATAACAGCCTGCACAATAATATAGAGACATATAACAGCCTGCACAATAATATACATACATATAACAGCCTGCACAATAATATAGAGACATATAACAGCCTGCACAATAATATAGAGACATATAACAGCCTGCACAATAATATAGAGACATATAACAGCCTGCACAATAATATAGAGACATAAAATCCTGCACAATAATATACAGACATATAACAGCCTGCCCAATATTATAAAGACATATAACAGCCTGCAGAATAATATAGAGACATATAACAGCCTGCACAATAATATAGAGACATATAACAGCCTGCACAATACTATAGAGACATATAACAGCCATATAACAGCCTGCACAATACTATAGAGACATATAACAGCCTGCACAATAATATAGAGACATATAACAGCCTGCACAATAATATAGAGACATATAACAGCCTGCACAATAATATAGAGACATATAACAGCCTGCACAATAATATACAGACATATAACAGCATGCACAATATTATAAAGACATATAATAGCCTGCAGAATAATATAGAGACATATAACAGCCTGCACAATAATATAGAGACATATAACAGCATGCACAATACTATAGAGACATATAACAGCCTGCACAATAATATAGAGACATAAAATCCTGCACAATAATATACAGACATATAACAGCCTGCCCAATATTATAAAGACATATAACAGCCTGCAGAATAATATAGAGACATATAACAGCCTGCACAATAATATAGAGACATATAACAGCATGCACAATACTATAGAGACATATAACAGCCATATAACAGCCTGCACAATACTATAGAGACATATAACAGCATGCACAATAATATAGAGACATATAACAGCCTGCACAATAATATAGAGACATATAACAGCCTGCACAATAATATAGAGACATATAACAGCCTGCACAATAATATAGAGACATATAACAGCCTGTACAATAATATAGAGACATATAACAGCCTGCACAATACTATAGAGACATATAACAGCCTGCACAATACTATAGAGACATATAACAGCCTGCACAATAATATAGAGACATATAACAGCCTGCACCATAATATAGAGACATATAACAGCCTGCACAATAATATGGAGACATAACAGCCTGCACAATAATATACAGACATATAACAGCCTGCACAATATTATAAAGACATATAACAGCCTGCAGAATAATATAGAGACATATAACAGCCTGCACAATACTATAGAGACATATAACAGCAAGCACAATACTATAGAGACATATAACAGCCTGCACAATAATATAGAGACATATAACAGCCTGAACAATAATATAGAGACATATAACAGCCTGTACAATAATATAGAGACATAACAGCCTGCACAATAATATAGAGACATAACAGCCTGCAGAATAATATAGACATATAACAGCCTGCACAGTAATATAGAGACATATAACAGCCTGCACAATAATATAGAGACATATCCACTTCTAGAACTCTACTTTATAAACGTGCTATAAAGCACCTTGCATAGGCGTGCGACATTATCGATCACGGGCCGCGGGTCTGACGGAACGTTAACCACTTTCGATCCACCGTAACGAGGCAGATGACAATGAGCTCTCCGGACTCCGAGCAGCAACAGGAAACCTGACAGGATTTCTGGCCTCATTCACATCTATCCGCCGCATTGAAAACATGCTACTTGTTGAAACAGCAATTTACTACAGCCCTATCTAATCACTAATTGCTTTCGCTTTAGGCGAATAGCAGCAACGTAAATCCTAACACACACGCTAACACTAAAGACACATCTTCCCTCCATAGTAATTTCCTGCAGTTTCATGCTTTTGTATTGCAGAGAGCGCAGCTGTGTGATTGGTTGAACGCATTAATCTATTCAGACACAGCATCTGTACTCTCTGGCGCACACACCATGTCATTAGAGGCCCGAGTGTCTGTGTGAGGATATGAGTTGCTCAGAATAAGCTGACTGACATGTGAGCGTGCACAGTAGTGGGCCTTGCTTTGCTTGTGCATGTATCTCCGTTACATTACCTGTGTGTGTGTGTGTGTGTGTGTGTGTGTCCGTCCATGTTGTGTTGTGGGTGTTGCCAAATGTTTGTGCCTTGGCTCTTAATCAGTGTGGTCTGTTAAACAGCTCTTTTAAAGAAGAACAAACCAATCTACCCGACACCAGCGTTACCGAGCAATCTGCGAAAGACACTAGAGACTGAAAAAAAACAGTCCACAATAGTGTTTTACAGAAGATGAACCTCTAAAAATAAACTGTGGTAATACAAGCATTCTGAAAAAGGAAAGTAATCAATATTTAGCATTGCCTGAATGTGTTCATATTGGTTGGTAAATGTGTGTGTGTGTTTGAGAGTAAATGTGTGTGTGTGAGTGTGTGTGTAATAGAAGACTTTGGGTATCCACAGACCTAGTTTGTGCTTGGTAAGTGTGCTTATGTGTGTATTTAAATATGAGTTTTGGATCAGAGTGCAGGACAAATAGTTCATGAAACGGTGTTGTGGCCTGACTGAATTGGGAACAGGGTCCAGTACCAAGCCATCCATTTTGCTGATTGGACTGTCTGGATGTCAATCTCATCAGTGACATTCTAACCATGTCCCCACTTCCTGCTATACAAACTAAAATGATCGATAAGCGACATTAATATCCATTTTAGCACATTAACATTCACCTTGATTTGCATGAAAAGTTAATAGTAAAGTAAAGACGAGTAAATAGCCTACGGTCAAATAAATATGCCAAAGAATGCAGGGTAAATTACACAGTCAACCCAAAATGGCGGCTTGACTACTTTGGATTTAATATTCTTTCAAGTAAAGTTTGCTTGCTTGAAGAGAGGAATTCCTGAAGCAGGGCAGATGAAAGAGACCTTATATGGTCCTGGGTGTCCATAAAACCAGAAGACGTACCAGGAGATGTGCTCTGTTTCGGTTGTGCAAAACATGGCTTAGATCCACGATGAACTCAGTGGTCTTTATTTGCATCACCGGATGAAGCAAATGTCTTGGAGGACTGGCAAGCAGGACCCAGATGGTGCTTTGGTATGACCTCATCGCCCTCCGAAGGGCCATACGATCGTGGGCGGAGCAACTGTCATACCAGTGGACCTGACAGTGTGTTCTGGATTAGAGAACGTTTAGGTTTAGGACAGACTAACAAGGACAAGGTTTTGTGAGGGATTATAAGGTTGATGGAGATTATCTGGCATCTTACACACCCCCCAGAAAGAGACTCAGAGAAAGACAGAGAGAGAGAGAGTGAGTGATAGAGGCAGACACATGACTTAAAAACACAGAAGACCAATGCGCACAGAGAGACAAGAGACAGAGAGAAAGAGTGATAGAGGCAGACACATGACTTAAAAACACAGAAGACCAATACGCACAGAGAGACAAGAGACACAGAGAGAGTAAAAATGCAAGTCATCCTACCTTGATTGATTGGCAAGTGACGCTAACGGTTTCAAACACTGACAGACAACATATTGCCTTTCTTCCCCAAACAGAGTCATTCCCACTGCCACAATCAACTACACTGGACAGGAACACGTCTGTGTCGTTAATATCTTAATGCTGTGAGTCCTATAACACTACAAGTGACATACAGGCAGTGATAACATTCAGCTCTCACTAAAACACAGACGACCATAAATCACCTGTGACTTAATCTAAATATGACCCCATGAAACAACAGTCTATCAATCAAAGTGCATATCAGAAGACCGGCAAGAACAGTCACACAAGGCAATGTACTTTTGAATCAAAGGAATGCACTCTCCTGGTTTCCCGTTGAACCTTAATGAGGACGTGGGCCATTTGAACCACACCACAGGACTGCCTGGTCCCAGAGACTTGTGGCTCTCCCTGTCTGAAGTGGTCCTGGTTGTGATGAAGACCATGCTCCTGCCTGATGACACCTGCTGCCAGTGACCACACTCTACCTGGATGTCCAGGTGACCACATACATCTAGACAAAGACCACACACATCTAGACATAAACCACATACATCTAGACATAGACCACACAAACATCTAGACAAAGACCACACACATCTAGACATAGACCACATACATTTAGAGATAGACCACATACATCTAGACATAGACCACACACATCTAGACATAGACCACACACATCTAGACATAGACCACATACATCAGGACATAGACCACATACATCTAGACATAGACCACATACATCTAGACATAGACCACACACATCTAAACATAGACCACACACATCTAGACATAGAGCACACACATCTAGACATAGACCACACACATCAGGACATAGACCACATACATCAGGACATAGACCACATACATCAGGACATAGACCACATACATCAGGACATAGACCACATACATCAGGACATAGACCACATACATCAGGACATAGACCACATACATCAGGACATAGACCACATACATCAGGACATAGACCACATACATCAGGACATAGACCACATACATCAGGACATAGACCACATACATCAGGACATAGACCACATACATCAGGACATAGACCACATACATCAGGACATAGACCACATACATCAGGACATAGATCACATACATCGAGACATAGACCACATTCAAGAAGACTGGCTACTCCTCAGAGTATGGTTCCTTTCTAGGTTCCTTTCTATATTTTGACCCTACCAATATTTTTTCTAGCCGAGAAATGAACTTTGTTGTTTCTAACTAGGTTTTCACACTGGTTATTTGTAAAAGCACTTTGTAACTGCTTACGTAAAAAGGGCTTTTTTATTTTCCGCTAAACGACTTGCACAGGTATTTATAGCTAAATGTGTAATAAAACAAGAAAACAGCTAGTGAATGCATTCCGATTTGATTGTTGGAATTACAGCAACCACATGCAGAACCCGACAGTGCGGGACAGATCGAAGTACGAGTTAATACTTTCTGAATAAATAACTTTAAAAGTATTGGCTGTTGACGACTCAATGTTGATGCAAGAAAAATTCAGGTAACATTGTAATTCTTCAAAACTGATGCTACGGCCAGTCAGCAAAAACAAATGCTCTCAAATCCGTTCATTGTCTTAAAACAACAGCAAATCTTTGTTCACAGCAGCACGTCAGCAGAAATGTAAACAGCATCTCTAGACTGCCACCGATTGCAAGCCTCACGGTAAATGATTGGATAATGATTCTTCTGGAATACAATCTATTCCATTCAGACTCTAAATTAAGACCGTGTTGAATATACTGAGTAAAATGTTAATTATACGTTAACGACGCATGTAGGACTCATCGCATAACTATCCGCAGCCAGACAGAATGCCATTCCACTGTGTAATTAGCTTAGCATACGGAAGGCTATCTTTCTTGAGTCACGCTAACCAGATGGATTTTGGCTAATGAATGACTGAAGCATAAGTGGAATGTTCCAGGGTCTTCGAAATCACATCGAATGATAGACGACGCGGAGCCGACCCAACGCGTGTCGCTTTAAGAAGCTGCCAATGTTTCGGGAAGCTGTTCAGACGAAACGAGAGGCTTTTTATGAAGCCAAATGTTTTAGTAACATTTGCACAAAACAGATGTTTGCTAAGAGGATCTGTGGGGTCTGAGTGAGAGACATGTGTGTCCACTACTGCTACAGTCTGTCTCATGATTCAGGCCAGCGCTGGCGAGTTTGATGAAAGGACCACTTCCTTATTTTGTCACCAGTCCGTTGATAGAATGAGAATGTTTTGGTTTGTTTCAGAAGGTGGCATCTTGTCCTGTCACTTAAATAAGAAAAATGACGGTACCCAGCTTTCGACTCCACACAATGTTATTTTAAGAAGTCTTCCCGCTATGACTTGAGAAAGCATGGGTAACACTTTATTTTAAATAGTCCTTATTACAGCTTACTTACATAAATGATTACACTGTAACATACATTGTGACTGAGGTTAACGACCCATTGTTGCAGCATAGTAATATAGTGTTATCTACATTAATGTCAGTGGGTCCAGCTCCAGAACCAGCTATGTATGAATGTCAGTGGGTCCCAGCTCCAGAACCAGCTATGTATGAATGTCAGTGGGTCCCCGCTCCAGAACCAGCTATGTATGATTGTCAGTGGGTCCCCGCTCCAGAACCAGCTATGTATGATTGTCAGTGGGTCCCCGCTCCAGAACCAGCTATGTATGAATGTCAGTGGGTCCCCGCTCCAGAACCAGCTATGTATGAATGTCAGTGGGTCCCAGCTATGTATGAATGTCAGTGGGTCCCCGCTCCAGAACCAGCTATGTATGAATGTCAGTGGGTCCCCGCTCCAGAACCAGCTATGTATGATTGTCAGTGCCGCTCCAGAACCAGCTATGTATGAATGTCAGTGGGTCCCCGCTCCAGAACCAGCTATGTATGATTGTCAGTGCCGCTCCAGAACCAGCTATGTATGAATGTCAGTGGGTCCCAGCTATGTATGATGGTCAGTAGGTCCCCGCTCCAGAACCAGCTATGTATGATGGTCAGTGGGTCCCCGCTCCAGAACCAGCTATGTATGATTGTCAGTGCCGCTCCAGAACCAGCTATGTATGAATGTCAGTGGGTCCCAGCTCCAGAACCAGCTATGTATTATTGCCATTGGGTCCAAGGTCCAACATCTCTCGGTAAACAAGCCTAATCTGGGACCTGTTAGCTAGAGCGAACGCTCAAAATTCAACATGGGCACCGTAACTATTCAACGCAACTGTTTATGTGACAAATCACCTCTTACAGGTCGAACTTGTGATTTGTATTTGGTAAAAAACCTAAATGACTTAGCATTATAAGCATTAAATTGCAACACTGCTTTCTAGCATCAAATAGTATTTGAATTGGTAACATTTCAGGATGTTCGTTAAATCTGTAGCAATTGGACAACCACTTATCTTCTAGCCTCATTTATGATTTATGATAACAGTATAACACAACAACGGCCAACCAAAGCTGAACATTTGGTATTTGAGAATATATCAAAGGGTTTCATATATATCTTTCTGTAAATTGTTCTCTGTCATGGTACGAGCAAGATAATACCATTGAGAAAGAACTGCAGTATAGAGGAGATGAATATGATGAAAAATGACAAAGATGACAAAACGTACAAGAGCATTGACGTCAACCTCACCTGATGATTTGAAAACCCTATTGCTAATATGTTAACACAGCTGAAAACTTCAAAGGTTCGATTACAGAAACTTAAGATCTCATACAATGTGTTCTTTTTTATTCACAAAAAATGCAAACTGTCTCTAAACAGAATATAAAGAATACTGGGAGGCCCTGGTGCACAAGTGAGCAAGAGGACAAGTACATTAGGGTGTCTAGTTTGAGAAACACTTTTCAAAATGTCCAGTGTTAGTTACAGGCTATATTAAACACCTGTGCGTTTTTCTAGATCAAGTTGCTGTCTGCAGACAGGACACAGGAATATACAAGCCTGCACTGCAACAGCCTGGTTCTGTTTGGTGTAACGAGACTTCCATTCTGATAGTAGAGGGCCCCGCAACACTGACTGCATATCAAACAACAACATCACACCGTATTAAACTAGGCAAGGTGATAATTCGCTCGCTGTTAATGTATTCATTAAAAATCAATAGAGAATGATTCAGAGGGATGGGGAATGGTAAAGTGAAATGTGTAGATAGAGTGAGGGCGATATGGGGGGAGATGGGAGAGAGATAGGGGGAGATGGGGGAGAGATGGGGGAGAGATGGGGGAGAGAGGTGGGGGAGATGGGGGAGAGAGATGGGGGAGAGAGATGGGGAGAGAGAGATGGGGGAGAGAGATGGGGGAGAGAGATGGGGGAGAGAGATGGGGGAGAGAGATGGGGGAGAGAGATGGGGGACAGATGGGGAGAGAGATGGGGAGAGATGGGGGAGAGATGAGGGAGAGATGGGGGAGAGAGATGGGGAGAGAGGTGGGAGAGAGGTGGGGGAGAGAGGTGGGGGAGAGATTGGGGGAGAGATATGGGGAGAGAGATGGGGGAGAGAGGTGGGGAGAGAGGTGGGAAAGAGATGGGGGAGAGATGAGGGAGAGAGATAGGGAGAGAGATGGGATAGAGATGGGGGAGAGAGATGGGGGAGAGAGATATGGGGAGAGAGATATGGGGGAGAGAGATGGGGGAGAGAGATGGGGGAGAGAGGTGGGAAAGAGATGGGGGAGAGAAGTGGGGGAGAGATGGGGGGGAGAGATGGGGGAGAGAGGTGGGGGAGAGAGGTGGGGGAGAGAGGTGGGGGAGAGAGATGGGGAGAGAGATGGGGGTGAGATGGGGGGAGAGATGGAGGGAGATGGGGGACAGATGGGGGAGAGAGGTGGGGGAGAGATGGGAGGGAGATAGGGGAGAGGGGGGGGAGAGATGGGAGAGAGATAGGGGAGAGAGGGTGGGGAGAGATGGGAGAGAGATAGGGGGGAGATGGGGGGAGATGGGGGGGGAGATGGGTGGAGAGATCGGGGAGAGATGGGGGAGAGATGGGGGGGAGATCGGGGAGAGAGATAGAAGCGTAGAGAGAATTAAATTGAACCAGGCTCACATGTTCAATACTTTGACTTATTCACCCAGGATGGCGTTTTGTTGTTGCGGCACCGGATCGATCTAACATGTTAAGAATTGTACTCTACCATCTAAGCGCCTTGGTTATTCGAGTGGAGAAAAAAAGAAGTTGCCTAGAGGTGAACAATAGAAACGTCTTATTACGCCGTGGGAACCCACAGGTATATTATACAGCCGCTCTGTGCACACAGCTAGTGTGTTTAAGACTCTGAATCCACAAGATCATATTTTAATTCTGTGCGGAGAGTACGCCTGAAATGTACCTAAAGTAAAGACTTAACCGGGAAACATATACCGTATTCATGACCAATATGAAGTTCTGATTTGTCTTAACTGTGTAGCGGAGGTGGTTCTGTGAGCTATTGTACAGATCTGGGTTAAGTAAACTTGACTGCGGTGTGAATAATTGTGTTGTCATGCTGTAATATCTAAGGCCTACGCTCCAGGTCACCGGGAGAATGTGGTTCTGAAAACAGTAATCAGACCCGCACACTGTTTTAATGTTCCTCGTTCACAGCTCGGCTGACAGCGGATCGATCGGAGCTGGATCTTCGTCAGGTCAGTGATGAATATCCATCTTGGATCGAAGCGTTTTTTTAACCGCTGTGAACTGGGTGCACGGAGACAGTTCGCAGGCCTGATTCTCATTTAGTTTTTTACCTTTTCCTCATTAGCTCAGCATCCATGTTTCATGTGGGTACGACCACAAAAATACCTATTATCTGGGCCTCAGGCATAGACAAACAACGTGGATTCTACACCATAAATTTTTCAATAAACTTTTTACTTTCTGTCCTACATTTCAGTGGGAATTGTGGTCACATACCAAGGCACATCGTTATAAAGCATCTCACAGTGTCAACCACCAGCTCCTCATAGTTATTAGGAATAAAAGGAAAAGTAAAGCGCATATGTGAACAGTCAGACTCTGACACGATCTGTGATTACAAAACCGGGTGTTTCAAATGTCTGCATTGATTTTCACCAGGGGTCTTCACAATAGAGGCCAATAAAACATCCGAAAGGCCTGAGGCAGAGGTTGGCTGGTGGCTAACCGGTGGACATCCTGTGTCGGCTAACTACCATGAAACGCTGCGGAAAACGGCGTGCGACGAAGCTCAGTGGTAACGCTTGTTTAAACCTGCACGTCCTTAACAGCTATCGCTTTAACGGCGATTAAACTGGATTTAGTCGCTCACACGATCTCAGACGGTTCAGCGATTGAGTAGGGAAGGCCTTTGTGAGGTTTACAGACACATAGTCCGATGCTACAGACACACAGAAGAACACAATACAATCACAAGCCGTCTCTCTCTGAGAAAGTAGTTTGGACAGGAAATAAGTGTGGCGACAAGTAGTGCCAGTTCGTGGCGGTGGCATCATGGCCTTAGGGTACCCCTGGCTGTTCTTAGGGTACCCCTGGCTGTTCTTAGGGTACCCCTGGCTGTTCTTAGGGTACCCCTGGCTGTTCTTAGGGTACCCCTGGCTGTTCTTAGGGTACCCCTGGCTGTTCTTAGGGTACCCCTGGCTGTTCAGGCTCCACTGGCCCTCTCATCGCCGCTCTCTGGTGCCAAGCCCCGGATGCCAAGTACACAGACATGTGCGTGCCCACGCACACCAACACACGCACGCACACCAACACGCACGCACACCATGACACACGCACACGCACACCAACACACACGCACATCATCACACACGCACACCAACACACACGGAAACCATCACACACGCACACAAACACACACACCTATGCACACCATCACACACGCACACCAACACACACGCACACCATCACGCACGCACACCAACACACACGCACACCATCACACACGCACACAAACACACACACCTATGCACACCATCACACACGCGCACGCACACCAACATACGCGAGCCCACACACACCAACACACACAAGCGCGCCCACACACTTCCATCTTTAGCCTCCTCTTCTCGTGCTCTCGAACGCATAAACAGGCGTTCCCACTTCGACGTGCTCTGATTTCGACACGGCCCCCAATCGGAGCCGTCGCCTTGGAGAACGGTCCTCAGTCTCCCTCGGGGAGCAGCTCAGCATCTGAGGAGAAGCTGTCTGTCTGAGCCCATATAGGGTAACCCAACCCTCCCCCAAGTCTAATCTTAGCCATTAGAATGGGCAACGCAAATGTGACCTTAAACAAGTGACCGGAGGGACAAGTAGTAACTAGGTTAGTGTTGAGGATGAGCTCAACCCCAGGCAGAGTAGAGGGTAGAGGAACAGACGTGGGCCGGCCCGACACGTGACACGTTTATATGAACTCATCCCAGGCAGAGCTGGACGGGTAGAGGGACGGACGTGGGCCGGCCCCCACGTTTATAACGACACGCCGAGTCACGACACTAACAACACAGCATGACGTGCAGAACGTGCCCGAGCTTCTGTCAGACTGTGACCGTCACACTGTCCAGTCATCTCACCTTTCTCTTTTCCCATCATCTATCTGGATATAGTTCCATTGCTCTGACGGATGAGCCCTGACGGATGAGCCCTGACGGATGAGCCCTGACGGATGAGCCCTGACGGATGAGCCCTGACAGATGAGCCCTGACGGATGAGCCCTGACGGATGAGCCCTGACGGATGTGCCCTGACGGATGAGCCCTTACGGATGAGCCCTGACGGATGAGCCCTGACGGATGAGCCCTGACGGATGAGCCCTGACGGATGAGCCCTGACGGATGTGCCCTGACGGATGAGCCCTTACGGATGAGCCCTGACGGATGAGCCCTTACGGATGAGCCCTGACGGATAAGCCCTTACGAATGAGTCCTTAAGTCTGCACGTCTCGTGGTCGCACCTCCTTCAGAGAAACGCACGCGCATGTTTAACCGTTCGACAAAAGAAACATCTCGTACTCTATAAACAGTCTCATTGTGACAGACGTACAACGTCAGGGTTATGGAAGCGACTCGAAGTGATCTCTAACTATGTGAAGGCCCAAACATGTCACACACACACACATCCTAAGGCATGTGTTTATCGCCACACATGTGGGGGACAAATATAGCAAACTACATTGTCATGCACTCCTAACCACCTGCGTTTATTCCCCAATCCCCGGCTCCTGTAAACAATAGACGTAATGGCACCACGTCATAAGCATGGACCTACTCTGTTGTACAGTCTAATATGGGTGGAATTGCATGTTCTCATTATTTGCTCGGATATTATTGCACATGGAGCCTCAGTCTTTGATCATTATGTAAAGCTGTTGTGCTACTGAATACATTTTCCAGCAGATAGTAACAGTGTGTGTGTGTGTGTGTGTGTGTGTGTGTGTGTGTGTGTGTTACTGTGGTGCGAGCGGCTTAGCCTAGGGCCTCCGATCTGGTTGGCATAGGGACCTCGGTCTAAGAGATGACGACAGTGGGGACATGGGGACAGGACGAGGAAGAGCGAGCGATCGCATTCAGTTTAAATCAAGGCTCTCTGATGAGGACGAGAAGCACAACCTCAAAATGCAAGCAGGCCCAAGAGAAAAGCTGTCTCACACATAGGAAATAAGTCACCTTTATTTTTGAATTATTATATGTATTGCTGTAATGTGCAGCCAGTGGTAAACAACTTAGGGACAACATAAAACGTATTGTCATGGTGACACGAAATGTATTGTGATCTCAATCAATTTATATAATTATCATCATTACTTTTAATTAGAAGTGCCTGTCATTGATTTGCAACATCATGCGTGTGAATAGGTAGCATTCTGTTATTTAAACAATCCTACGATCCGGCCCGTTAAAGCAGGATTAGGCTAAACCCTTGTTTCGGCAGCATAACACTTTTCATTTCCTCTACACACCTTCTAATCTCACAGACACACAGAGAACTTGAAAACTCGCCATCTGTTCGCTCAACCCGCCTACTGTAGCCTGCTGTAGGCCCAACAGCCTACTGAACTACCATCTCCATCAGCATGCATCCGACATGGCCTGCTGTATTCTGATACACCATTTCTTGCCACACAATGATAATGTCAAACACTGCTGACTGAAAGGACTCCATGACGAACAGCAAACATCCTTTTTACTCCGGCGTTATTGATCGAGTGCTTCTCCAGCCCATATAATGACTGGCGTGTGTTTACCAAACGCAGACAGCATTTGGTTGTCAGGTTGGCCCCCTGGTTTCAACACCAAGGACAGCGGTCGTCGTCTGTGTCCAATAACCGTACTATCCATACAGCCGGTAGCCATGATAACAACCGCTGGCTCCCAACCCGGATACATGTGTTTACACGGGTCCCTATACTGTCTGGTAGAAAATACAAACCGGTTGTCAGTGTTTAAATATCGGACTACACGGCTACTGAACGGGAGTGACCGAGTAAACCCGGAGTTAAGCATAGCGCGATTACAGAGAGCCGCTTTTCATGCAAAAGGCAACCATGTTTGACACAACGGCACATCAGTGTATCAGTGTATCGTATCGCACCTACCTGCTGCCTTGGGCTGGAGGCGCTCACATGTCCCCTATCTGGTCTGGTTGCTTTATTATTATTATGGCGGTGGGTACCGTTATGTGGCTGCCAGCGCCATGTTCAGGTTGTTTCGTGTTGCTACGGAGCCGCGCCGTACAGTCATGGGTAGAGCCACGGGTGCGTGCGCGCGCGTGTGAACGTGCATGTGTGCGCGTGCGCGTGTGAGCGTGTGCCTCGGGCGTGTGGGTTTACATCCGGGGTGTTGTGGAGCGCACGGGGGCTTGGAGCGACCGTCAAAAAATTAAGGCACATGTGCGGTTGAATATGAAAAGATAATTCGGCAGTGAATTATTATGGAGCAAATCATGATATTTATAAATGTATGTATTTTGGGCTGATATATAGTTTTTAGACAAGCAATACGATCTGTAATGCTGTATAGACACGAATAGTTTAGTACATTTAAATAGACTAGTACATTTGAGTAGACTAGTACATTTGAATAGACTAGTACATTTGAATAGACTCGTACATTTGAATAGACTCGTACATTTGAATAGAGTAGTACATTTGTATAGACTCGTACATTTGAATAGACTAGTACATTTGTATAGACTAGTACATTTGAATAGACTAGTACATTTGTATAGACTCGTACATTTGAATAGACTAGTACATTTGTATAGACTAGTACATTTGAATAGACTAGTACATTTGTATAGACTAGTACATTTGAATAGACTAGTATATTTGAATAGACACGTACATTTGAATAGACTAGTACATTTGAATAGACTCGTACATCTGAATAGACTAGTACATTTGAATAGACTCGTACATTTAAATAGACTAGTACATTTGAAAAGCTTAAACTACTTTCTGGAAAAAGGTCGGTTAATTAACTTTGAGGTGAAATGTGCATCATTGATGACAGACCAAGGCTAGTAAACCAAATGTAAGTCACCTAACTGGCCAAATTTATAAGATACATCATTTTTTCTAAAATATCTCTCTATGTACGTGTATAAATGTGTTAACACTTTTGGGAATAACAAACCCTATTTATCAGTTATTTTGGTCTGGAGGCGTAACAGTTGTTTAACGTATGAGCTGTAATCAAAACACAAAACATGATGGTCTTCCGGGTGCTACCAAAATAACACCAACGTACCGAAGCATGGACTTTACAATAAACCTGAAATTGTCCCATGGTATCTGGTACTAAGACATCCCCTCCCACAGATGGCAGTGGCCTCTATCTGCACATCTAACAGATGCTCAAACGGATGGAATTTAGATTAGGTGAATTTAGAGGTCATGGCAACAGTTTAAACTTGTCATTGTGTTCCTCAAATCGATCCCAAACAATGTGCACATTATCCTGCTGACAGAGGGTTAGAGACCACTGCCATGCCATACCAATGCCATGAATAGGTCTGATCAGGCACCTCGTCTGCGATCCTTTTAATGTAAATGGAACATGTCAAATTGATGTCTACATGAACAAAACATTGCCCAAAACATCTCACTCCCTCCTCTGGCCTTTCATCTTCCCATAGGGCCCCCTGGTGGAGAACTGCGAGCACATACACGGCAGCCCCCCCGTGGCATTTATCTACACAAACCAACTCTTGTTCATCACCAACCCTAGACACAGCCGGATAAACAATTTTTTATGCCCAGGGCAACAAGACTCAAGGGCCCCCCAACCCCGCCCCAAAGCAAAAATCACAAAGTCCCTATCATCAAGAGCATGTCCCTAAACTTAAGATCACGTTAATGCCCTACTACTATATATTCATAAAGTCCCTATCATCAAGAGCATGTCCCTAAACTTAAGATCACGTTAATGCCCTACTGCTATATATTCATAAAGACCCTACCATCAAGAGCATGTCCCTAAACTTAAGATCACGTTAATGCCCTACTACTATATATTCATAAAGTCCCTATCATCAAGAGCATGTCCCTAAACTTAAGATCACGTTAATGCCCTACTACTATATATTCATAAAGTCCCTATCATCAAGAGCATGTCCCTAAACTTAAGATCACGTTAATGCCCTACTACTCTATATTCATAAAGTCCCTATCATCAAGAGCATGTCCCTAAACTTAAAGAATATTACAGTACAATTTTGTTTGAACAATTTGGCCTTAGAACTGGCCTCTTTAAAACTGAACTCATAAACACAAACATATTTTATTATCATTATTATACTTTGCTTTAAAGGGTAACAACACTATAGAGGAAAAACTCATAGTCTACACAACATTTCAAATTAGGCTTGTACACGTCTATTAACTTTTATATATTTTCCATTGCTTAACAGGTGACCCTTACACACTGGACTCCTTGACTTAAATTGTGTAAACTCAAAACATTTAATGCTTTCAAAGATTCAAGATAGATTTTTACAATTTTAAAATGTTTATTAAACGTCTCTTACACCATTTCCTTAAAAAAACAAAGCTGTGCAAAATGTGGTGTCCTCTATAAAACAATCTGAGAGTGGTTTGAATTAATAACGTTGAGACTTTAGAGACGGTCCCTAACTATAAGCACACGGAGGTTTCTCTCGGTCGATCACCGCGGTGTAGTGAGGCTGCTTGCGGGAAAACCGGACCTGATCTCGGCCTCCGACTATTCGTTGAATATCCAATATCGAACATCCAAACAACTTTACCTCGGTCTGAGATGAAGGAAATATATTTGTGCGGGAATTTCTCGCACGATAAAAACTAACCTTGCGAGAATGGTTTAAATTATGCGCAATCCCCGCAATCCCGCACCGAAATGCAAGCCCTGTTTCACAGAGCCCAGTGCCCCTTAGATCTTATGTGCCCCTGGGCAAGTGCCCAGTTGCCCTAATGGTTAATCCGGCCCTGACCCTAGACAGTGCTGAGCCACTTTGCACCACCAAATCCTCAGACAAACTATGTGGTGCGATTATTAAGCTGTGGGCATTTTACCGCTGCGCTAATCTGTCTGTAATAACACCAAGCTTATTCTCATCGTATAAAGTGGATTTTAGAACCAGCAATCCGTGTTTAGATGTCATTAGATTGAGTAATCAATTATCAGTCTAGAGTTCACAGGCTTAATTGGACTGAAAATTATTCAGTATCTCAATTGATCATATTCCTTAGGACTCAGTAAATCAATGCAGACTCCTAGAGTTCCCCCTGCTACTTCGGAGTGTGACCTATCCACAAGTCAACTCGTGTCAGGCCCCGGTCTGTTTAAACTCAGCCTGTGTTGTGTGACGGCCTCCCACTTTGGCAGCGCATCAAGACTTTGACCGAGGAAAAACGTGTCCGTGTGTGAGTGTGTGTTTGATAGCGTCATTATCCCTCTTTCTCTTCTTTCCTACTCTCGCGCCTTGCTGTTCTCCCCCCCTCATCTTCCTCCTTCCACCTCTTCTTCCTTCACGTTTCGCCACGTTTTCATCAGGGAATGTGAGGCCCTGTTACTCCTCCGTTCTCTCCCCTTCACTCTCCCAGTCGCTCTACCTGAGGTTTATTTAAGGCAGAGAAATGATGGCTGTTCAGCATCACTCTCAAATCAGTGCCAGGGGAAGCATTTACTTGAAAGGAGTGCAAAGCCCCAGAACAGAGAATAAAACAAATAAAGCACTTCCAGTGAAATACACAAAAATTCCAACACACTGGGCAAAAAACACACAATATAGACATCTGGCATTCGATAATGGAGTGTATACTGTAGGACCTACATACCAGTGGACCATATATAACTAATATTTGCATTAACATGGAATATATATGGTTTGCAAATAACATAAATTACCCAATTTTTAAGCCAATTAGGTAACAGCAAGATCTGTTTCTATTTTTAACTTCTTATTAGAAATCACTTAGGCCTTTTGTTTGACTCGTGGTGGGTGATTATCAGATTGGGCACCCGTTGTCGCCATCTTGTGGTGACTTTTATGCACAGTTGCCTTGCAATGAAGTTTGTGTATGTACACATTCTGACCAACATTTTCAGAGTGTAAGAAACATGTAAAAACATATAAGATATGTAAATTGATGTATTGATTGCATATTAGTCATTGGTAGAAGCATCTTCGATAAGCATTACAGCATACAAATGTATTAAGTCTAAACATATTGACTGTTTTTGTAAAAAAAAGATTATGCACTGGTTGACTTAATTTAAAAAGAAAATATTTTTACATTCAGTGCTGCTTGAAAGTATGTGAACCCTACAGAAAAAAACATTAGTTTTTAATATTTTTAACTAACTTGTACTTATATTCTGATTTCCTGTGTGCTAAAATATGCAACCTCTTCATTCTTGCATCAGCAGCAAGACTTGGAGTAGACATCTCCGATTTGTCTGACTCTACACACTAATCAGTCTCTGACATATTATTGTTTAGTGATTTTTGCTCAGTCTTTTTTACCCATCTCTACTAATTGAGTTTGGATTAATGGGTGTCTGGTATGCATTTCCCGGCTTCAGGTTTTGCCACAGGATATCAATTGAATTAAGCTCAGGAAGTTGACTATATGAACACACAACACTAATCGTCATTCTCCTGAGCCATTCTTTAGTAGATTTGCTTTAATGCTTTGGGACATTGTCTTGTTGGAAGAACCATTTTTGGCTTATCTTTAGCTCCTTGACTTATTTGCAGTTGTTCAGTTCAATAATGTCATTGTTTACCTGAGAATTCATACTGTAAATACAAGTGTCAAGATTGACCTAAACCTGTAAGTCAGATAAGACTGGCCATAAAGTAATTATCCTCCAAAACAAAAATGTGCAAGATGTTTAGATCTCTGGACCAGCCGAGGCCCCTAGATAAGTTCAACGCAACACATTCTCACAGCTGGCAGCTCACAAGCACACAACCCGGTCAAAATGACAGTGGTACACTTGTGAGTATCACTATGGGACTGGTTAGAGACAAAGTATATTATATATAATATAAATGTTTCTATCATTTGATAAGAAAGTTAAACGGGGAACATTAAAGCATGAGCATGGACATGTTTGGAGGGATCTTAACCAGCCGAGGGAGACATCATAATTCGAACCCTTGCTTAAAACAGGCCTCCTCTTCCTCCCTTGTGAACATGCACAAGATACTGAAAAACCTGGACCTATGTGCTCACGGTGATCCAAGAGGATTCGATTGCTCTACCATTATGGTGGATGACACACATAACCAATCAGATGGGAACAAAGAGCTAATACCAGATTGTGAACACCTCCCTGTAATCCACAATCAGCTCCTCTTGCTGACATTAAGGCGTGTATATTGTTGTCCTGTGGCTCCACAATGCCTGTTCCCTGACCTCCTCCATGCCCATCGCTGTCGTGTCGTCAGCAAACTTGAACCTGTGCATCGTCCAACAGTCGTGAGTAAACAAGTCAAGACAACTAAGTACTTAACCAGAGGGCCTCGTGTTGACTGTTGTGGATCTATGTGACTGCCGACCGTCATGATGTACAGATTATAGCAGTCACCCATAAACACTATATAGTGACCAGACAGACCAGGGAGAGCATTATGATCTGAAACTTTGACATGTATAATCCATGAAATGTTTGCAGTAAGCATAGCCCCAGACTGGCAGACATTTTTGGTCTATCTGTGATGTGTACAAAAATGAATTTCAACCTGCGTTTTAAGCAGCTGTGTTGTGATTTATTTCGTCAACTGGACTAAATGTACGAAAGACATTCCATTCAATGAGCCACATTCATATAAACACGCCCCTTCAGACGATACAAACATGAACGTACTACAAAACAACACGCATTTCTACTTTAAGAACATCCTCATAACTTAGGTGCCGTTCCAAAGGCTCATGGGATTGTGAGTCATTGTGGCGTCATGCAATGCTCATCTGCTGATCTACTTAACACGAACACGGAACGACCTCACAACTGTGTTCTCAACATGCACTGCAACTATCAGCCAACCAACACACGGCATTCTGGGTAACAGCTGGCAAGTGGAGATACTTGTGGAGGATGTCCACATGCGTCCGAGCTGCTATGACGATTATCTGTTTGTTATGTTTTACCCGTCAAATATTACAGATATCATATTGTGACAGTTACATGCGAGTTGAATCAGTTCATTACAGCAAGTATGACAATAAACAATTGTGTTACTGGAAACATAACAAGAAACAGTGAGTGTTTAAGACAATCCCAGGTCTGTGCCTAAGGCAACATGAACCCAAAATGCAATGTATATGGTCTTTAAATGTGTAATCTAACTACACTTGAGACAGTAAGCATAGGAAAGAAATGTAAAAAATACAGACAAATAGATTGACTGATTCCATGGCTTTTTTTATCGCCCCAAAAAGAATCATCGATATGTCATACCTCAAATGACAGCTAATCTAATCAGGTGTACCTAACAGTGACATGTTGGGAATGTTTGTGTGCTGTGTTACCGTGGAGACCATTTGATTGGTTTATTCTAGAGTTCTTTTGACCCTGACTCTCCACCTCAGTCACATATGATCTTCAGGAATAAGTGACTGCTTAAAAAATAAATTTAATTACAACAGGGGCAGGTTAGACGCAGGGATTTCCTTTTAGTTTCAATATGTTCTTAATCGACACACAGGCTTGAGTATAGATCAAATACAAATAAAAAGCTTGTAAAAGCAGCAATAGTTAAAGATTGGTGTTAATTGTTATAAATACATGACTACCAGATTATTGGTGTAGCAGGATTGCGTAAACCCCTAAAAAAGAAAAGAAAGGTTCCAAAATGGTTCTTCTACGTCCCTAAAGGAACCTTTCATGGTTCCCAAAATAAAGATTTTTGGTGCTAAGTAGAACCCTGTTGGGTTTTATACAGAAACAAAAATCTATCTAATTTCCCTTTGTCATGGTTTGATTGACTTCACTCAGCTTCACTGCTTGCTTGTAGGGTGAGACCACATTTCAATAGAACATTCTGTTATAATGACTAAACAACACTCTCAATTAAATGACATCATGGAAACATCACTTTTACCTTATTATGCGCAATTACCAAGAGAACATAGCGAATAAAAATATGTTCATCAACTGTGTGTTCCATCCCACACACACTAAGTCTAACACACAATATGTCTAACACACACTATGTCTAACACACACTATGTCTAACACACACTATGTCTAACACACACTATGTCTAACACACACTATGTCTAACACACAATAGGTCTAACACACACTATGTCTAACACACACTATGTCTAACACACACTATTTCTAACACACACACTAGGTCTAAAACACACTATGTCTAACACACACTATGTCTAAAACACACTATGTCTAACACACACTATGTCTAACACACACTATGTCTAACACACACACACTATGTCTAACACACACTATGTCTAACACACACACTATGTCTAACACACACTATGTCTAACACACACTATGTCTAACACACACTATGTCTAACACACACACTATGTCTAACACACACACTATGTCTAACACACACACTATGTCTAACACATACTATGTCTACTAACACACACTATGTCTAACACACACTATGTCTAACACACAATATGTCTAACACACACTATGTCTAACACACACTATGTCTAACACACACTATGTCTAACACACACTATGTCTAACACACACTATGTCTAACACACACACACTATTTCTAACACACACACACTATTTCTAACACACACTAGGTCTAAAACACACTATGTCTAACACACACTATGTCTAACACACACTATGTCTAACACACACTATGTCTAACACACACTATGTCTAACACACACACTATGTCTAACACACACTATGTCTAACACACACTATGTCTAACACATACTATGTCTAACACACACACACTATGTCTAACACACACACTATGTCTAACACACACACTATGTCTAACACATACTATGTCTAACACACACTATGTCTAACACACACACTATGTCTAACACACACTAGGTCTAACACACACACTATGTCTAATACACACTATGTCTAACACACACACTATGTCTAACACACACACTAGGTCTAACACACACTATGTCTAACACACACTATGTCTAACACACACTATGTCTAACACATACTATGTCTACTAACACACACTATGTCTAACACACACTATGTCTGACACACACACTATGTCTAACACACACTATGTCTAACACACACTATGTCTAACACACACTATGTCTAACACACACTATGTCTAACACACACACTAGGTCTAACACACACTATGTCAAATAACACACACTATGTCTAACACACACTATGTCTACTAACACACACTATGTCTAACACACACTATGTCTAACACACACTATGTCTAACACACACTATGTCTAACACACACTATGTCTAACACACACTATGTCTAACACATACTATGTCTAACACACACTATGTCTAACACACACTAGGTCTAACACACACACTATGTCTAATACACACTATGTCTAACACACACACTATGTCTAACACACACACTAGGTCTAACACACACTATGTCTAACACACACTATGTCTAACACACACTATGTCTAACACATACTATGTCTACTAACACACACTATGTCTAACACACACTATGTCTGACACACACACTATGTCTAACACACACTATGTCTAACACACACTATGTCTAACACACACTATGTCTAACACACACACTAGGTCTAACACACACTATGTCAACTAACACACACTATGTCTAACACACACTATGTCTACTAACACACACTATGTCTAACACACACTATGTCTAACACACACTATGTCTGACACACACACTATGTCTAACACACACTATGTCTAACACACACTATGTCTAACACACACTATGTCTAACACACACTATGTCTAACACACACACTAGGTCTAACACACACTATGTCAACTAACACACACTATGTCTAACACACACTATGTCTACTAACACACACTATGTCTAACACACACTATGTCTAACACACTATGTGCCACGTCTCTGTCTCTCCTCCAACACTAAAGTATATATGTTCTGGTGAAGATGAAGTGCTCTTTCATTTCAGCCACCTAATGAGCATCTGTATACATTGCACAATGACATTTACTAGATTAAATTAATTCATTTGTTCATTAGTCACAACAACAGTTGATGGACTAACTAACAAAGCACATCTGTCCACTACAATATACCAGATTTTTACAAAAGCAGCTGTTCAAAACTGAGACCACCTGCGTGAAGTTGGCCCCATGTTGGCCCAATGCAGCAAATATTTTCGTTTGTGCTGCTTTACTTTTTTAGATATTAAAGAATATTTTATAGTTCATTCAGAGGTCACTCAGCCCCCCACAATCTCTGAATTAAGTCAAAATAGTCTCAATCGTGCTCCGTTTGTGCTGGTTTGTGCAGCAAATATTTTCGTTTGTGCTGCTTTAGTTTTTTTAATATTCAGTTTTTTAATAATGGTTGATGCAAGTGGGGGGCTGGTGACGTCATTTTAACTGCACGAACCAGCACAAACGATTGAGACTAATTTCACTCGATTTGGAGCAAGTGGGGGGCTGGTGACGTCATCAGCCATTATTAAAAACCGGAATATAAAAAAAACTAAAGCAGCACAAACGAAAATATTTGCTGCACAAACCAGCACAAACGCAGCACAAACGATTGAGACCAATTTCACTTGATTTGGAGCAAGTGGGGGGGGGGCTGGTGACGTCATCAGCCATTGTTAAAAACCGGAATATAAAAAAAAAGCAGCACAAACGAAAATATTTGCTGCACAAACCAGCACAATCGGAGCACAAACGATTGAGACTATTTTGACTTAATTCTGAGATTGTGGGGGACTGAGTGACCTCTGAATGAACTATAAAGTATTCTTTAATATCTAAAAAAGTAAAGCAGCACAAACGAAAATATTTGCTGCACAAACGAAGCACAAACGATTGAGACTAATTTCCCGACTTTTTGCGTTGGGTGGGGGGCCAACTTCACGCAGGTGCTTTCCATTGTCTAGCAGAACTACAATCCCCAATAGAAATAGGGAAAGGTGACAGTAGATGATATGAATACATAGACCATAACCCAGAGGAAGTGTATTCACTTGTTGATGCGTGCTCTGTCGAGTTTCAGGCTTGGTATTAGTAAAAGCACTTTGTAACAACTTCGATGTTAAAAAGGCATTACAATTACACAAATGTTAAATGAACGTCACAATTTAAAAGTAACCAAACATCATGCTTCATTATCAATTTCATTCTTGCTACTTATTTATCATACAAATGTAGACAGTGGCTGACATCTTTTCCTATATTTTACCCTATAAACCCAAAAAACAATTGCAGAAGAAGGAAGTTCTCTCAATATTTAAATTAAATTGAACATGCTTTCATTTGGTAGAGATTGGACATAAATTATCTTAAAAACAAGCAATAAATGAAGGTGGCTTCAGTACAGCTTTGGACAGTGTAACTTATTATTGCATTAACTTATTTAATCTGTCACACAACTATTGGTGCCTTGAAATAGCCAGACTATGTATTAAATGTTTTATTGTGATTGATTCTGCTTCTTATGGTTGACGTGTAGATTTATGTTTATTCTCCAGTTTTTTGCTGTTTTTAGGAGCATGTATACACTTAATGCCCACAAAAAATAGCATTAAACAATGTGACCAGGTGGTACATGACTTTTGCAAAGTACTGTATATTCATATAGTGGAAGCACTTTCATTTTAGACAGCAATTGATACACAATCAATATTAAATCAATCCATACGCTTATTCTAGTATGACTAAAGACCCTTGTGTAAAAAAGGGAAAGTTGTGACAGGATTTCTCGAGGCGTGGTTTTACTAGAAGAGGAGAGTTGGGAATAAAGGAGGGGCCAAATGAAGAAAGTGTAAAGGACTTTATATAAATGTTTGTTGATTCCTAGTTTATCTATCTGGATGTCACCTCAACAACACAACAGCAACCCAGGCCTACAGTGATAGGAGGACAGTGAAAAACAGGTAACGTAACATTTTACTCATTTATGCATCTTGAGGTCATCCCGGGTTCAGACTAAGATCCAGACAATATGGGCTTTTCGATTGGTGAGTTAGACATAACTTTAATACTTAAGAAGTCTTGCTGCATTTTATTGTTTTACTTTTGTAAGTGTATTGTCATTTAAAATGTTTATATATTTGTATTTTATTACGACTGCTGACCTCCGTAAATAGCTTTCGCCCCTAAATTTGACAAATATACATAGACGAAGGCTGAATATGGGCTGCTGAGAACAGTTAGCCTCTATAAGCCAAGGCACAGCACATACAAGACCAGTCTGATGGCAGCTAATCAGGTAATGATGTGAACAGGCGTAGCTATCTGTGGAATCTGCTCTGCTAAGTGGAACGGAGAACACCCGGCCTGTGTGGCTGGTAGAGAACACAACATGAATACTGCTTCATTACGTTTCCTTACTGCCTTCCTGCCAAACCTCGTGTTGCCACATTATCCTGCCATTTAACATTAAATCTAAGGGCTGGTTTTTGCAATGGAAGATTATGCCTAGTCTTAGACTTAAAAACCTAGCTACATGGAGGTTTTCTGAAGATACAAAGTGTGTTTTTCTCTAATGGAACATATGTTTTCTTTCTAAGTGCTAATTGAAAAATGGTTCTACATTTAAAAATAGATTTCATAATTAGTGTATGAGTGGTGTGAGACTATTTTCATAATTCACTAAAGATGGTTCTTAATTAACTGATGCTAGTTTAGTGTTCGTTGATGGCCAAATGTCCCTGTAACTCTCTAGAGCCATCTAGTGGTCATATACGAAATAGCTTTCCCTCGTATTCTCGATCAGGGATGAAACTTGGGTGAAACGTGAATCAGACGTTGACATCACGTCTTTGAATTTAATGACTGGTTGTGAGTCACTAGTTCATTATGTTTTCAATTATAGCCTTGCATGATGCTTCCGTTTCTGATGAAGATGAGAAATGGTAGTGATGCTGCTATCTCTTTACTTACAGATACTATGGAAGTAAGTAGCTCGTCAAACTCACACTGACAACTAACCACTGATACGTCAGCTGTCTAAACTGTTTAACGGTTATTTACATTTTGTTAAAACTCAAATAGAATGTCTGAATAGACCTTTATGCGTTCGTGTGCACGCATTTTATGTACGCATGTCTGATTTCCTCGCCTGTGTGCATGTGTGTGTGCCCATGATTGTTTAGGTGTCAGTGGTAATGTGTACATGTCTGCGTGTGTGTGTGTGTGCGCATGTTTGTGTAGGTGTCAGTGGTAATGTGTACATGTGTGTGTGTGCGCATGTTTGTGTAGGTGTAAGTGGTAATGTACATGTGTGTATGTGTGTGTGTGTGTGTTTGTTTAGGTGTCAGTGTTAATGTGTACATGTCTGCGTGTGTGTGTGTGTGCGCGCATGTTTGTGCATGTTTGTG
Source organism: Dallia pectoralis (assembly GCA_029465975.1). Lineage (NCBI taxonomy): Eukaryota > Metazoa > Chordata > Actinopteri > Esociformes > Umbridae > Dallia > Dallia pectoralis. The sequence goes on along the minus strand of CM055734.1, from coordinate 18,508,521 downwards.
TAGGTGTCAGTGGTAATGTGTCAGAGGTGTGGACTCGAGTCATGTGACTTGGACTCGAGTTAGACTCGAGTCATGAATTTGATGACTTCAGACTCGACTCGACAAAATGTACAAAGACTTGCAACTCGACTTGGACTTGAACATCAATGACTCGTGACTTCACTTGGACTTGCGCCTTTTGACTCGAGAAGACTTGCTATTTCCCATGAAAACTGGGGAAGAAAATGTTCACACGGCCGCGCCGCTCTCGGTTTATCTGCATCTGTGAAAATAAATGCATGCAGAGAGCACGCGCGCTGCCTGCCCGACATCCAATCACTGTAGTCCCACGTTGTTTTGATTGGACATCCAATCACTGTAGTCCCACGTTGTTTTGATTCGACATCCAATCACTGTAGTCCCACGTTGTTTTGATTAGACATCCAATCACTGTAGTCCCACGTTGTTTTGATTCGACATCCAATCACTGTAGTCCCACGTTGTTTTGATTAGACAGCATCCAAGCAGTCACATTGCAAGACAACTAATGAAGCACAAGCAACAACGCGCCAGTTGGCAAAATGATACCGAATATAGTTTCGTTTGGCTATAAAAACTACGAGGTAGTCGACAAAAAAAGAGTTGCAATTTGCAAAACATGCGGGTCGAAGATTACAGACGGAGCTTCGCACGGGCACGCTCACACGCACACGCACACACACGTCTTTATGGAGTCATTCCAATTATATTATCAGGTTGGTCCATTTTTTCAGAAGTGATAATTTTGAGGAGTGAGGATTTTATTAATGACATGTTTAAAAAAGTTCAGGCTAAAAGGACCCATGTCTATTTGAAAGTTAAACTGTTTTGCAATATGAGGTTAGGGCTGGACAATAATTCAATATCACTATATATCGCGGTAAAAAAAAATCAATAACGGTGATATGATCTCTAAACACATTTTCGATATTTCAATATTTTTGCTGATCTCCAACACGGCAAGTTTAAGCTACAAAATGAGCGCCCATGACCGCAATTCAAACGTGACTGAACGAGCTTCTATAAGTGAGGAGAAAGCAGACAGTTGATATGAGAGGAAAGACTAATTCAGTGGTAGGGAAGTGGTTCAGCTTTCTGAGATCTGATAAACTTCAGGTTTGAGCGTGATGCTAAATATGCCGGAGAATGAGAGGCTCAAAAGCGCATAAAGCCAACATAGGAGCTTGGATCATCCGCGTTGACTGGCCCATGACGTCATGACGGACATGCGCTTTTGAGCACTCTCATTCTCCGAGCATGTTGCGACATGCGCGTTCATGAGCTTCTCTCTCGTGTCTCTTAAATCCACGGTCACGTAGCGAACTCATGAACTCACCTCTTCATTGTCTAACATGTTCACTAACTTTAAACGATATGTTTATAAGAACAAGTTTTGTTGCAGGAAGTTTTGTGTAAAGAATAATATAATCAGCCTATGTTATTGTTTAAAGTTAAATATATTAATAAGGTCAGTCTCAGAGTCAAATTGCTTATTTGACTTTTCTTGTTTGTATAAAGGTTCAAATCAAATAAAAGGTGAACTTTAATTTATTTGTACCGTTTTATTTCTAAAATATTATTTAGTTTTATAGGAGGAGGCTCAAAAGACTTGGCAAATGTATTTTTCAGAAGATTGTATACAGACATCCATTGTGGGTGTTCATGGCATTTTTTCTGAGGCTTTTATATTGTTCATATCGATATTGGAATTATGTCGTATCGACCGAAATTAAGAAATATATCGTGATATAATTTTTTTCCATACAGCCCTAAGGTCAATACAATACAGGGCTGAAGTTGCTGTGCATTGTTCTAGTGCAATATGCTGTTGAAATACAAGCATTTTTTGTGAAATTAAATGTTCTGTTTTTTACTGTATTAATGTCATTGTATAAAAAGAGGTTTAAATAAATACAAATCTTACAGACATACATGATTTGTATAAATTCTGTGGTAAGATGACTTGAAATGACTCGAAACTAAAATGGTAGGACTTTGGACTCGACTTGAGACTTGTTGGCTTTGACTTGTGACTCGACTCGGGACTTGCCTCATCTTTGACTCGACTTGACTCGGGACTCGAGGGCAAAGACTTGAGACTTACTTGTGACTTGCATAACAATGACTTTGTCCCACCTCTGTAATGTGTACATGTCTGCATGTGTTCTTCTCTGACTATGCATGTGTCCCACCCTTCGTTTCCCACCAGCTTTCTGAAGCTCTGTTTGGCTGTCCGTCCTCTGGTTGTACTCCCCAGGGAAGCAATGCTTTTTGGCCCAGTCAGAAGCAACCAGGGTCCCAACAGCCTACTCAACCCCAGCCCCCATCCTGCTGGCCTGGGCAGCCCAACACACCCTGCTGGTCGGTTCCTCAACCAAACGAACCTGCCCCCGGTCAAAACTGGGCCGGCCCCCAACAACAACCCACCCAACCAGCCCCTCCCCATAACTGCCAGTCATGCTGGTCAGAACCTCAGCCCCAGCCCCCACAGTTCCAGCCCCAGCCCCCACAGTTCCAGCCCCAGCCCCCACAGTACCAGCCCCAGCCCCCACAGTTCCAGCCCCAGCCTCCACAGTACCAGCCCCAGCCCCCACAGTTCCAGCCCCAGCCTCCACAGTTCCAGCCCCCACAGTTCCAGCCCCGTCCTTCTCTACCTTCTGTCCCAGCACCGACCCCTGCTCCAGCTCCTTCCCAAGTCCCTAGTCAACCTAGTGCCCCAAAATGGCCAGTTACCCGAGGCCTCAACCCAAGGTCTAGATGGCCTTTTAGCCCTGGTGAGTCTGGTTGGCCTGGCCAGATCCCAAGACCTAAATCAACTGGGTCTGGGTGGCCATTCAGCCCAGGTCAGGACCCAGGTAGCCAGTCTGGCGTCACACCTGCTCCTCAGTGGACTCCAACACCCACAGGACATCTGGTAAGACAGAGGGAAGGTTATGGAGTTGGCTGTATGTAAGATATGAAGGAGTGATTTAGGAAGACAGAGAGATGGATGGAGGGAGAGAGATGGATAGAATGAGATAGAGATAGATAGAAGAAAGCCTGTGAGATGGATAAAAGGAGATAGAGATAGATAGAGGAAGCCTGTGAGACGGATAGAAGGAGACAGAGATAGATAGAGGAAGCCTGTGAGATGGATAGAAGGAGACAGAGATAGATAGAGGAAGCCATTGAGATGGATAGAGGGAGACAGAGATAGATAGAGGAAGCCATTGAGATGGATAGAAGGAGACAGAGATAGAGGAAGCCATTGAGATGGATAGAGGGAGACAGAGACAGATAGAGGAAGCCTGTGAGATGGATAGAAGGAGACAGAGATAGATGGAGAAAGCCTGTGAGATGGATAGAGAGATAGAGATAGATAGAGGAAGCCATTGAGATGGAAAGAGGGAGACAGAGATAGATGGAATTTATGGCTACAGTACTTGTATATATCCTCTCTTGTGTGGGTTATTCTGCTGTGGTACTATTGTGGTGTTACACAAGCTTAGTGTGTGTTTGTGTGTTCATTTATAAATTGTGTTAAGAGAGCTATATCCTAAATGTCTGTTTTGTGCTGGTGTGTAGAATGTGCCCTACAACCTGAACCTAAAAAAAGGAATCTACGACAAGATGATGATAACCATTACAGGCCAGGTCAAACCCAACGCTAAGCAGTGAGTTCACACTGGTTTTTATTGCTTGAATAAATTAATTAATGAATATGATCACTTTAATGGAGATAAAAAGACACAATAAAGATACAAATAATTATACATACAAATACAAAAAATTTAATTAATCAAAACGTTTTTGAATCTCCGCCAAATAACTTACAGCAAATTTAAAATACACAGTCAACGTTAGCTAGCTCACAATGCTTGTTACACTGTAACTTACAGAGGAAGCTTCACATTGAAACGTATTAGCTAACCAACGTTAGATTATTACCAAAGTATACACTCTATAGTATTCACCACTATAGACAAGTGTAACAGCGTGGTAATAGACGCGAACTAGCTAACGGTCACATATGTGGCGATGATGTCAAAACAATGTTGCATTGAATGTAGTCAAATAATAGTCAAAGCATTGTTAATTTACCAGACTGTGGTTATAATCTTGAGTTTAAGAGGAGCGGTTGACAAAAAAACTAAAATCACAGATAAAATATGCTGACTGATTTTATTTAGGGGGCAGAAATCTAAAACCTCCTAAAATAGGCCTAGTGGCGTCTCTGTAACAACATAACACACGCCTACTTGCTACAGCTTACAGTCGGCTGCTCTACATGATCAATTGTGTTGTTGTTCGTATCCACAAAACCTCAGAAATAAGCGTCTAAACAATAGTTCTGAACCGCAAACTGAGCCGCGGGTTGAAATATATTTGTATTCTATCTGCTGACATATTTGTGGTCCGCCAGTTAAGCAAACGACCTGGCGTAGGACAAATGTCAAGACATGCGCTTTAATTAACATGATGTTTCATTGTATATTCTTTAGGTTTACAGTGAACTTTGTGCGAGGTACCGACATTGCCTTTCACCTTAACCCTCGGTTCAACGATAAAGGCAAGCAGGCAGTGGTGAGGAACACCAAGGTGGGGGAGTGCTGGGGAACTGAGGAGAGGAAAACACTAAGAGGCTTCCCTTTTATGGCCGGACAGTCCTTTGAGGTCAGTGGGAAAGTCCGTTAAAACAATGCTACCGTAGCCTACATACTACTGAAGGCCTACTGCTTAACAAACAAACGGTGACTTTCATTTCTCCCTCTCCATCCCCTCCCAGATGAAAATCCTGATTACGTTTGAGGAATTCAAGGTGGCTGTAAACGGCGCCCAGCTGTTTGAGTACAAACACCGCGTCAGACAACTCAACCAGATCGATCGCATCAATATCCTCCAAGATGTGCTTCTGACCTACGTCAGCGTGGACACAATACCGTAACGCCCAACCAGATTCAGTTACTGTATTGTAGATTATGCAACTCAACGCATGCAATTAACTCTTAGCGCCTGTTAGTTCAAAATGATAGACGAAGATCATGTTGGTCTTCTTAATGATAGTGAGCTGTGCTCATTCTGTGCTACACAGTATACACTTAATATGCTACGTTTATGCCCACTAATTCATTCTGTGTGCTAACATCAAATGCTTTTTGTAGTTCAAAACCATTTGCATTGTTCTTAACCATGGCGTTTATCAGAAGAGTAACAAAATAGTCTGCAGACTGACAAAATATGTCCGCAACTATATAATACAACTGTATTTATTTAAATTTATTTATAATTTAAAATTATTTACATCACCAGTATTGCTGAATTGTTACATAACCATAACATTGTTCTGGTCGTTTTAAAGCAGACATGTCATACAGTGTACAATAAATGTTTACCATGAATGCATTTCCTTGAAAGTAATTGCAAGTTTTTTTCTGATTTATGTTGAATATTATTTTGTTAGCAAGGTAGCCCCCCCCAAAAAAAATAACTGTCCTTTTATTAGTTGAAACCCGTAGATCAATTAGATCACCATGAGACAGTGTGAAGTGGCGTTCGGTATTCAGTAGCGCCTTGTGAAACTGACGTCAACATGCTGCTGCTTAACGCCTCATTCAGATGTAATCTATTCTAGGCACTACTTCTGTGAATTTTTTCACTTTAACATATTTTCTTATTTTTTGTTTGTGATTAGACTAACTTTAAAAATGTCATTGTATTATGTTTCTTTTGTTGAAATTAAATTTCAGGATTTTGGATTTACAGTTCGAACAGTAACATGCTTGGTTTGTAATCCAATAATGTCCTGCATGGTTCTGCATACTTGGCAAACCTGAAATATGTCGGCAGTAATATATAAACTTGCAGCATGTTCATCAATTTCAAATACATTTCTTAAATTTAGGCTGATTTTGCTTTAATAAAATGTATCATTGATATATTCAATTGACTATCTTTCATACAAATAATTGGTTTATTGATGTTTATGTTGAAACATTAAATTTTTTTAATGGTTTTGATGACCTTTACATTATGTTTTAATACATAGCTAGTTTTGTTTTGCTGAGTGTGTTATTACAATGCAGTTAAGAATACTGTTTAGAAAGATAGTAATTACATTTTTCAATATGTATTTTAACTTTTGACAGTGTTTGTGCATTCGTGTGTCTAACAACTGACAAAACTATTTAATATTTGATCAAATAAAACTATTTGTGTTATATGGGTAAGTCAGCCTTTTCCTTTCCAAAAATGAACAGATATTTCTTCAGAAGAATGTGTTCACATTTCTCTTAAATTATTAATTTTAAAAGATACATTTACGAAACATTCACAACAAAACATTCACATACAACAAAATCGCATTATAAGATAACAAAAGTGTTCCTCAACTAGAGCACAACTAATTTTTAGCAAAAACAATTAAGTAAAACACCACAGTTTTTGGCGAGCGACATTATTTGGGCGGCATATTTGGCATGACATGTATTTTGTTCGATAACTTCTGCAGAGATCCGATGCTATTACTTGTTTTTTCTGAGGAATTGGGCAAAACATGCTGTTTTTAACACAACCACAGAGCAACAGCGCCATCTATTGGACGGATTCTGCAGAATCAGGATCATCTTGAATGGCTAAACCAAGGTGCTGCTAATGACAGAGAACACAAAGGGACAGAATAAAAACATATTTTAAACGAGGTTGACATACAATTTCATATAAAATTGAATGTGACGTGTAAAATTATGAAAAATAATGATTTCCAACTCATTTCCAGATGATCTAGAGTCATTTACTGTATGAGTGTGCAATAACCATATGTAGGTAGAATAAAAGAGTTTTGAGTGCAGTAATAATGCAGCTATTTTCTTACAGTATTTTGGTGGCTTGATGTGGTCATCGTAGTTTTATTAGTCACTTTAAGACTGATGGCTGGATGCTTAGAGTCCAAGGAGATCAGCTCCGCCCTTCGGCTCCCTGGCTGCTGGAGGAGAGGTCAAAGGTCAGCAATGATGCTTCATGTCCCACCCCTCCAACACACTATTTTCAACTACTACTGATAATGACTCTTTCGGGAAATGACCAGAATTGAGCATGCAGGCACACAAATCATGTCTTTCCAACATCCTTGCACTCAAAATAGTGCTGAGTCAGTTGGCACCATCCCATGACATAACTTACTGAACTTCTTTAGAGTTAGATATGTTAACTACTGTTACCAGGACCACTGGTAGTCAGGCCCCTGAAAGACACCAACACCTTGACCTGTAGTGGTGTAAAAAGTACTGGAATTCTATACTTAAGTAAAAGTACAGATATCGTACCAAAAATGTACTTTGGTAAAAGTTAAAGTCATTGATAAAAAATGACTTGAGTAAAAGTCTTAAAGTAGCTCATCTTAAATGTACTTAAGTATCAAAAGTATTTATCTGGTGTTAAAATGTACTCAAAAGTATCAAAAGTAAAAGTACAAAAGTACAACCAGAAAAAAGGCTGAATATTTTTTTCTCCAAGCTTTATTTATACCCCCTCCATCACTTTGAACTTGAACCATCACAATTACTTTCTCCTCTTGCTCCCTTCCCCTCCTTGCTCCCTTCCTGTACCTTATTGCCCCTCCATCCCTCAACTCCTTTCTCGTCTTTTCTTATCCTCTTACTTTAACTATTTTCTACTCTTGCTCCCTTCCCCTCCTTGTTCCCTTCCTGTACGTTATAGCCCCTCCCTACTTAAACTCCTTTCTCCTCTTTCCGTGCATTTAGACAGACACAACCGTCATCTGAGCAAGCGCCGGTGGACGAGGATGGTTCACTGCTCTCGTTTTCAGACATGCTTCGGTTGCGAAAGCGCCAAAATTATGTTTTCAAACACCGGTGCTCTGGTGTGGTTATAGAGAGAAATGTGTCTCGAGAGCGCCAATTGTGCGCGCAGTGCCCGCATACAGGCTGCACGAAGTCAACAGGCTGATAGGGCGCTCTCAGTGCGCGCATACAGGCTGCACGAAGTCTGTGTCAACTCAATTCTACATTGTGTCTACATTCATGAAGATAATTACGATTTTTTTGTAGCTGGTAACGACGAGTCCATTGTTAATGTAGCGGAGTAAAAGTACAGATATATTGTTTTAGAAGTAGTGAAGTAAAAGTAAAAGTCGACAGAAATAAAAAAAAAGTACAGATACTCCCAAAAACGACTAAAGAACTGTAACAAAGTATTATTACTTTACACCACTGACCCTGACTTTGCAGGGAACCAACCCAAGCTATGACACAGTGAGGCATTTGTCTGTTGTAATGACATTACTGTCCCGGCACAGAGATGTTGGGGCACATCAGGAACCTAGTTAGTGTCTGTGAAACACAGTCTCATGACTGGCAGCTGACCTATGAAGCCAAGTATGAAGTGACTGTGTTGCATACAGAGGAGACTCAGAACCCCTCATGGGCTATGTTCTGACTGTGTGCGAAGATCTGATGCTATCATGGTACTTCTATGAAAATGATGTTACTTTGAGAAACGTTGAACTTGACAGTTAGTCTGATTCTGACACTCTGGTACACACCTATACCCATATGACTACTATACCCACACCTATACCCATATGACTACTATACCCACACCTATACCCATATGACTATATAACTATACCCACACCTATACCCATATGACTATATAACTATACCCACACCTATACCCATATGACTATATAACTATACCCACACCTATACCCATATGACTATATAACTATACCCACACCTATACCCATATGACTACTATACCCACACCTATACCCATATGACTACTATACCCACACCTATACCCATATGACTACTATACCCACACCTATACCCATATGACTACTATACCCACACCTATACCCATATAACTACTATACCCACACCTATACCCATATGACTACTATACCCACACCTATACCCATATGACTACTATACCCACACCTATACCCATATGACTACTATACCCACACCTATACCCATATGACTACTATACCCACACCTATACCCATATGACTACTATACCCACACCTATACCCATATGACTACTATACCCACACCTATACCCATATGACTACTATACCCACACCTATACCCATATGACTACTATACCCACACCTATACCCATATGACTACTATACCCACACCTATACCCATATGACTACTATACCCACACCTATACCCATATGACTACTATACCCACACCTATACCCATATGACTACTATACCCACACCTATACCCATATGACTACTATACCCACACCTATACCCATATGACTACTATACCCACACCTATACCCATATGACTACTATACCCACACCTATACCCATATGACTACTATACCCACACCTATACCCATATGACTACTATACCCACACCTATACCCATATGACTACTATACCCACACCTATACCCATATGACTACTATACCCACACCTATACCCATATGACTACTATACCCACACCTATACCCATATGACTACTAAACCCACACCTATACCCATATGACTACTATACCCACACCTATACCCATATGACTATATAACTATACCCACACCTATACCCATATGACTATATGATTATACCCACACCTATACCCATATGACTATACCCACGCCTATACCCATATGACTATATGACTACTAAACCCACACCTATACCCATATGACTATACCCACACCTATACCCATATGACTATATGACTACTAAACCCACACCTATACCCATATGACTATATGACTATACCCACACCTATACCCATATGACTATACCCACGCCTATACCCATATGACTATATGACTACTAAACCCACACCTATACCCATATGACTATACCCACACCTATACCCATATGACTATGGGACTATACCCACACCTATACCCACGCCTATACCCACACCCATACCCACACGACTATATGACTATAGCCACACCTATACCAACACCTATACCCACACCTTTACCCATATGACTATACCCACACATATACCCATATGACTATGGGACTATACCTACGCCTATACCCACACCCATACCTATACCCACACCCACACCCATACCTTTAGAAGAAACCTCTTTATATTGCAACTGTTCTATAAGAACCCAAAAAAGTTCTACCTAAAACCAAAATGGTTTTACTAGAAAAAGGCTTCTCCAAGAGGGACAGACACAGAAACATTTGAGGTTCTAGATAGCAAATGTTTGTGAGCACACTAACGCAGAGAGAGAGAGAGAAACGGACAGACAACACAACACAACCAAACACAAACAAGATTCCCTTGCTTCTATGGCAACATTTAAATATTATGTCAGTGGCACACACACTCTTTCTCTTCTGCTCTGAACATCTCTAAAACTCTGGTTGCATTCTCGAAACGATAACAACAGTGTAAACATATCAACACTTGTAATGTTTTTCACATTATTACCTCATATAACATTTTTATAAAATGACCAGTAAGATATTACAATAACCTATATTGATTGACCTATATTGACGTTTTATCCTGATTCAGTTTGATTGTTAAACATATAAGACATCATTGACATTAATGTGCATTAATCCACTTATTATGTGCCATTTGTGCATATTATAACTATATATAACAGTATTTGTGACAGGGCATCTTTCTCCTGGGCGTAGTTTCGAAGTAGAGAGTTGGGAATAAAGGAGGGGCCAAACAAATCAGGAGGTTTAGAGGACTTTATATAAATGTGTGTTGATTCCTAGTAGATGTCACCTCAACAACACAACAACAACCCAGGTCCACAGGCTATCAGTGAATAACAGGTAACATTATTTTATTCGTTTCTAAATTCACATTGAGTTTAAGATTCAGAAAGGGAGCACATATTTGTTTTGACTGTAGTGTTTTTAAATGCATTTAAAGACAGTTCGATACAATAAGTGTATCTGTATATGTTTGAAACAGGATTCATTATTTTAAAATGTTTAAATAACACAAAATATTGTGTTGTTTCTAAACTTCGTATTTAAGAGTAAGTTTTAACAAATCATAGTAAAAAAAATGTAAGTAGTGTTTCTTAACTCCAAGCAGAAATACATCAGGTGTACTGCTAGTTTTGAATTGGATCAGAATCAGGTTTATTCGCCAAGACTGTTTACACACACAAATGTGTTTTTTTCTGACCACTAGCTGCAGCATTTAGAACACAGATTTTAAGATCTAAACAAGCAGTGCAAACAGAGCCTGCCTAGTTGGTATCTGGAGGTTAATTGCATTCACCTGCTGTCCCAGATTCACCTGGTGTCCCAGATCTAAATCAGAATTGAAGGAAAACTAGCATTACTCGGGCAGCAGAGGCCAGGAATTGAGAACGAGTATTTTGAAAAAATTATAGCCCACGTTATCCCACCGTCTACATGCCAATTACAGAGTAACTTCTGTGTCAATAAGACAAAGGACAACACTTGAGACTACATACACTGTGAGCAGGTAATCAGCAGATGGTGTTCGTGGGGAGGAGGTATCTCTGGAATCTGATTGGCCAGTAGAAGAAAACAATCCATTGTGTGACTGTGGCAGAATGATTACAGACAACAGACTCACACTTCTCCACACATTCCTCACTAAGGGCTGTAACATGCATTAGGTGCCACAGGACATTGTCCTCCAATTGTGGGAACGGTCTCTTCTCAAAATCGTATTCAGGACGACATACCTTCGCTCTCTGTATACAAGTAGTCGGACTATAATCAGGGAGATTGTGAGAAGAGACCGAATATTCACAGTCATGTTTTATAACTCCCCTTGATTTAAGATTTTATACATTTGGGATTGGCGATTGATACATGCGTCCCAAAAAAATGGCAGTAATTGACATGAAATTAATGTTGATCTGACAGTTGCCAGAGTGTTTTTTTTTTTACTGTTAGGGAGCCCTGGCTGGAATTATGCTTTCCTATTTGATGAAGATCAAAGCTCGTAGTGATGCTGTTCTCTCTTTATTTACAGAGATTATGGAAGTAAGTAGCATCATCAACTGCCAATCTGAAAACTAACCACCGAGATGTCAACTCTCTGCAAGGAACCATTTTAGTGTTTATGAAAGATGGAACTATGAAAGATCATGTGTGGATGAGTTTGTGACTGTGTGGATGAGTTTATGTCTGTGTGGATGAGTTTATGTTTGTGTGCATGAGTTTATGTCTCAGTGGATGAGTTCATGTCTGTGTGGATGAGTTTGTGTCTGTGTGGATGGGCTTATGTCTCAGTGGATGAGTTTATGTTTGTGTGCATGAGTTTATGTCTCAGTGGATGAGTTAATGTCTGTGTGGATGGGTTTGTCTCTGTGGATGAGTTAATGTCTCAGTGGATGAGTTAATGTCTCAGTGGATGAGTTAATGTCTCAGTGGATGAGTTAATGTCTCAGTGGATGAGTTAATGTCTGTGTGGATGAGTTAATGTCTCAGTGGATGAGTTAATGTCTCAGTGGATGAGTTAATGTCTGTGTGGATGAGTTTGTCTCTGTGGATGAGTTAATGTCTGTGTGGATGAGTTAATGTCTCAGTGGATGAGTTAATGTCTGTGTGGATGAGTTAATGTCTGTGTGGATGAGTTAATGTCTGTGTGGATGGGCTTATGTCTCAGTGGATGAGTTAATGTCTGTGTGCATGAGTTAATGTCTGTGTGAATGAGTTAATGTCTGTGTGGATGAGTTTATGTCTGTGTGGATGAGTTTGTGTCTGTGTGGATGAGTTAATGTCTGTGTGGATGAGTTAATGTCTGTGTGGATGAGTTTGTGTCTGTGTGGATGAGTTAATGTCTGTGTGGATGGGCTTATGTCTCAGTGGATGAGTTTATGTTTGTGTGCATGAGTTTATGTCTCTGTGGATGAGTTAATGTCTCAGTGGATGAGTTAATGTCTCAGTGGATGAGTTAATGTCTGTGTGGATTAGTTTATGTCTCTGTGAATGAGTTAATGTCTGTGTGGCTGTGCTAAGGCCTCAGTGTTGGAAATGTGTCTTGGTTTGTCTGTAGTATGTATGTGTGTGTGTGTGTGTGTGTGTGTGTTTGTTTCGGTATTTAAATAATTGCCTGGTTCTACCCTTTCAGGGAAGCAATGGTATCTGGCCCAGTCAAAAGCAACCAGGAAGTCCTGTTTGGCTAACTCATCCTGCCCAACAGCCTAGCCAACCCCAGGCCATGCCCTGCTTTCCTGGCCAGCCCAGCACACCTTGCTGGCCCAACCCACAACCACCCCCACCTGCCCCTGCTCCAGCTCAACCCCAACCCATGCCCTGTTTTCCTGGGCAGCCCAACACTCCTTGCTGGCCTGGGCAACATCCATCCCAGCCAACCTCAGCTCCATCCCAAAACTGGATCGGTCAACAGCCATCATCTCAACCAGCCCCAACTCAAATCTGGAATTGGCCAGGTCAGCAATCCATTCAACCAGCCTCAGCCCAAAACTGGCCTTGTTCTCAACCACATCCAACCCAATCAGCGCCAACCCAAAACTGGCCTTGTTCTCAACCACATCCAACCCAATCAGCTCCAACCCAAAACTGGTCTGGTCCCCAACCACACCCGACCCAACCAGCACCAACCCAAAACTGGCCTGGTCCCCAACCACACCCGACCCAACCAGCACCAACCCAAAACTGGCCTGGTCCCCAACCACACCCGACCCAACCAGCCCCAGCACATCCCTGCCAACCATGTTGGCCAGGGACTCAGCCTCCACACACCCAGCCCCAGCTTTATCAACCTCCAGCTCCAGCACCACTGCAGGCCCAGGCCCAAACTCAGGGCCCAAGCCCACCCAGTGCCCTAGGGTGGCCAGTACCAGGCTTTAACCCAAATGTTAAACCAGTGTCTGGATGGCCTTTCAGCTCGGGTCAGAACCCAGGTGGAGATTCTGACTGGCCTGGTCAGGACCCGGCTGTCTTACCACCCGGTACTAAGTGGAATCCAGCGACTGGATTGGTGAGAGATATGGGAGAACTGGGAGGGGTTTGCTGTGGACACAGTGGCACATCCTAAATGTCTGTTTTGTGCTGGTGTGTAGAATGTGCCCTACAACCTGAACCTAATCAAAGGAATCTACAACAAGATGATGATAACTGTTATGGGCCTGGTCAAACCCAACGCTAAGCAGTGAGTTGTAATCTATTTTACCACGTATTCACCATTTCACCATATCTTATGACTTATTTTGATCTATACCACCCCTGACAGTGAGAGCATTAGCCACTTCACCAGTACGTTTAATGAACTCTTGTCATCCATACCGGCAGACATTTTGTGCTCTGACATGCCTTTCTTATCCAATGTCTTGAACGATGCTTCGATAGAACCGGTCGACCGAGCGTCCATTTGTTTCTGGGTCTTAAACCTTTCAGGTTCACGGTGAACTTCCTGCGAGGCAACGATATCGCTTTGCACCTCAACTCTCGCTTCCACGACGGAGGCAAGCAGGCTGTGGTGAGGAACTCCAAGGTGGGGGAGCACTGGGGGAAGGAAGAGAGGCACACACAAGGAGGAGGTTTCCCCTTCATGGCCGGCCAGTCCTTCGAGGTCAGTGGGAACATCCATTTAGGCAGGGTAACATATTCTGACGAACACGTGGAACAGATAAGAGTGTGAGCGTGTGCTGTTATTTCAAAGAACAATGGTTATAAACCAGGTCAAAGGTCAGTCCGGTAACATATCTAGGCCCGGGAGCACTGTATGCTTAAAACGTTGATTTAATGGCAGAGAAGTCAGACGTAGATTTCAGGGGGTCTTCTTTTAGCTAGGTCAGTTTGCAAAGAAGGTCTAGTCAAGATTGTTTGTCTGTCCTGTGTTTCAGATTGTGTTTAAAGCAGGTTAAAGGTCAGCCCTGAGAGGTATCGTCAACCTGAGGCACTTTCTGTTGAAAACTTTGGCTGAATGTAGACTGGGCGTCCGGGAAGTCAGACATAACTTTCAGGGGTCTTCATTTAACCAGGTCAGTTTGGAAAAGACCGATAGTATTTTTTTTTTTTTGCTCTTGTGTTTCAGATGAAGATTATGGTTACACCTGAGGAGTTCAAGGTGGCTGTAAACGGCTCTCAGCTGTTTGAGTTTAAACACCGCGTCAGAGAACTCAACCAGATCGATCGCATCAACATCCTCCATGATGTCATTCTCACCTACGTCAATGTTGACACAATGCCTTGACCACCGTCATGACATCACAATATACTCAGTGTGACATCAGTGTACGCATTTGACATTAGAGTGTAATTAACTGTTTATTTACCTGTTGCCTCTTAATACCACTGAAATTTACCGAATAACAAATGAAGTTATGTCGTTTAATACAATTTGTATAATCATTTATATAATTTTAATATTGTTCAATTCTGTGGAAAACATCAGATAATACCACAAGTGCACAATTTCTATTATTGTTCATAACAAATTTATTAATTATTTTTCATTTTTAACTGAAGATTGAACTGTAGAAAACTAATATTTTGAGTAATCAACAACAATAATTAAAAAAATACCCAAATAAAAAAATAAAAACTGTCCAAATTTTTTAATTGTTTTTGACTGCACGATCAATACAGTGTTGATTATCATAACTCCATTCACACTACACTCACTGGAAAATCTGGGGCAACACTCCATTTGATCATTTGAAAATTGAATTCACCATAAAACAATGACAGTTCATGTTAACACTTGCAATGCATGCTAATAACATTTTTAGATTTCAAAGTGATGCTGGATTTTTGGGCATTTAAATTGGGTGATTATTCCTGTGAGTGTGCTTTTTTAATGTGTCTGCTTTTGATTCATATTCATGTTAACTTCAACAAGTGCCTTCTGGTTATTTCCCTCTCAAATCTTGTTTTCCAGTCTCTTCTCCACCGACTTCAATAAGAGCTCAGAATACTTTTTCAGAAGTGCCAGTGTTCCATCATCTTCACTTTTGTCTGCTCCCTCCCTGCTTGCCACTCCCACTCCCTCCTCGCATGCCACTCCCTCCCCACTTGCCACTCCCTCCCCGCTGGCCACTCGCTCCCCGCTGGCCGCAACTAGGGGTTCTAGTTGGGTCTTCACTGTTACCAGAGCCTCCGTCAGTACTCTCTCCATCTCCTGCTGCTCTGCTGTGAGCTCAGACCCAGAACCACAGTTCCTGACCTGGCTATACAGCTGGATGGTTCTCCTTACACTGTCGTGAAACTCTGATATAGTCAGGCTGCAGGTCTCCATAGTGACAGCAGGCTCTGCGGGGTGAAAACATTTAGTTATAATCAGTAAACTAAACTGAACACTCACACACACACACGACACTAAAAAGGCTGAATGTGTTACAGGTATACCTGTAAAATAGGTGAAGAATTTGATTTGAGTAAATAAGAGACTTGTAGTACAAAACAAACAGACGAAGGGGAATTTCTGAGAGCAGAAGGACTTACCATTCAAACAGCAGCTGTGACAATATGAAGGGACAGACCAGAAAAGACAAGGACACTTATGACGAAGACAAGGATGAAGAGATGTTAGACCGACGCAATGATTGACCGAGGCAGTCAGAACGAGAGAGAAGCGCCGGCGTTGATTCAGACCTGACGGGGGTTCGCAGGTCAACGTGTTGGTCTGGACAGACACTGGATGGTCTCTGCGCACCGCCTCCTCCCGCTCCGGAACACTAAGAACGGAAAGGTTTTATGGGTAATATTTGACTGTTTGAAACGGCCTGTTTGTTGGTGCTCTCACAGATGCTTCAATCTTCACAAAATATTATATAACTGTTTCAAGCATAACATTTTTAAAGAATAACTTAATTTTTTTTTAAAACAATAGTTTACCTCGCTGAGTTTAAAGTTCCTTCCTGTATGACAGGAAATGAAGTAGGTGAGACAGACTGCAGCTGAAGATTACCCAGAAGCCCTTGCATCTGGCCTGTAGTCATGGACAGGGGCTTACTGACAGCCGCTAAGATGGACAACCGGAGGTTATTCAAGGCGGTTACATCAAGTTATTTTAACATCAAATTTGTTGTTTGATCTTTAAGACCCTGAATGCAAACCCACTCCATCTTGTATTGGGTTTGAGCTGTTAGAATGAGATTCACTACAGGGCCTTGAATAGTATTCCAAGTATAAATTGATTTGATGATGTCTTAAATTATGAATAAGTCTGACTTACCCTGGTGTTGTCTACAGTGGGTAGGTTCTCCTGCGAGGGAAACCGACCAATGAGGTGGAGCTTCGGTCTCTAGGCAGAAGCTACGTCGAGGGCTGAGTGGTTGTTTGCTTGGCAGGGGAATCCGGGAGGGCTGCTGGCTCAACGGCAACACCAGACCGGGATTGGGCGAGACAGTTGCACACGGTGTAGAGGGGAGGGGCCGGGGAGACGACAGGGACGAGAAGGGGAGGAGGGAGAAGAGGAGCGGGAACTGACAGAGTGGGAGGAAGGAGAACAGGGGGGAGAGGAGGTAAGGAGGGGTGGTCTGTCCTCCAACAGTCCTCTAGTAGGGCCACTGGTCTTTGGGCTGTTTGCTGTGTTTCCACCCCCTTCACCACCACCCTCCAGGCCTTGTGGTGTTCGGGGAGCGCCGCATGACGTCAAGCCCTGGTGGAGGCCCTCTCCCTGGGATACAGAGCGGCTGGGACTAACGTAGGTGCGGGGTGTAAAAGGGGAGAGAGGAGAAGAGGGAGAAGAGGGAGAGGGGATGCAGGAACGGGTTTGGGGAGGGGGTGTGTGGAACAGGAGATTTCGGGGTCGAGGGATTGGACTTGAGCGATTTGGGGAACAGGAAGCTGAAGGAGGAACGCAGGTGGAGAGATCATGTAACGAAGGTATAAAGAAATAAAAGTTATTCTGCCGTGTGTTGTCTATTAGACAGAATTAATACTCAATTCTAATCTGATGTATACATTTAGACAGGCGTATAATAGAGGTTTGTGAAGGTGCTGGACTCGGAGACAGAGTTAGTAATCTGGGCATTATGTGATTTACTGAACCTCTGCAGTATTGTGCCACTCACTCTCTGTGGACAGGTCCTGTACGGACTGGGACTTCTTTAGTTCACATGTTCTGTTCATCAGGGCTGGAGCTCTGCCCAGAGGGCTGGCCATCCTCCACAGGTGAGCCCCAAGAGGCTGCATCTGGGATAGAGCACGTAGCGCAGGGTCCTTCTGCAGAGCAGACACCTCCAGCCTGACACAGCAAAATAATAAAGATCAGTCCACCGATAAAATCGATAAAATTACCTTTGTTTTACCTTGTATGTTTTTACTTACAAACATTTGCATAATAAAATAATTACTTTGTCCTCTCCAGCACACTCCCAGCAGTTCCTGGTCTCTGTCTGTCCTCGTGGCCCTTCCCTGGGCTCCACTCCATCAGGGGTTTCACCTCGGACACCAGGGGCCTCTGCTGCTTCTCATGGGTTTTGGTAAACAGAGGGATTCTCCTGCAGAGAGAAGGAAATCACTTAGTTACCGAACAGAATCCTAAAGCTCGGAGGAAAGCAACTAGGTGACAAAAAGCGCCGTGTGAAAGTATAAAAGTAGTTTAGCAGGTTTGTATGTGTTCTTTAGGATCAGTGGCCTGATCCCGTACCTGTTGGTCGAGCCCCTTGCCAGGAACTGCGCTGACATACTGATGCTGGTGGGAGGTCTGCTGTACTCTGTTAGGGGGCACAATGATTATACAGAAATGATCTTAAAGGGGGAGTGCAGGTTAAATCAAATGTTCTTGTTTGGTTGATTATAATGCCTCACATTGAAGTTCAATTTACACCCTGGAACTGGAACATTTATTAAAATGACCCTTTAGTTTAAAAAACGTGTCACGAGTTGTGAGGGTTTTGTTGCCACACGGGACTGATAGAGTGGTGCACGTGTTTACAGCTGTTAGCTTTTAGTCATTAGTTGGGCTATAAAGGGTTGCTAGCAAGTTTTTTGCTTTGCTTAGCATTGTTCCATGTCACATTTGTATTAGTGGTGAGTGTAGAGGTATATATATATACCATATTTATATATTGCTGTTGTTGTTTTGATCATATTTGTATAAGTCGCTATATGCGCATTTTGATTTCATTTCAACAGTGAGCATTTTCGCCATTTACGGTTTGTTTTATGTTGTCGGTTAATAAACCTGTTTAAAACGGATATACCCTCTGCATATGGCTTACTGCACTACACCGTGGACAGTTCATGACTTTACCTTGCAAGGATTTCATGTGACATGTAACTAAGGGCACACATAGTGTTGTTACCAGCGGAAGTATTTCATGTGACATGTAACTAAGGGCACACATAGTGTTGTTACCAGCGGATGTATTTCATGTGACATGTAACTCAGGTCATACCCATGTAGTCAGGTCATACCCATGTAGTCAGGTCATACCCATGTAGTCAGGTCATACCCATGTAGTCAGGTCATACCCATGTAGTCAGGTCATACCCATGTAGTCAGGTCATACCCATGTAGTCAGGTCATACCCATGTAGTCAGGTCATACCCATGTTGCCTGGTTCAGCCTGTGTTTCAAAGTGCCGTCTGAGAAAGGCCTCGTGGCGACTGTCATCTAGTGGGTCAGAGACATTTCTTATCGCCTGATCTATGCTCGACATCCGCGTCTTCTTCTCATCCTCCTCCTCTCCTTCATCTTCATCCTCCAAGTCAGAACTGTCCTTGTCGGAACTTAGAGGCTCTGCTGTCCAATCCGAGTCTGTAAAGATAGGTTGAATGTCAAAAAATGTGTGTGTGTGTGTGTGTGTGAGAGAGATCGACTAAGAGTGCATATGTGTTTTATTACCTCCATGTTCCAGATCAGGAGTGAGATCTTTGCTTTGGCACCTTACAGACCCGGCGCAGTCTGGACTCTGGTTTCCCTGGATCTCCGGCTCATGTTTCCCCAGGTCACGGGGCGTCTCCTTGACCAGGTAATCACTGAGAAAAGAGAGAGAGAGAAAATCACACGCTTTACTGTGAAAACTAATATTTCAAGAAATTGCCTTGTCGGGGGAGTTCCCCTGGGAAACCCGCTTTCAGATCTCACATCCTCTCTCAGCCTTCTATTTGAAACACCCCACATTGTAATATTCCCAATTCGAGATTATGTCTGTCAAGTACCTATCTTCATGCACGTAGTAAAAGATGAGAACATAAAGGGACGGTTTGTGAGTGTTTCGGGGCGAATTAGGAAGTAGAGCTTGTCTGGTGGGGTGTTATTTACCGTGCTACTTTTTTATGAGTGTTATTAGTGTTTTCTGTGAGCGCGTATAAAGGGAGACACCTGGGTGGGGCGTGTCTACCTTCAGGATGAGTATTTGGCGGATGTGAGTTCACCTGTCCGGTCGACTGTCAGCATCTTTATGGTGGAGCACATCTCCACCCACCCCCTGGGAACCCGGGTCAGGGTTAGTGGGCAGCCAGGCAGCATAGTGGGGTCGGGGTTGACGTCTCCTGACACGCTCTTCTACTTCCTGTTTATATCAGAGAACGGACCGTTGGATTAAGACAGAATAATAACTCAAATCTATTGACCTGTTTACTATTTATTGCTAATATTATCAGATGCTGTAGTACGCCCTCCAGCATCTGCCCTCCCTCTCGTGCTCTTCCTATATCTCACTTCCTGTTAACCAGACTCTCTTCCACTTCACTCCGTTTCCACTAGGTAATAGCCACAATGTCTCTAAAAGATATCTAGATTTGTGGCTAGGTATACGTTTATCTGTGTAGCTCAATTCAGGTGTAGGTATTAAGAAGTTAAATTGTTGAAATAAGTAGGGGCTTGTTGGTAACTATGTAGTGATGTGAACTAGGGATGAGCCAAACACCCCATCTCTCCCTTACTTTCATCCCGTCCTTGTTCTTCTCTACTCACTGAGGCCCCCTGCAGACTGGAGGTGCTTCCTGTGTGTCTCTCTCTCAGTTTGGGGTCAGTGCCTTTCTTCTGGGATGAGCCAGCGAGGGAGAAGGACTCCAGTTGTCTCAGATCCAACATAGACTTAACGAGGAGATCCATGGAACCCAATTTACAGGACCAGCGACGCCGGGGCCGACGGGACGGATTAGGGGTCACAGGGCACCCTGGGGTCTACAGGGGGAACCGATAGTGATGTTAATAATAAAGAAAGATGAACGAGAAGAAACGAAAGAGGGAGCAAAAATGACAGACTAAAGGAAACCAACAAATGTAAGAACAAGAGAGGGAGTGACCGTGAAAAGATAGAGACAGATAGCGAGTGAGAAAGAAAAGGAGCGAGAGAGAGGAAATAAACAAATAGCATTACCAGTTATAAACAGCAGATGGCAGAATGGAGCAAACTTTGAGTGTGTGTGACTGTGCTTCCTGCATTGGATAACACATCAATCAACTAATTTGAACTGGAAGCCATCAACAACCCAACAAACCTTCTTGGGTTCCCAGTCCGGTCCTTCATCTGAGGCACCTGTATAAGAAAACAACGGGAGTTCTGTGTAAACACACTGCGGTTAGAAGAAACCGAAATGTTACATCAGATACATCAGATACCGATCTGCACCTGTGTCTTCATCATGGATACTTTCCGAAGAAGACTGTACTGCGATCTGTTCCGGGTCACAGGGGTCGTTCCTTTCCCCTGGCTCCTCCTCGTGGTCACTCTCTGATGACATCACACTCAGAGCCTGGGCACTGAATACATGAATACAGTAACATTTCACCTTGTTGTTTAGGCCCCACCCCTATTGAGACTGTAACCAGGGTGATGTCTCTCATTATCCACATGTTTACCTGAGTGGGGACATTATACAGGGACGCGTCAGAGGGTTTTGAACCTGGGAAAGACGTTCTCTCATATTGCTTGTGAGCTCTGGAGCCAGGCGCCAAACGAAGATACAGCTGGAATGATTAAGAATGGATTAGAAATATATATAAAGCAGACATACAGGTACACTGACAGATACACAGACAGAAAATGAGACTGACAGATACAAAGACAGTCAGACTTGCAGACTCTCTGATGACAGACCTGTCCTCAGACACAGACAGATAGACATACAGACAGATTCTCTGATGACAGACCTGTCCTCAGACACAGACAGATAGACATACAAACAGATTCTCTGATGACAGACCTGTCCTCAGACACAGACAGATACACATACAGACAGATTCTCTGATGACAGACCTGTCCTCAGACACAGACATATACACACACAGACAGATTCTCTGATGACAGACCTGTCCTCAGACACAGACAGATACACATACAGACACTCTGATGACAGACCTGTCCTCAGACACAGACAGATAGACATACAGACAGATTCTCTGATGACAGACCTGTCCTCAGACACAGACAGATACACATACAGACAGATTCTCTGATGACATACCTGTCCTCAGACACAGACAGATACACATACAGACAGATTCTCTGATGACAGACCTGTCCTCAGACACAGACAGATAGACAGGCAGACAGACTAATGACAGACCTGTCCCCAGACAGACAGATAGACAGGCAGACAGATTAATGACAGACCTGTCCCCAGACACAGAGATTAGATGTTTACAGTCGTTGGTAAACTTGATTCCAGTCACTATCTCTGAGAAAAAAGTGAAAGAAAAAAAACTCAGTTGGGTGCAAGGATGTTTTTTTATGCCATAATTGAATGTGTCCATAATGTTATGGTCTGTTACCAGAGTGTCCAAACATGGTGGCCACACATTCTCCAGAGCGGAAGTCAAAGATGCTGATGTTCTTGTCCGAGCTGCTGGTGGCAATGTACAGACCAGATGGATCAATCTGGACCTACACGATCAGAAACAGAACCACAATGTACAGACCAGATGGATCAATCTGAACCTGCACGATCAGAAACAGAACCACAATGTACAGACCAGATGGATCAGTCTGGACTCTGGACCTACACGATCACAAACAGAACCACCATGTACAGACTGGATATCTGCTGTCCGACAGCGATTTTTTTGGCAGAGCAAAGCTGTCCGCCACAGTCTAGGTTTAAGTGTTGACTATGAGGCTGGCCTGGGTGTAGCTGGGAGCTCTTTAGGGTGTTGCACATCGGCCTAAGTACCACGCAGGGTTTAGGGGGCGGCAAGGTCAGCACAGATCCTTACTTTCATCTTACACCGTCATATAAAGAGAGACTGGCTTCTAATAAGGCTTTTTCCAGCGTACTCAAACTGGTTGGATAGGTTTAAGCCCCCATTTGTATATTGAGTGCTTTTAAATGAAACAATTAGAATACGTGTTGGTTCACTTTCTGAACAGAATACAACTTAAACGAAACTGACCCCAAACCCGGTGAACAAAATTGTAATTTAATACAATTTGACATCGGTTTATATTGGTTACATTGGTATCGGTTGACATTTATTTAAACACCTTTTCTAAGGAAGCTGTCTTGGATAGAGTTGTTGTTTGGAGTTGATCAATACCAAACCTTAAGCAGGCAGCCATCCTCAGTCAGTGAACCTTTGTAGAGCTTCTTCTGTTTCCCGTTGGTGATATGAAATATCCTGATGCATCGGTCCTGACAGCCTACAGCGGCGTAGCTACAGCTGGGGTCTACATCCATGTCATAAAGAGTGGTCTTCCTCACCACGTGGTGGGAACGCCTGAACTCCAGACCATCGTCCCACTGAGGGGCAGAAAACATTGAAACTCTTGGTCATCTAGACTTGCAGCTTGTTTGACTCTCGAAGCATCTCGACTTTGTGCTGTCGCTCGCTCAACTCTCGATACCGTCGTACAACGGGAGAAGCATTGTCTACTATGGTAATGGATGTTTGTAAAACAAATAAAAACAAGACTGTGATCGATATTCTGCGATGACCATTTCTATAAGTATTAGTTAATTCTATAAGGAATTAACGGAACATAATATTCTCTACGGTCTGAGTGCTATTATTATAATTTGTAGGGTAGAAAGGCATGGCAGTAATCAATCGTCATAGATGATTTCTGGTGACATTTTTTATCGATTTTTTATTTTTAAAATGTCTTACCCTGTGAGCTGTGCGAAAGTAAATGCTCATGTCCGCTCCGCAGCTGATCATTTTCACCTTGCTGTCATTGGCTGAGAAAACAATCAGCTTTAAATCATGACCAGGGTTTGATGGCACACCCTTTTCTTTGTGATGTCAAGAGATCACTCACCAGCGAATCGGACGGCCGTAATAGATGAAGAGTGTTCGTCGAGGGTTTGGACAAGACCATAGTCTTTCTCAGCATCCAGGACATGTATGAAACGGTCTCGGCTAGCGGTGGCTAGCAGCTTCAGACCTGTCTCTGGTTTGGAGTATTCCAGACATAGGATCTCTGCATCGTGGGCCACCACTTTCTGAATCTCTGCCATACTGCGAAGGTCATGAACCCTGAGCGACATACAATACACACGGAAGGTGGGTTTTAACTGTTTAATATACGTACAGCTTACGGCCAGTTGCATATAGGAACATATATAGGTCAAAAACGCTTTAAACTACATCTGACACCAATGTGAAGCTTCCAGCTACATGACGCACAATAAATGTTGCCATGGCGCTTTACCACACGTCACCTGAGACACACCATCCCATCTACATTCCTATTGCCGTTGTGTTTCTATCCTCTATTCACACCCATTTGATCCAATCAAATTCTCTACCTCAGCGTCCCGTTACGGTCTCCAGACGCCAGGTGTTGTCCATCGGGGCTGACCGAGATGGTTCTGATGCCGGCCCTGGTCTCTCTGCTCTGGCCCTCGCCCTTGTCTGTGTTCACAGACACACTTCCCTCGGTGTCCAGCAGGGCGGAAGTGTTTCCATCGATATAGATCACCTTTAGCAGGTCCTGAGGGGGAGGATTAATGTTGGCAGAGTAATGGAGCACGACGGCTGCCACAGAGCCAATACATGTTTAGCCGTTTATCTCGACTCTCAAAAATGCCAGTGTTTGATACAGGACACACCTGACTGAGAACATTCTGGGTGTGCTTGAGTCTCTGCCCATCTGTACTCCACAGTCTAATGGTGTTGTCGGCTGAACAACTGAGGAACACACCAGAAGAAAGGCCAGACTCTGGGACTTCTGATACATCTGGGAACATCTGGAGAACAGCATGAAGGACATGGTGGAGCGGTTCAGTAAAAGGTACACACAGTTTTTATGGAACGTCCCTTAACAACAACAGACACAATGATTCAACTGGAATACAATCAGTGGTCCAATATGATTTGTTCACTATGATATTATGCAGGTCTGCAGGTCCCACACACATGAGGTGTGGTAGAGAGCTGTGCTGAGGCTGTGCTTGTTACCTGCAGGTCCCACACACATGAGGTGTGGTAGAGAGCTGTGCTGAGGCTGGTCTTGTTACCTGCAGGTCCCACACACACGAGGTGTGGTAGAGAGCTGTGCTGAGGCTGTGCTTGTTACCTGCAGGTCCCACACACATGAGGTGTGGTAGAGAGCTGTGCTGAGGCTGTGCTTGTTACCTGCAGGTCCCACACACATGAGGTGTGGTAGAGAGCTGTGCTGACACTGGTCTTGTTACCTGCAGGTCCCACACATGAGGTGTGGTAGAGAGCTGTGCTGAGGCTGGTCTTGTTACCTGCAGGTCCCACACACATGAGGTGTGGTAGAGAGCTGTGCTGACACTGGTCTTGTTACCTGCAGGTCCCACACATGAGGTGTGGTAGAGAGCTGTGCTGAGGCTGTGCTTGTTACCTGCAGGTCCCACACACACGAGGTGTGGTAGAGAGCTGTGCTGAGGCTGTGCTTGTTACCTGCAGGTCCCACACACATGAGGTGTGGTAGAGAGCTGTGCTGAGGCTGTGCTTGTTACCTGCAGGTCCCACACACACGAGGTGTGGTAGAGAGCTGAATGGACCTTGCCCACCCTGTGGAGGTCGCTGACGTCCCAGACATACAAGCTGTGGTCGTCATACGCACAGCTCAACCAATGACTGACCCGGTCGTAGGTCACTGCCACTGAGTCAGGGTAATGGGCGTCCATCTGGTTGGAGGACAGGTGGCTGATGGGATGTTAGAAATGCTTGACTGATGTTAAACAAATTAAAATATTTATTTTGTATACCTAAAACATGTGTTTTGGTCATAGACTGTATAAAGATATGGACGTAGTATCCGTGACGTGGTTAGGTTAAGGTTCTGAAGACTGTTTTTGAAGCCTAAAGTGGGCGTAGCCGACCGTCGCCATCGTGGCAGCGCGTCACTCCCGAATAAACGAAAATGGTCAAAGAGGCGGTACATGGATGGAGCTGAGGAGCCTGGATGCTGTTTACTGAGTAATTATAGGCTAATTTCTTACACATATCTTTGAGGACATGTCAAAAAATACTTCCAAATATAGTCAGTGTTAATAAATGTTACGCTATTTATGAAATGCAGGCATCCGGTAATGCGGGAATCCGCTGGACATACCCTTAATTATGCAGAACTTTAAATATTAATCAACTAAACGGACGAGTTATAAAAAAATTCACCCCCCTCACAGTTGTTATGAAGGGCAAAATTAGCTGTATAGACCAAATCCAAATAGAGAACCAGACTGTAAACATGTTTTTTTCTGCGGTAAAGTTGTTCATTTTAACATGGGGGAGATACTCTATGCTTGTATTTGTGTGTGATCTTCAAGTGGAGTAGAAAAACGCTAGAACAAATAGCCTAAACCTATTGACTACTGACAAATACCAATGAGTATGATGTCATACACCTAACAGAAAATGTTTGGGCCAATCAAAGATATGGAGAAGGATGACATATTTTTACTGACCATCATATACTGTTCACCCAGGCTATCCCAACACGCAGCCATTGTTTCAACACAGAAAAGTTGTATTTAAAAGTAATTACAAACATGTTTCACATACTTAAGGTATTTCTAGGTCCTAATTCATAGAAATATGGAAATCCTGGGTAATTGTTGTAATGCAGTATGTTCCAGTACTGAATTTACCTCGTTGTATTATGAAATGTAAACAAGGGTTGACAGTGTTTAACAATGTGTCTATGTAAATCAGGTGTAGGATGTAACCGTTAAGACTGTTAAGACTGTATAAATGTAACTAGTCCTTTATATATTGTTAACTAACGGCCTCTGCATTTATTATCATTTGTTCAAGTGTACAAATATTTTATTACACACTATTACATAAATGTTTAAGTATACATAAGCACATTGCTTTATGTTCTTCTAACATTAATCCCTTTAATTTATCAGGTTCAGAAACCCACATTAGTCCACCAAACTTGTCACACAAAATCAACATGCATTGTGGGAGATATAGTTTATGGTCACTGAATGCTTTAAAGGAGCATATACTTTTAATTGAAGACAATAATGTGTCGTTGTAGCTCTTGCTGGCCTTGAGTTTGACACATTTAATGTACTATCATACTTGTGGGTCCATAAAAACCTGCTAGTAACCCATGGCAAATCGGACAAAGTGAACACAATGTGTTGGCTATTTCTGTCGTGGAGATTTAGATTTTTATTTTTTTGGGACTGTTAAAGTTACTACATTCTGGCCCCAAAAGTCCTCACAAGTTTAGTAAAAAGTTTGAACAGAGGTTTTGACCGTGTGTTATACCTGACCGTGGATACGTCAGTGCCAAGGTGGTGGGGTCGTGGCAGGGTACAGATATATCGCATGTCAGCAGGACTGAAGACTCTCACCATCCCATCACCACAGCCACAGAACATCAGCTCCTCTGACACACACAGGGATCTGGCCTCCCTGGTCTACGGGGAGAACAGGAGATCAATCCATCTCCAAACCAATGATTTTTATTTTTCCCGAGGAACATGGTGATGCTGCTCTGACAGGTGGGTTGACTTTGGCCATGTTGAGAGCATCACAACCGCAATGTATCACTGGTCAAATGACTGACCTGTCTATATCATTGAGATGTTATTTAGAATTCAAAATGATTTGGATATCAGTCAGTTGACAGGCATCTGCAATCGTTTCAAGTTAGACAAATATGCACTCGACTCGCTCTGTTCCTACCTGCTACCAGGAGACACAGCGTTTTACAATTGTACAATTTTAAAGTCACCACAGTCACTACAATCACTAGTCACTACAGTCACCACAGTCGATACCACGGACAAATAACATCTCCCAATACACCGGACACGTGACAGAGATTTCCTCAGTAAACAAAGGAACAGTCACATTCCACTGTAATTCACACCCTCCCTCCCTTAATTATAGGCTCAACCCTTAGTCAGTGACTCACCCATAGGCCCATATCTCTATCAGTCACTCACCCATAGGACTGCTTTGTCAGTCATTCCCCTACAAGCTATAGATCTGTCAGTCACTCACCCATAGCCCCATATCGCTATCAGTCACTCACCCATAGGCCCATATCTCTATAAGTCACTCACCCATAGGCCCATATCTCTATCAGTCACTCACCCATAGGCCCATATCTCTATCAGTCACTCACCCATAGGCCCATATCTCTATCAGTCACTCACCCATAGGCCCATATCTCTATCAGTCACTCACCCATAGGCCCATATCTCTATCAGTCACTCACCCATAGGCCCATATCTCTATCAGTCACTCACCCATAGGCCCATATCTCTATCAGTCACTCACCCATAGGCCCATATCTCTATCAGTCACTCACCCATAGGCCCATATCTCTATCAGTCACTCACCCATAGGCCCATATCTCTATCAGTCACTCACCCATAGGCCCATATCTCTATCAGTCACTCACCCATAGGCCCATATCTCTATCAGTCACTCACCCATAGCCCCATATCTCTATCAGTCACTCACCCATAGCCCCATATCTCTATCAGTCACTCACCCATAGGCCCATATCTCTATCAGTCACTCACCCATAGGCCCATATCTCTATCAGTCACTCACCCATAGGCCCATATCTCTATCAGTCACCACCCATAGGCCCATATCTCTATCAGTCACTCACCCATAGGCCCATATCTCTATCAGTCACTCACCCATAGGCCCATATCTCTATCAGTCACTCACCCATAGGCCCATATCTCTATCAGTCACTCACCCATAGGCCCATATCTCTATCAGTCACTCACCCATAGGCCCATATCTCTATCAGTCACTCACCCATAGGCCCATATCTCTATCAGTCACTCACCCATAGGCCCATATCTCTATCAGTCACTCACCCATAGGCCCATATCTCTATCAGTCACTCACCCATAGGCCCATATTTCTATCAGTCACTCACCCATAGGCCCATATCTCTATCAGTCACTCACCCATAGGCCCATATCTCTATCAGTCACTCACCCATAGGCCCATATCTCTATCAGTCACTCACCCATAGGCCCATATCTCTATCAGTCACTCACCCATAGGCCCATATCTCTATCAGTCACTCACCCATAGGCCCATATCTCTATCAGTCACTCACCCATAGGCCCATATCTCTATCAGTCACTCACCCATAGGCCCATATCTCTATCAGTCACTCACCCATAGGCCCATATCTCTATCAGTCACTCACCCATAGCCCCATATCTCTATCAGTCACTCACCCATAGGCCCATATCTCTATCAGTCACTCACCCATAGGCCCATATCTCTATAAGTCACTCACCCATAGGCCCATATCTCTATCAGTCACTCACCCATAGGCCCATATCTCTATCAGTCACTCACCCATAGGCCCATATCTCTATCAGTCACTCACCCATAGGCCCATATCTCTATCAGTCACTCACCCATAGGCCCATATCTCTATCAGTCACTCACCCATAGGCCCATATCTCTATCAGTCACTCACCCATAGCCCCATATCTCTATCAGTCACTCACCCATAGCCCCATATCTCTATCAGTCACTCACCCATAGCCCCATATCTCTATCAGTCACTCACCCATAGCCCCATATCTCTATCAGTCACTCACCCATAGCCCCATATCTCTATCAGTCACTCACCCATAGGCCCATATCTCTATCAGTCACTCACCCATAGGCCCATATCTCTATCAGTCACTCACCCATAGGCCCATATCTCTATCAGTCACTCACCCATAGGCCCATATCTCTATCAGTCACTCACCCATAGGCCCATATCTCTATCAGTCACTCACCCATAGGCCCATATCTCTATCAGTCACTCACCCATAGGCCCATATCTCTATCAGTCACTCACCCATAGGCCCATATCTCTATCAGTCACTCACCCATAGGCCCATATCTCTATCAGTCACTCACCCATAGGCCCATATCTCTATCAGTCACTCACCCATAGGCCCATATCTCTATCAGTCACTCACCCATAGGCCCATATCTCTATCAGTCACTCACCCATAGGCCCATATCTCTATCAGTCACTCACCCATAGGCCCATTCCTCTGTCAATCACTCACCCGCAGGTCCACCCACTTGTCCAACATCCTCTTGCTGTTGAACTCACAGAGCAGGCCAGAGGAAGTGATACAGAAGGTGCTGTCGGCCTTAGAGCCACGCCCACAGGCCACATCACAGAAGATGTTGTTTCTGAGTTCCCCCAGCAGCCCAGAGTGTCCTAACAGGGGAACTGGAGCACTGGCCTGAGGACAGCAGTTATATAAGCTCACCACCAAGTATCAAAAGCTTTTGTTGTTTGTCTGAACAAACTCAAAGGCATCAGCCTGCACAGGAAACCAGAGGAAACAAGAAAGCACCTTGTTTGATTTGGACTGATCGAGGTACCAGAACTTGACATGTCTGTTCCCTGCTGTCACAAAGTACGAGCTGTCCTCGGAAAAGTCCACAGCTGTCACTTTACTGGAGACCTTGTTGGCAGCAACTACTGTGTTCTTCTGCAAAACACAGAACACAAGCGTGAGTGTAGAGACTAATGTCCCCAAAGGGCCAACGGGAATACATTTGCTGGCGGTTTGACAGGTAATGCCGGGGTACCTTCCAAGCCCAGACGTGGACCATCATGTCGTGCTCATAGCCAACACTGACTATGTATTTACTGTCAGGGGAGAAGGCCAGGCAGGACACGCCGAATCTGTGTTCCTGAAGATCTGCCACCTGCCGACACTCACACACCTCCCAAACACGCACCGCAGGACGGTGACCGCACTGAGAGGGGGCGGGGTCAAAGGGGTGGGGTGGGCGGGGTCAAAGGGACGGGCGGTGTGAAAGGGGCGGGGTGGAAGCAGTGGGGGCGGAGAAAGTCACAGGAACATAAAATACGCTGTGTCAGCCACAGTTCGCTATCATAGGTCAAGAGGTTATTCCAATCTGATCTTGAACAGGTCAGAGTTCAGGACAGGATAAACAGAGAATAGAAGGGCAGTCTATGAAAAAGAGTGATGTGTCTTATGTATGTGTGTGAGAGTGTGTGTGTGCATGTTGTTTTATTGTGTCCATGTGACACACATCTATGTGTACCTGAAGTCCCCACACAGATTGTAAAACATAAGAGTTTGGCGTGCTATCAAATCAACCTGTTAGGGATAAAGACATATTTATAACTTTACCTATTGACACACGCCAGTGATCCTGTTCGGTTCCTGTAACACGTTCATCACTTCTTTAAGTAAAATCTTAACAGCCGTGTGATTGCTTCCACAGTAAGCGACAATAACCACAGCTATATGCTGCTCTTTAATCATGATCCAAAAAGAAAAAATATTGCCTGACTCAGGGCACTCAATTGAGAAAACCTAATAATACCAAACAGCAGTTCTACGGGCATGGAATTTGGTACTTTGACCCCCGCTGCTATGGCAACCCTGGAATATTCCCCCAACTAACAGGAGGAGGGATTTATTTGTCTTTGATTGGCTAGAGAGGATTAGTGAATATAACAGTACAGAGGCTCATGAGCCAATACGGAGAATAAACATGGCCACACTTACGGCACAACAGTGGTATATTCCATCAAAGTTAGATTAAAATCAGAATCAACATTCGAGAAGGTAGATCTACAGACAGGGAGAAGTGAACTCACCTCCCCCGTGACCAGATACCTGCCATCTGAGGAGAAGGAAAGGGTTGTGATCGTTTTTCTGCTAAAACAGACAAAAGAGAAAGAAATAAAATACCGCTGTTACAGTGACACCTGGATCGGGGGATGATTAGGGGATCAGTGGAGAATGATGAGGGGACAGGTGAAGGATGATGAGAGGACAGGTGAAGGATGATGAGAGGACAGGTGAAGGATGATGAGAGGACAGGTGAAGGATGATGAGAGGACGGGTGGAGGATGATGAGAGGACAGGTGAAGGATGTGAAGAGGACAGATGAAGGATGATGAGAGGACAGGATGATGAGAGGACAGGATGATGAGAGGACAGGTGAAGGATGATGAGAGGACAGGTGAAGGATGATGAGAGGACAGGATGATGAGAGGACAGGATGATGAGAGGACAGGTGAAGGATGATGAGAGGACGGGTGAAGGATGATGAGAGGACAGGTGAAGGATGATGAGAGGACCGGTGAAGGATGATGAGAGGACAGGTGAAGGATGATGAGAGGACAGGTGAAGGATGATGAGAGGACGGGTGGAGGATGATGAGAGGACGGGTGGAGGATGATGAGAGGACGGGTGGAGGATGATGAGAGGACGGGTGAAGGATGATGAGAGGACAGGTGAAGGATGATGAGAGGACAGGTGAAGGATGATGAGAGGACAGGTGAAGGATGATGAGAGGACAGGTGAAGGATGATGAGAGGACCGGTGAAGGATGATGAGAGGACCGGTGAAGGATGATGAGAGGACGGGTAGAGGATGATGAGAGGACGGTGGAGGATGATGAGAGGACGGGTGAAGGATGATGAGAGGACGGGTGAAGGATGATGAGAGGACGGGTGAAGGATGATGAGAGGACGGGTGAAGGATGATGAGAGGACAGGTGAAGGATGATGAGAGGACAGGTGAAGGATGATGAGAGGACAGGTGAAGGATGATGAGAGGACCGGTGAAGGATGATGAGAGGACAGGTAAAGGATGATGAGAGGACGGGTGGAGGATGATGAGAGGACGGGTGAAGGATGATGAGAGGACAGGTAAAGGATGATGAGAGGACGGGTGAAGGATGATGAGAGGACAGGTAAATGATGATGAGAGGACAGGTGAAGGATGATGAGAGGACAGGTGAAGGATGATGAGAGGACGGGTGAAGGATGATGAGAGGACGGGTGAAGGATGATGAGAGGACAGGGTGAAGGATGATGAAAGGACAGTTTAGGGATGATGAGAGGACGCGTGAAGGATGATGAGAGGACTGGTGAAGGATGATGAGAGGACGCGTGAAGGATGATCAAGGGATAAGCAGTGGATGATGAGGGGACCATAGTGATAGCATGTGATGTGTCACCTGGGCGTATTTATGATGTGGTGCTGCCTGTTCTTACTGGGGTTCAACAGGACGACCACACAGCTGTAGGTCAAGTGGAACACATACAGAAAATGACTAATGTAGGCCAGACTATACTGTAATTACATTGTTCCCATCATGGCAGTTCAATGACTTATCAGCAGCTAGGTAATACATCTGTATTTTAATGTGTATTGTATATCTGCTGTATGTAGCTGATCATTTGTCACATTAACACATTTAGGCAAACACTGAGGAGCACTGTCACGGCTGCTGTACGGTGTAGTGTGGGTAGCCATATGCAGAGCCGTATAATCCGTTTCACAAGGTTTATTCGGTTATTAACTCAAAACAAACCGTAAAACGGCGAAACACACGAACTTGTTGAATGAAATGAAAATGCGCATATAGCGACTTAAACGAGCAAATACAA
This sequence comes from Dallia pectoralis, assembly GCA_029465975.1. Taxonomy (NCBI): domain Eukaryota; kingdom Metazoa; phylum Chordata; class Actinopteri; order Esociformes; family Umbridae; genus Dallia; species Dallia pectoralis. The sequence goes on along the minus strand of CM055734.1, from coordinate 18,474,778 downwards.
ACAACAACTATAAACGTGCGACAAGAACACTCACCTCTACATAACTTGTGACATGAAACAATGAACAGCAACGAGTGACAACTAGCCATCCCCTTTATAGCCCAGTGATTACAAATCCCCAACAGCTGTAACCAACATAAACCAGGAAAGGGTGCACCCGAAACCAGACAGTGCAGTACACTTACTCACCACTCGTGACAGTACCCCCCACTTAAGGCTAGCTCCCAGATAGCCATCAACAACCAACATCAACAACAACACACAAAAAACAAAACAAGGGAGCAACAGGCAAGGACCCACTGTCACACCCAAAGGGTTAGTCCAAGACAGCAGGTCCAGCCCTTAAAGGGCCTTGGTGGCCCGATCGCCATCTTGTGCGGCAAGGCTTCCGCCATCTTGTGCGGCAAGGCTTCCGCCATCTTGTGCGGCAAGGCGTCCGCCATCTTGGTGGACGTGGCGGCGGCCATCTTGGTGGACGTGGCGGCGGCCATCGACGTGGGCGTGGCGGCGGCCATCGACGTGGGCGTGGCGGCGGCCATCGACGTGGTCGTGGCGGCGGCCATCGACGTGGTCGTGGCGGCGGCCATCGACGTGGTCGTGGCGGCGGCCATCGACGTGGGAGTGGGGGCGGCCATCGACGTGGGCGTGGCGGCGGGCATTTTATGCGGCGTAGTCTCCGCCATTTAATGCTGCGTAGTCTCTGCCATTTTAGTCGGTGACGCTCTGGGAGCTCTGGCAGGCGAGGACGCTCTGGGAGCTCTGGCAGGCGAGGACGCTCTGGGAGCTCTGGCAGGCGAGGACGCTCTGGGAGCTCTGGCAGGCGAGGACGCTCTGGGAGCTCTGGCAGGCGAGGACGCTCTGGGAGCTCTGGCAGGCAAGGACGCTCTGGGAGCTCTGGCAGGCAAGGACGCTCTGGGAGCTCTGGCAGGCAAGGACGCTCTGGGAGCTCTGGCAGGCAAGGACGCTCTGGGAGCTCTGGCAGGCAAGGACGCTCTGGGAGCTCTGGCAGGCAAGGACGCTCTGGGAGCTCTGGCAGGCAAGGACGCTCTGGGAGCTCTGGCAGGCAAGGACGCTCTGGGAGCTCTGGCAGGCAAGGATGCTCTGGGAGCTCTGGCGGAGGAGGGAGATAACACTCCGGGAGCTCTGGCAGGCAGGGACGCTCTGGGAGCTCTGGCGGAGGAGGGAGATAACACTCCGGGAGCTCTGGCAGGCAGGGACGCTCTGGGAGCTCTGGCGGAGGAGGGAGATGACAATCCGGGAGCTCTGGCAGGCAGGGACGCTCTGGGAGCTCTGGCGGAGGAGGGAGGAGCCGCTCTGGACACTCACGTTTAAGTGGGAGGGGCTGGTCCGGGCACTCACGTAGAGGGGGGAGGAGCCGCTCAGTACACTCAAGCAAAGGTGGGAGGGGCTCATCCTGGAACTCCTGCTGTGGTGGGAGGGACCGCTCAGGGCACTCTTGCTGGAGTGGGAGAGGCTGGTCCTGCGGTCCTCCTTGAACACCCCGTTAGCTCCCCCCCAAAAATCACTTTGGGGCGCCTCCGGGATGTCCTCTTGCCTTCATAGAAGGCCCGCGGACCCATTTTCACAGACCCTGAATGTTGCATTGCTGGTTCGTATTCAGCATACGGCCGGAGACGTAGCCACCGCTCCTGTGGTGTCTCCGGCCGATTCCATTCCCACCGCTCCGTGGGGCGACGGTGAGTTTCATCCGACGGGGCGCTATAGCTTGCCCCCCCGTGGAATCCACTCACCGTCTGGCTCCGTTGGCTTAGGTGGCTGTTCATTCTGTCACGAACCGTGTAAGGTGTAGTGCAGTAAGCCATGTGCAGGAGCCAAGGTAATCCATTTTGGTCAGGTTTATTACAGGACAAACTCAAAACAAACCGTAAACGGCGACAAAAACACGTACTTAGTTGAATGAAAGGAAAATGCGCATATAGCGACTTAAAACGAGCACCTTCAAACAACAATTCTAACGTGTTACCAAAACACTCACCTCTACAAACAATGTGACATGTAACAATGAACAGCCACGAGTGACAACTAGCCATCCCCTTTATAGCCCAGTGATTACAAATCCCCAACAGCTGTAACCAACATAAACCAGGAAAGGGTGCACCCGAAACCAGACAGTGCAGTACACTTACTCACCACTCGTGACAAGCACATTACACAATCCACCATCTTAACCTGAAGTTTTATTTAGAAAATAAGAAGACACTGTATCTGCCATTTACATTAAACAACAGTGATTACAAAGCATTAACTGAAGAAAGCCAGGTTTACCTGAAAAGCCTGCACATTTATACGGTCTGTCGTTAACTAACATGGTAGTACGTTCTGTTAACTAGTGTGAGCTAAACCAAGCAATATTAGCCTTGTCTAGGAGTATAAAAAACAACATGTGTAGTCCGTTGTATGAGTCTTTGAACTAAAAGGTAAAAGAAAAAAAAACGTTCTATACTCTTTCACACAGATAGTCAACCCCACAGATTATCAGACCAAATTCTTACTTCGCAGCTATCTGAAGAATTTATTAACATAATAACTTAGGACAAAAAGTGATGTGAAAATGATGACATTTCAAATGAAATACTTTTTTATTTGCAGTTACTGTTTGTAGTTTAAAAGAAATATCAGTACAGTTGTTGTTTTCTGTGTTAAATCTTAATGAAATAATAGATTATAAATTGTTTCAATAATGTTAAACATTACTTTGTTCATAAGAATAGCAGAGAGTGACGCTCCAAACATATTTTTCCAGGCTTCAATGTCCGGGTACAAACAGTGGGACATGGATTTGGATGAGGCATGCTGGGTTTACAGGGATACTGTATTTGGAAAAAGGCACCCCGGGTATTTTGCAGAAACCTGCATATGTGGATAGACCAATGACTGTTACCACTGGACCATAATATTTAATATAATAATATTTTCCCTGATTAATGTGTGTGTGTATCATTCTCTCATTATCCTTCTGACCCAAATCACACTTATTAGTTTTCTTTTTCTAAATCGTCTAAATAAACTAAGTCACCCCAGGTGTTATCTATCCAACAAGGCTGTTCGTTCTGTGTTGGTCAGCAATGCTTTTCTTTACGCTTTCTGTGTACAGTGATAAAGCAGGATTGTGGAAATGATCAGAATCAACCTGCCTGCCATTTAATCCCCACTGGTCACAGCCAGTAAGGGAGGGTGAATATAGAGAGGAAATCAGCGTTTAAAATAGCAGGAGTTAAGAAGGATTGGCAAAGGGCATGAACAACCATGACAGCGACGTCTGAAAAAACACACAGACGCGCACTTACACGTGCTTGTGCGCATTCACACACACACACACACACACACACACAGCACCCACCTATTTACCTAACACCTAACTCTAGACATTTACCTGATTCATTATAACAGTATATCTTGTTTCTGCTTCTAGACAGACCGAGTCAGCAGCAGCCCTTGAGATAAAGCGATGATCGCCCACTATGTGTCGGTCCATAATAACTACAGCCGTGTACTGATGATCGCCCACTATGTGTCGGTCTATAATAACTACAGCCGTGTACTGATGATCGTCACTATGTGTCGGTCCATAATAACTACAGCCGTGTACTGATGATCGTCCACTATGTGTCGGTCCATAATAACTACAGCCGTGTACTGATGATCGTCCACTATGTGTCGGTCCATAATAACTACAGCCGTGTACTGATGATCGCCCACTATGTGTCGGTCCATAATAACTACAGCCGTGTACTGATGATCGTCCACTATGTGTCGGTCCATAATAACTACAGCCGTGTACTGATGATCGTCCACTATGTGTCGGTCCATAATAACTACAGCCGTGTACTGATGATCGTCCACTATGTGTCGGTCCATAATAACTACAGCCGTGTACTGATGATCGCCCACTATGTGTCGGTCCATAATAACTACAGCCGTGTACTGATGATCGCCCACTATGTGTCGGTCTATAATAACTACAGCCGTGTACTGATGATCGCCCACTATGTGTCGGTCCATAATAACTACAGCCGTGTACTGATGATCGTCCACTATGTGTCGGTCCATAATAACTACAGCCGTGTACTGATGATCGTCCACTATGTGTCGGTCCATAATAACTACAGCCGTGTACTGATGATCGCCCACTATGTGTCGGTCCATAATAACTACAGCCGTGTACTGATGATCGTCCACTATGTGTCGGTCCATAATAACTACAGCCGTGTACTGATGATCGTCCACTATGTGTCGGTCCATAATAACTACAGCCGTGTACTGATGATCGTCCACTATGTGTCGGTCTATAATAACTACAGCCGTGTACTGATGATCGCCCACTATGTGTCGGTCCATAATAACTACAGCCGTGTACTGATGATCGCCCACTATGTGTCGGTCCATAATAACTACAGCCGTGTACTGATGATCGCCCACTATGTGTCGGTCCATAATAACTACAGCCGTGTACTGATGATCGTCCACTATGTGTCGGTCTATAATAACTACAGCCGTGTACTGATGATCGCCCACTATGTGTTGGTCCATAATAACTACAGCCGTGTACTGATGATCGCCCACTATGTGTCGGTCCATAATAACTACAGCCGTGTACTGATGATCGCCCACTATGTGTCGGTCCATAATAACTACAGCCGTGTACTGATGATCGTCCACTATGTGTCGGTCTATAATAACTACAGCCGTGTACTGATGATCGCCCACTATGTGTCGGTCCATAATAACTACAGCCGTGTACTGATGATCGCCCACTATGTGTCGGTCCATAATAACTACAGCCGTGTACTGATGATCGCCCACTATGTGTCGGTCCATAATAACTACAGCCGTGTACTGATGATCGTCCACTATGTGTCGGTCTATAATAACTACAGCCGTGTACTGATGATCGCCCACTATGTGTTGGTCCATAATAACTACAGCCGTGTACTGATGATCGCCCACTATGTGTCGGTCCATAATAACTACAGCCGTGTACTGATGATCGTCACTATGTGTCGGTCCATAATAACTACAGCCGTGTACTGATGATCGCCCACTATTTGTCGGTCCATAATAACTACAGCATTGTACTCATTCAGTGTCTCAGCAAAGCTTTGAGAATTGGTCCCGAGACGACAGGAAGTAATATGATTATTGGTCGTTTTTTTTTTTTTTTATTATTGGTGTATATTAGAGGGATCTGAGTGGGGGTTTATCATGATCTGATGTTAGATGTGATGTAAACGCATCACAAACGGTGCACGCACATTCCCTGTTTGCTTTCAACACAATGGCCCTCATTTATCAAAAGTGCGTACACCAAATTTCCAGCGTACACCTGGCGTACACCCAAAACCACGGTGACTTTGAGATTTATCAATATGGACGTTGGCGTACGGCACGCTCAAATCCTACGCCAGCTCAGGAGGTGGTGTACATGTACGCACGTTTTGAGTTAGTGCGGAAATGCGCAGAAAAACAATTTCTAACACCACAAAACGCACTGACAAACTAAAAGATATGATATATTATGGCCAACTGTAAAAAAACAACAACAACATAGTAATTATAAACTTCAGTGTTTATTTTTGTGCAACATGGGCTTCAATGTTTAATTTGTGTGACTTTACCAAAGCATTTGATTTGTAAGCATATGTATTAGGGATGCACCGAAATACTTTTATCACCGAAACAATACGGACGAAATGTTGTGATCTATTCGGATCCTCTGCACTTCATCACGACTGTACTTGATCCGCGTTATAAAGACCATTACTTGGATGCAGAAATAAAGCAGCGCGCAAGAGAAATGATCCAGACGGCGATGGATGCGGAGAACCCGCGTGGAGACGGAGACGGAGCAGCGCACGGAGCAGCGCACGGAGCAGGAGATCAGAGCGCAGAAAAAATGAGAAGAGGGGCATGCACCTCGTTGTCTGATATGTTCTGGGAAAAATATGGGTTCAGTAATGAAAGGCTTTCGACCAAAAAATAATTCAGACTGACAAAATAATAAAAATGACATTCTTCTTTTTTAAAATAATAATAATAATACAAATAATAATAATGATATTCTAAATAACAATAAGCGTCATTAATAATAAAAATAATAAGAAGAAGAATATTACAAATTGTCATGCAATTATTAATGTGAATGAATGGTACTCCACATCACATCATCATCACTATTGTACACCCCAATACATGTGACGTGAAACGAAATTAAATGCTAATTGTTTCAAAACACGTGCTGTAAAATAATGCATTGTGATAGGTCATTTGATCCTCCACGTCGGATAAGTTTGTCTTCTATGTCGTCTTCCGTGTGTCCATGGCGTAAAATGAGGGCGTGAGGGAGGCGGAGACTTGAATATATAGGGGCGTGTTATTCTAATGACGATCGTTTTCAGCCGCGGCATTTATCAAGGGCAGGTATTGCGTACACCTGGATTTCAACGGTACGCACAGCTTCATAAATCAGGTGGTGAGAGGAGTGTAAGCATAATCTTACGCCAACATATACGCCCGTTTCTACGCAAGAATGATAAATGAGGGCCATTGTAACCGCAATCTGTCTGAAATATCCTGTAACACCCGGCTCTCTCTCTCCCCCTCTCCCTCTCTCTCCCTCTCTCTCTCTCTCTCTCCCTCTCTCTCTCTCCCCCTCTCCCTCTCTCTCTCTCCCTCTAACCCACTCTCTCTCTTCATCTCTCCCTCCCTCTCTCTCTCTCTCCCTCTCTCTCCCTCTCTCACACACACACACACTCTCCCTCCCTCTCCCCCCTCTCTCTCTCTCTCTCTCCCTCTCTCTCTTCATCTCTCCCTCCCTCTCTCTCTCCCTCTCTCTATCACACACACACTCTCTCTCCCTCTCTCTCTCACACACACCCTCTCTCTCCCCCTCTCCCTCCCTCTCTCTCTCCCGCTCTCTCTCTCAGACACACTCTCTCCCTCTCTCTCTCATACCGAGACTCACCCAGCTGGGTAGGCCACCAGACCAGAGTGATGATCACAGGCCAGACCACTGGTGGTGGAGGTGGTGATCCCCAGGACCCTCTCCAGTGTTACCTGCAGGGGGAAACAGAGAGGTCTCGATCAGTGTTGCCAGATTGGGACTGGAAAAAAATGCATTGGGCGGGTCTTTAAAATTTGTTTTTTTATTGTATAACATAACAGTTTTAATAACAGTATGTATTTTGGGCTGGTATTTTTTTAAACGGGCGGGTTTTAAGCTGTAGTTGTTCTGGAAATCTTTAGTCCAATCTGGCAACACTGTTCTCGATTGTTTGCCAGACTCCCAAACCTGAAACTGAACCCCGGTTTCCGACCAGTAATCACGGGGCGGTTACATTAGAGACTAGACAGACAGATATGTAATGCGTGCATTAATTAATCATAAAAACAAGATGATTAGTTCTGATGTTGTCTAATAATTGGCCCCGACTGCTTTAAACGTGGGCATATAGACACTGAACTAAATCCTCGTTCTTGGCGAGGAAAACGACCCCTCGCTGGAATGTTTTAGACACATAATTGCGTCAGTAATCGATCAGAGGCAATAAGTGAAAGGCGGATTGATTAGTTTGATCAGCACGTTGTGTTAGCGTGCGTGTGCAGTTTTAAGCAAAATATCACATGAGCAGACGAGGGAGTGACTGACTCAACCACCGCAAAGGAACAGCGTCAATTGACCCAGGAGCTGGTAGATACTCATTAGAAGTGCATACACTTATTATATGCCACAGCAATATGTTTCATTGGGGGAGGGGGGGGGGGCACTTGGCAGATAAAAGAAACTGAGAATGTTATCTCCAAGAAGACTAATATGCTTGGCAAGTCTAACTGTCTGCAAATGTACCACCTCATTGTTTTCCCACTATAGGCCTATATACGTGGATGTTGTGCTATAGAGGTGCTACAGATCACTGCTGTACAGACTCATCGATCAATACAATAGAAATCATTAAGGCCATATGTGAAGACAATATAAGCCTATATGTTAACTACATTTTCACTTCACAGCTCCAGGACTATTTATAAAATAATATAGAGTCTTATCTTTTCACATTTAAAATAATTTTGTGATTGACCCGCAATAAGCAACAATTGATTTCGTGTAATATCGCTTTACTCTATTCATAGTAACCAATAATACATGAATATATATATATATATAAGTATAGATACAGCCACTCACCTTCCCATCAAGGTTTTTCTTACGATTTCTCCTCAATTTTACGGATGGGGTACGCAGGAGTTTTTTTATCCGACTTTTTATTTTTGAACCGTGTCCGTCTGCTGTCATCTTTATAGTAAAATAATACAATACTTATGTTTTTTGTTAAAACCTAAGCGATGTTTCAACCATGACATCCTTTCATAAACGCACTATATCTGAACTAAAACGTTTTGCAACCGCGTGAGCTCAGTCACAGGTCTGTGTACAGTTGTAATCTCTAGGGGCCAGGGCACTTATTGAACTGACTGCTCTCATTTGGTGACCTAACTTACTGTTTCATCTTGTGGAAACCCATTCCGATGCAGATAGAAGGGCAATGTTATTTAGTCGCCTCAATAGGATACAGGAAAGGCTGCGGAATACACTGATCCAAAATGAGTGTGTGTTTCTGTCTTTTAAAGTAATGGAGTTCAGTAACTGCCTAGTTTTTCCAGAGATTGAAAGATGACCTATAACTGTTTCTTTAAGATTAAAAATTACATTATGTTCTGGGTTTATGCCATCATAAAATTGAGCAGAGGGCTAAACAACTTTATTAGGTTTTGAATTAACAGAATAGTTACAGAAGTCACAACAGGGGTCATATATAGAAGCTGTTTATAATGCATGCTCCTAGTGGAAGCTAGATGAATTGCATCAACACAGTGTTCAAACCAGCAATTAATATACTGTTAGTGCTCTCGTTAACACTAGTGTGTATTTTTTCTATTTTAGCTTCCATTATAAATTGTAGAAAAATGTTTTGATAAAAAACACACTTGAAAGCCCACCTTAAAGTGACCTTTAATTAGGGTTGCCACCTTTAATACTGAAAAATAAGGGACGCCTGCCGCGCGCGGGGGTGTCCGATGACGTGCCAGTAGTGGTAAATCACAACTTAATACATCTTTTAATACAAATGTTAAGATTGAACATGGGTTTGACAGTAAGACCACAAAAAATAGGCATTTGGAGGAACTTGTGAGATGTGAACCATATTTTATTAACTTATTAAATTAACAGATCCATAACTATAATGAACTGCACTTATACAGCATTTGTTCATCTTTGTTAATGTAATTTCTACATTTACTAATACTTTATTCAAATCTTGTTAATATTAGTAACCTTATTGTAAAGTGTTATCAACCAATCATACCATAACATGATTCATTTACATTTTTAACATTATTTCTTAACAAATAGGCAGCCTATGAAATCTAATGTAATCAATCAGAACATTATTGAGGTGATTAAAAAACTGTCATTACACTATCTGCCTCAGGAGATGATTGAGGTATGAAGAACTGGGAGACAGTGCTTTGCTTTCTTTGACTTCTGGCATTATGGGAATGTTGCTCCCCCGATTGCATCTGACAACCCACCGTGTGCAACAGAGAACACTCGCCGACAAATTTTGCAGTTGGCTTGATATTCATTTACGCTGACACTTTCCAGCCACGTATTTGTTTTCTCCCCATCTCTCGTCTATATTTTTGCATACGCTTTCGTTTCAGCGCTGGACGCGGGGGGTATCTGGAGCAGCCTCCGCCATTCTTTCAAATAGACTCTCTGCCAAGAGACCCGCCCTCCTCTGACTCTGATTGGCCGTGACCCTGAAACAAACCAATCAATCCAACGATGGCAGCCGCGAGTATTACCCAATAGGACGAGTCTTCACAGAATGCGGGTGGGATGATTTGCATTGAGAGATGGTGCATTCATTGAGACAACTCCGAAAATACGGGACAAACCCCGTCCCGTATTGATTCAAAACGGGACGCGCTATTTTATTCTCAAATACGGGACGATTCCGTATTTTAAGGGACGGGTGGCAACCCTACCTTTAATACATCTCAGTAAGACATTTGAGCTGGTCTATCATTCGGTTGTTGGGTTGGATCTGAGTGATTTCTTCCTCCACTCTCAGACCGCATTACATCTGGAATCTAGGGATCCTTTGAACACACTGACAATAATGAACCAAAGCAAATCTTACCATTGGCCCATTAATAAAGCTTTGACATTTTCATTATAATTATGGGTCATAGAGAGCAACTGTCAAACATTTGTACATACTTTCTCATTCAAGGGTATTTTTCTTTACTACTTTCAACATTGTAAAATAATAGTGAAGACATTGATCATTTGTAATAACTTTGATTACATTGTGTTATAACACAGTTTGAATGTCTTCACTATAATGTAAAATATATATATATATAAAATATCATTGAATGACTGAGCGAGTCCATAAAATTTGTACTGTTAGTTACCGTATATTATTTCAAAGAATATGGAAACACTGAGCAATTAATTTAAGCTTGTATCATAAACATGTTCAGTTTTGCTAAGTTCCCCCTTGTATCACCTGGTGACGTTTAATGAACATTGTAAAAAGGGCAACACCAAAGAAATGCATGTGCAGTTTTATTCATTTTCAAGTCTCTTACCAGCACTGACTGGTGTAAAACAGTTATTTCTTTACAAAATGCATTGAGCATCAAACATTATTAAACACAAGACTCGCTTAGATAAAAAAAAATACATATTTACAAAGGTTGTTTCATAGTTATTACAACAGCTTCACAAATCTTCCCACATTCCCCCCAGTTGTTTCCCATTTGAATTTGAACTGTAAACTGACACTAAATTTGAGTAATCATCAAGCCTGTGGCTAACTGAATCAGGTGGGACAGTTCAACAAGTCGACTAACCTTCAAGCCTGTGGCTAACTGAATCAGGTGGGACAGTTCAACGAGTCGACTAACCTTCAAGCCTGTGGCTAACTGAATCAGGTGGGACAGTTCAACGAGTCGACTAACCTTCAAGCCTGTGGCTAACTGAATCAGGTATGACAGTTCAACGAGTCGACTGAACTTCAAGCTTGTGGCTAACTGAATCAGGTATGACAGTTCATGGTAAAAACTAAAATATTAAACATCTGTGAAGGCCCAAGGAACGTTTAGACAAACCTTACATTACAGTATAGCTTAGATTTTGTCTTGACTCTGACAGCCATGGTTTAAACAAATGTATTGGGACAAATAATAATGCTTGTAGATGTAATACATGTTGTAGAATTCCTCTAACTCCTGACATCAGAATCATTGAACAAGGAGTACAATTACTAAACAGAAGAGGAAGCAATCCACATGGCAAAGTAAATATGTCTGTGACGGTAAAATAAACAGAAAGGAATAGTATAAAAGTTATTTCACAAAGTGCTGATTTTGAAAAAAACAAATAAATGAAAAGCATTGTAAGGACTGAATACACAAATCACAGCCATATAGTCTTTAAAAATAAATAAATGTACAGTGTTTTTGACATGAACAAACATGCGGAACACAAATCAATGATTTTCAGTTGCAAAGATTAGAAACGATCGATAATTTCAAAACAGGCCAGAAAATAATCTGTATTGTGTTCCTGTTTACACATTATTTTTGGTAGAGTTAAAAGATGACACTTTCTTCAACAATGCTGGGAGGGGAAAAAAATCTAGAATAACATCTTGTTGATATAAATAAAAATAATGCTGATGAGTTTTCCATATCAGCTTCAGCTAAAGCAAGGGTTTTGTTTTAAATTGCAATCAACAGCCTCTCCAACATAACAATAATATTGCCCTCATTCAGAAGAAATCATTTATACATGTCATACCCCCCCCCCCAACGTATGTCACATCTGATTATGGGTCAAGCATCTTTTGTACAAAGACTCAAAACTAATGTCTGATCTTCAGTAAGTTCACCTGGTTCGTAAGTAGAACGACTCCCTTAAACACAGCTGATAGGAAAATCTTGCTTCTTGGTTGTGTGTATTTCCCGAGTATGCAGACAGGCGGATAAGTCCTGAAGCTGAAAGAGTGTTGACGCCCGCAGACGGAAAACTGTCCTGGGTCCTTCAAATTTGCAAACAGGCACATGTGGTGGTAGGAAAAGTATAGGAAGAACGCAGCATATAACCACAGCCAATCAGTTGATGTGAAAAGTAATCGTTATTTAGCACCTCAGACTCGAGTGGAGGGCAATCTGTAGTAGTCTTTGAGGTCCACTAGGACTTGCCAGAACGCATTGTCCTCTTCCCAATACCAGAGTCCTTCACAGTTGCAGCCCGGGTCACGGGCCTTGTTCCAGGTCGACCCACACCCTGTGGGGTGTTTGCCGGGCTTCCTTTACTTGTCACTGCTGGGTTATTAACTGTGGTTCTGGTGGCCATGGCGGGGCTATCCCCACGCTGGGGTTTGGCTACGCTGCCGTCAGTTTTCACCACATGGCTGCTCCCGGCACGTGTGGTTCTCCCGGTCCGAGTCACTGCGGTCAGGCTGGGGATATCCTCAGCTTTCTGTAGTTTGGATGGCCTACCCCGGGTGACGGGGCTACCCGCTGCTCTCTTCACGAGACTAACCCCCGGTCGAGGAACGCGGGTGGAGGTACCACGTGCGGATGGCGTCTTGTTAGCCGAGCTAGCCCCAGTGGTCGCCGTGGGGCTATCAACGTTAACGTGTGACACTTTAGCAGGGCGCGTAGCAGGGCTAGTTGTGGTGGACTCAGGTGGTGTTTTCACAGCCGAGCGGGGTCGTCCCCGTTTTCTCTTCAGCAGTAAATTCTCTGAGCCACATGGCGAGTCTCCTGCTCCCTCCAGGGTCACCGCGCCATCAGCTTCCTTTGATGTCACAGCCCCGCCCTCTGCTACCATGGCCACATTATTTTCTATTAATGTGATCGAGCTATCCTCTCCATTCTGTGCTTCCGGAACTTTCCCTTCTCCCTTGGAGACTGCGCTATCCTCTTCTTTTTGCAGCCGAGCGCGATCCTTTTTGTTTTTCACCAAACTATCCTTGCCCTTCCTGGCCGATACTGTCCCTTTGTTTTCAGACACAGCCTTCACCAGCTTCGCTGCCTCTTCCTTGGTTAGCGACAGGCCCCAGCCATTTGGGTCAACCTCACCACTGACCTGCGGTTCTTCCAGCGGCCTCCAGGTGGAACTATTTATGGGCACAATCTCCACAAGGGGACACTTCATACCAGAAAGCCTTCTGATTGACTTTTTATTGATCAAAGACTTTATGTTGTCAGTAGAGCGACTGTCCTTCACTGTGACAGTCCCTTCTTCCATGGCTGTATTGCAATCAGGACCCTGTGGCATCTCCTTACCCGACTCCGGGCTCACCTCTGTGGGGCTGTCTGAGAGCTGGTCGGACACCTCTGATGTTCTCCCCTGGTCCTTTATCTCAGATTTTACGACTGACACAGATGGCTGTGGGTCAGGGGTCTGAAAGAGGGGCTGTGGGTGGTGAATGGTCAGGGGGCTGAAGGCCTTTTCCTCCACACTCTTCTTCGTCATCACAACACCCTCGTCTGTCGGAGAGGACGATGAGGAGCTGGAGGAGGGCGCTGTGGTCCTCTTCATAACCTTCAGTTTGTAGACAGCTCTTCCTGTAGTAGACAAAGGAAAGACGAAACAGTCAGAACAATACAAAAACACACTGGAGAAGGCCAGTGTAACAATCACAACCGGTCACACTTTTTACCTATATAAAGGGCCAGTGGAATTGTCAGCTGATAAAGACTGTTAAAGTTAATCCAACTCAGCCATGTGGATGAGCTATATCTAGATGTGAACCTATTAGAATAGAGAATGAGAGCCCAAATATAGACTTCCTCTATATCTAGATGTGAACCTATTTCTAATAGAGAATGAGAGCCCAAATATGGACTTCCTCTATATCTAGATGTGAACCTATTAGAATAGAGAATGAGAGCCCAAATATGGACTTCCTCTATATCTAGATGTGAACCTATTAGAATAGAGAATGAGAGTCCAAATATAGACTTCCTCTATATCTAGATGTGAACCTATTTCTAATAGAGAATGAGAGCCCAAATATGGACTTCCTCTATATCTAGATGTGAACCTATTAGAATAGAGAATGAGAGCCCAAATATGGACTTCCTCTATATATAGATGTGAACCTATTTCTAATAGAGAATGAGAGCCCAAATATGGACTTCCTGTATATCTAGATGTGGACCTATTAGAACAGAGAATGAGAGCCCAAATATGGACTTCCTGTATATCTAGATGTGAACCTATTAGAACAGAGAATGAGAGCCCAAATATGGACTTCCTGTATATCTAGATGTGAACCTATTAGAACAGAGAATGAGAGCCCAAATATGGACTTCCTCTATATCTAGATGTGAACCTATTAGAACAGAGAATGAGAGCCCAAATATGGAATACCTGTATATCTAGATGTGAACCTATTAGAACAGAGAATGAGAGCCCAAATATGGACTTCCTCTATATCTAGATGTGAACCTATTAGAATAGAGAATGAGAGCCCAAATATGGACTTCCTCTATATCTAGATGTGGACCTATTAGAACAGAGAATGAGAGCCCAAATATGGACTTCCAGTATATCTAGATGTGAACCTATTAGAACAGAGAATGAGAGCCCAAATTCCTCTTCAGATATGGGCTCACCTGGTCTGGAGGTATTCAGCATGGCAGGAGGAAGCATGGAGGCAGGAAGGATGATCTTGCCACTCTTGGTGCGCAGAATGGCAGCCACCGGTTTCAATGAGCCGCCTGCCGCCCCTGCCGGACCCAGAGGACCAGCCCGGAACACTGGGGAAACTGAGACGCACAGGCAGCAAAATACATTCAGGAATTAGAGTTGGCTGTATTTAACCGGTCAGTCAACGTTGCCCGGCTTATCGTGTGTTCTAAGTAGGAATCAACACATGTTTACCTGTCTGGGTGTTGGGACTGGAAATGGAGGCGGTGGAGGAGATGGAAAGGGAGGTGGAGGGGGTGGAGGAGATTGAAATGGAGGTGGAGGGGGTGGAGGAGATGGAAAGGGAGGCGGAGGGGGCGATAATGGAAGTGTACGGGGAGGATGAGATGGCAATGGTGGTGGATGGTTTGGATGTAGGAAGGACCGCTGCTCTCCTCTGGGCTACCAGAGCCCTCTTCTTTTTCCAGATCTCATCCAGCTTGGCCTTGATCAGATGCTCTGGCTTCCCTACAGAGGGATAAAAGATGGGTTTACACCAACACGTCCCAGTTCTGAGTGTTAGGAGCTGACTGCTGTTACTTAACCACAGTGCTGGTTGTCTTATAAGCCACTACGAAATAGGAGGAGTCTGAGAAGGAACCATAATGCTCAAGTAGCTCATTCAGGTAATATGTTAATAAGTGAGTACGCTTTGGTAATGGCGTCAGGTCAATAAAGCTATTAGGATTTAAATTGAGTGAGAGAAACAGCAAGAGAGACGGTACCAGACATGTATGCGATCTCCTTGACGTAGGCCGACTGTATCTCAATAAGCATCCTCTTCTTCTCCTCCAAAGACTCCGAGTCCACAGACAGGGAACGAATCTCTCTCAGAGCCTAACCAAACAAAGACTCAGTAAACATCTGCTTCATATCAGAACATTCGTCAGGCTACAACAGGAATAGTCCATGACAGGACTTGAAAGTAATGTAAAGAGCAGACGACAAAATACTAAATCCACATAACTCTCCGTTACCTGTGAGAGAAGGTGAAGCTTGGACACTTTGGGGTCCATCTCCTCCATGAACAGCACTTGTTTAAGTCTGGTGAAGAGTTTCTGGTGCTCCCCACGACGCAGCCTCTCTGTCAGGGTGCGGCTCTTAAGTCCTCCCTCGCCGGAGCCAGAACCCGCATCATCTTGCTTTTCTGTCCTACCCTGCAGGGCAAACAGGTCAAAGGTTAACATGCAGTAAGAATTATATTCTGACCTAAAAAAATGCCTTTTTGTTTACGAAGGCCTGCTTCACAGGTTTCCAGTATACTTAATGACACAGTGGACACATAGATCGTCCGGTTTCAATACTAGATCTCAGAGTTGGACAGTTTTAAAGAGACCTTTTGTAACTACAGAGTTGGGTAGTTCAGCTATCTCTTTTAAAGCACCTCAGCACTGGAATATTTTCCAATTAGAGTTTTGTTTGGGACCATGGGTCAATTAAAAAGAGAATGAGAATTTTATTTGTTCCAATTCACTGAGATTATTATTGTTCTGTCATTGTATCTGTTAATTGTTTGTATTTGTTGATTTGTTTGCAAATGAGACCTCTGTCTGAATGTGTCTCCCTGGATAACCAAACACCTCAGACAGCCCATAAAAACAGGGCGTTGCTTGGGAGTTAAAAGAGGGCCGGTGGGTGTGGCTTTACCTTATCTTTTGGTTTGGTTGCCATTTTATTCTGCTGATTGCCTTTTCTGTTGAAGAGGGAAGAAAATGACACATTTTACACAAACACGCAAAAAAACGTTAGTTTAATACGCAACAGCAGCATTAAAAGCCCAGAGCCTAAACATGGCCGACTGCTTAAGTCTCACCGTGTGTGTTTGACAGCGGCTCTCATCTTAGCGATGGCGATCCCGTGCTTCCTCTCCTCCACCGTCTCGATGTCGACGGCTTCCTCTTCCTCATCCTCCTGGGATTAGACGGCACAACGCCCTCAGGCTTTACAAAACACAACATGCACAGGCGGAGAAGTAGCCCGCGTATGGTAAGAATTAACGTTTATTACAACTAAAATGAAAAGAGAAGTCGCTCTTACGGAGGCACGTCCATCGCTGTCGGAATCCGTGTTGTCCGACGAGTCGTCCGAATCGGAGTCCTCATCCTTAATGTCAGGACAGAACTTGGTGTCTTTCTGCCACGATTCGGGGCTCCACAGTGGGAGACCATCTCCCACCTCACCCCTCTCTCCCACCTCACCCCTCTCTCCCACCTCACCCCTCTCTCTCTCTGGATCACTCTCATCCGACAGCATCTGTTCATCACAGGTCAGCTCGTTGGCCTCAATGGAACGAGGGGAGTGGGACCTCGGGTCAGATTTCAAGACCTTGGACTGAGTCAGACTCAGTTTCGCCTGGCCTGGATCTGATCTGGAGTCCAGTTTGATGGTATTTAACACTGGGGCGTAAGAGTGGTCTTCCGTTTCGACTGGTTTCAAGTCTGACTGAGCAGTCGGAGAAGACGAGGCTCCTTTCTGGTTCTTCTGAGCCGTTTCACTTCCTGTCTCCAGCCGAGGATCTTGATGTGAAGCTCTGGCTGCCAACTCCCCCACACCGGTGGTTCTGATCAGTTCAGGTAGACGAGGGACTCCTTCAGGACCTCCAGGCTTAGGGAGCTGGATCAGGGTGAAGCCCCCGGGCAGGGCTACTCCGGCCTGACCTCCCGCCGGGTCAAGACCCGTACCCCTGGGACCCTGGTCCCCAGCGGGTGGAGGACAGATTCGGAAGGAGTAAGTCCCAGTGTGCCCCAGGAAACTAGGTGTCTTCGGAGAGGAGGAGACTGTGAGAGACACTGGGGAGGTGGAGGAGGAGGTCTGTGAGAGGGTGATGGCACCCGATTGACCTGTGATGAATTGGATGAGTGGCGCGTGGGGAGGTGGGCGGCACGCGGTTAACGGGGGAGGAGGTGGGAGGGTCTTGTTGGACGTCTCGGCGGCAGAACCTGTGTGAGGAAGACACAAGATGTCAGATGGTGTGTCAGGGGGCCTGTCAGGGGCCTGTCAGGGGGCCTGTCAGGGGGCCTGTCAGGGGGCGTGTCAGGGGGCGTGTCAGAGGGCCTGTCACGGGGTGTGTCAGAGGGCCTGTCACGGGGTGTGTCAGAGGGCCTGTCACGGGGTGTGTCAGAGGGCCTGTCACGGGGTGTGTCAGAGGGCCTGTCAGGGGGTGTGTCAGAGGGCCTGTCAGGGGGTGTGTCAGAGGGCCTGTCAGGGGGTGTGTCAGAGGGCCTGTCAGGGGGTGTGTCAGAGGGCCTGTCAGGGGGTGTGTCAGAGGGCCTGTCAGGGGGTGTGTCAGAGGGCCTGTCAGGGGGTGTGTCAGAGGGCCTGTCAGGGGGTGTGTCAGAGGGACTGTCAGGGGGTGTGTCAGAGGGCCTGTCAGGGGGTGTGTCAGGGGGGCGTGTGTTAGTGTCTGCAGATGCGTCCGTATGAACACTCACCTGAAGGGCTCTCCTGACCCTTGGGCATTATGGGACGCATCTGACTCATTGGTACCAGTTTAATCAGCTGTCCATTGGGCTGACGGTACGTCGTAAAACCTTGGGAGGAAGAGATTGTCTGCAGGAACATCTTCTTTCCTCCAGGGGGCGCCTTGTGTGAGGCAGAGGGCCTGGGAGTCAGCAGCAAGCTGGAGTCATCTGAGTCTGAGGTGGTGGCTTGACTAGTGACGGTTTGGCCCTTGGATTTCACCCCGAAGGACCACACTGGTCTGTATGGAGGTAGCTTGTTCTTCCCTGAGAGAGACAACAGTGTGCAGGTAAGAAACAAAATCAGTGAATCAAAAACAAAAAGCCATCCTTTCAGGTTATTCTAATGTCCAATTCCGTAATAATTAGGTGAAAGCAAGGTTGTTAAGGTAGAGTCATGTGATCTCTGTACTCGAGAATAGATTAAACCTTTTTTTTTACCTGTACCAGTTGTTGTCGTCTTCTTGGCCATGGTGGAAAAAGGCGTCTTTGAGGGCCTGCGACCCACTGGTGTTTTCTTCTCCTTGAGGTAGCGAGACAGAGGCTTCTGAGGGGCACTTGGTGCGGACTTCACTGCAGAGCGCAACCTGCCCGTGACAAACGCAGCAAGCCGGTTGGCCGGATGCAGAGCTCCCATCTGCCCCAGCAGCAGACGTGCCTGGGAGTAAGATTTACCGTTCACCTGAGGAAGGAACACACCAAAATCAGCACAAAAACATTACTCATGGTAAATTCTTTATTCTGAAATTACTCTAAGCTCCAAAATGACAAATGCCCTCCAAACAACACTTCCATAGGATTCCATAAATATATTTTCTAAATGTCCGGCCAAAAGCCTAAAATCAACGCACCTGGATCAGTCCCACAGCAGGGCATCCTGGCGGTTTCTTCCTGGCTCTGAGTCGTCCAGCTGGCATCACTCTGGTGAGGAAGGGAGTCACACCGACCTGTTGAAACTCTGTAGAGATGCCCTCGTCCTCTTCCTCCTCTCCGTCAGCACCACTGTCGTCGCTGCTGTTGTCTGTGACCTCGCTGTTGGATTCCTCACTGCCGCCGGTACGTTCAACTGGCACTTTGCTGATGCAAACCTTGAATAAAGAACAAAGTGGAGAAATATAACAGTCAAAAGCAGCTGATCGTTGCAGGCGTTTTATCTTATCCACGTTGACTGCGTTGGTTACACGGTATCACATGTGAATTCTTACGATAGCTTTTGGGTTTGTAGCGTACGAGCCACCCTACCTTGAATGTAATGACGGTCCCTTCAGCGCTGCGTATGGACGAGTTGGACAGGAGGCGGACGTGATAGGGCCCAATGTTAAACGGATCAGACAGACGGTTCTGGGTCATGCGTTTACAAAGAACACCCAGGACCAGTTTTCTATGCTGGTCCCAGTTGCACTCGGACTGGATCTCCAGCTGCCTGGAGGGTTCAGGACCTTTTGCTTTCTTGGCCTTGATGGGAGGACTTTTCCCTGGTACAACCTTCTTTTGCCTGGTGGGTCCAGCACCTTTAGCCTTCTTGACTTGGGCAGGAGGACTTTTCCCTCGTACAACTACAGAAACAAAAGACAGAGGTATAATAGGAGTTGACGGCGATATTCCATTGCATGCTGGCCAGGTTCTGACTACCCACTTACCTGGCTTATTCAGAGGCGAGAGATAGGCAGAGATCTTCTTCTACAAAGGCAAGAAAATCCACGAGTCATACATTGTGAGGGACACAGTTTCGTTAAACCTCTTTTAATAGCCACTGTAAAATGTTTTGTCTGCACTAGTGGTAAGTAACATACGTGTCCGACCATTAACATGGTGTGTGTGTGTCTCTCACCGTTCCGCTACTGGGGATGACCATACTGTAACTGTCATTAAAGTGTGCCTGTGGGCGTGGGACCTGTGGAGGGGGTTTACTGTTGAACTCTCTGACACGGGCACACGTCATCATACTCTCAAAGTACTTGTAGACGGGGTCCTTGTCCTCCTCTAGTATCTGCGCACACGCACACACACACACAGACACACACGTTTTCATTACACTGCTTCTACTCGAGTCCTGTAACGTAACCAGTAGTTTGACAGCGGCTCTTCGTGGCGATCACTACACATCGTGACACAAACGTAGCTTGCTAACAATGTGACAAGAGGCTGCATATTACTGCAGTTGTATTTACTTCAGGATGAATGCGAGGTTTGTAGCGTTTGGGTCCGGGTTGGGAGGTCCTGGATGAAGCCTTGACCTGGGGAGAAGCCGACACAGTGTAGGGGGCAGATTTGGTAATGAAGAGGGGCTCTGGGTCCGCCCCTGTGGCGCAGTCCCACAGGATGGAGACCTGGACACCTCGAACAGGCTGCACCTCGTGGTCCACATTGGACACGACTGGGTGAGGAGAGATGGAGGTCATTAGCACTTTTGAGTTAATATAAAATCATTCATTCTGATCGGTAGAGATCACAATAAAGGAATGTGATCTGATCCTCCTCACAGGTTATCCAGCCAGCTGGGACATTAACTCACAGTAAACAGGAAGCGTTTGGTTTGGGTCCTGCGCTGTGGTCTGTCTGGTGATCCTACGTTTGAAACAGGAGCAGCCCAGCATGCAGTTGGGCCTGTAGCAGTGGAGAGGGCCCCTTGAGACCCGGGCCAGGCTGGAACATACACACCCTAGCCTGCAGAAGTCAGAACCACACTCTGGACCATTCACTGGGCTGGCCTTGAGGCTGGGCTTGGGGCTGCGGCCCTTAGGAAGACCCTGGAAACAGACAGAGCCCACGGTCAGACACTCATGTTTGAGTGTGTGTGTGTGTGTGTGTACACATGTTTTACTATCAGTATGGATTTTACCTATGTGAGGCTAACTTCATCTGAAATATTAAGTTTAGGTAAGATTCGGATTAAGTTAGATTTTTGTTTAGGTTTCAGTTATCTTAAAGGGGAGGGAAAATGGGATTATTTATATCTACTTTATTTTCCTTCTGTGGGCATCCATGGTGGATTATTAACCCTGCACCTCCTTCTGTGGGCATCCATGGTGGATTATTAACCCTGGACCTCCTTCTGTGGGCATCCATGGTGGATTATTAACCCTGCACCTCCTTCTGTGGGCATCCATGGTGGATTATTAACCCTGGACCTCCTTCTGTGGGCATCCATGGTGGATTATTAACCCTGCACCTCCTTCTGTGGGCATCCATGGTGGATTATTAACCCTGCACCTCCTTCTGTGGGAATCCCTGGTGCTTTGAGTTATTGTCCTGTTTTAGGAGGATATTGCCTCCAATATTTTTTTCCAGAAGGCCGACTTATAATATAGTCCAGGTCAAATGCATGACCAGTCTGAGAGGGACAACCAGGAGAGTTGGGCAGATGGGAATGATCTAACGGTGCTAGTTATTAGTGATGGGCAATGCTTTTCCCTTGTGACTCCTGTTCAACTAAAACAATCAACACATTTCAAAAAATGTATCACTCGTAAATAGCAAGTGAAAGCCAGATAAGCACAGTATTTCATTAGTCGTGAATTTATTCAAATGGCCTAGTGACTTCTGTTGTCAAGAGTCTGCGACCAGTTGCCTAGTACACCATAACTACAGGCTGGCCCTAGCAAGTTGAACATAGCTACGTTATCATAGCGCTAGCAGGTATAAACAATTAATAAGGTGTGTATTTTGAATGGCCACCAGCATTACTACATTTCATTACAATAAGTAGCATAATAACATAATAATAACTTCCACCACCATACAAACCTTTGCCCGGTGCTTCTGTGGGCATCTTTACCTAACTCACTTCTAGTCAAATGTTTGTCCTGTTCCTCCAGAAGGGATTCAATAATATTCTAGGCAGAATCCATGGCATGTTTTTAACTGACACAGACGTAATTGCAGGTAGGGTCTGAGAGCTTTGTTAACTTTATGAGCCTATGTTTCTAGTTCTAGTGCTCAATCCCAACCGTAATGGCTTGAATAATCAGTTAGACGTGGCGAGCAAGCATGCCCACCAAACCCCTTTCAGATTCAGAATATCAAAAATAAAGGGTGTGTCTGTGTGCGTGCGCGTGTGTGTGCACGTGCATGCGTGCCATTAGTCCTACCTGTGCAGTGAGCAGGGCAACTAGGGCCACCTCCAGTCTGTCAGTAGTGATGCGAGTTCTCTCGTGTCCCTGGTAGAAGGCGGCGTCCTCGATCTCCATCATTTTCAGCTGGATCTTAGAGAGGCTGTTCTGTCTGAGTTGGTTCTTAGAGTGGACCGGCCCACTGGAGAGACCTCCTCCTGGACTGGTGTCCCTCCTCGCTGCACTCTTACCTGGGGAAGACCTAGAGGAACGACGGTTATGTTGATTACTGTAGATCTTATTGCACATTTTAGGAGAACACACAAGTACAATTGAAAGGAGTCAAGCCCAAACAGAACATCACACCACATGAAAACAAGAAACATTACAATTCATTACTAATTTCTCATTGGTTTGGTTAACATAATGTGTAGAGACGTCGCAACTCAAGGCCGGCTTTAACCTTGGAGGCTAACTAGGGAAGGTTTGATTGTCTCATGGATCGTTTCACAATTCAGCGTTCACTGTATGGTTTAAAAAAGTAAGCAAGCTAAGGTGCCAACAATCCAGTGTCAATGTTGCCCAACATCATGCCATCATACTAGCCTGGCACAGTCCCCTGATGCCACAGACTTCATAGACATCCGTCTGCTTGGACTGAATAGGCTTAAGTCTGGAGCCAGTATTCCATGTTAGTGGGCCAATCATCGCACTTTAATTAATTTTGGGTGTGGCCTAGGTAGTGACAAATATATTTTCCAGGAACGTTCTGCAATGTTGAACCTAATAAAACTAGGGGACTTAGATGCACTAATGTTCATGACAAAGACTGCAATAATCGTTTAGAGAGATGTCAATCAGCTATACTTACTGATATGCTTGTTTGATTGCTTTGGCGTTGTTATTTATTATAATATAATGTCTATACCGTCAAGTGTGTTGTTATTTATCATAATATCTATACCTTCAAGTGTGTTGTTATTTATTATAATATAATGTCTATACCGTCAAGTGTGTTGTTATTTATTATAATATAATGTATATACCGTCAAGTGTGTTGTTATTTATTATAATATAATGTCTATACCGTCAAGTGTGTTGTTATTTATTATAATACGTTTATACCGTCAAGTACGTTGTTATTTATTATAATATAATGTCTATACCGTCAAGTGTGTTGTTATTTATTATAATATAATGTCTATACCGTCAAGTACGTTGTTATTTATTATAATATAATGTCTATACCGTCAAGTGTGTTGTTATTTATTATAATATAATGTATATACCGTCAAGTGTGTTGTTATTTATTATAATATAATGTATATACCGTCAAGTGTGTTGTTATTTATTATAATATAATGTCTATACCGTCAAGTGTGTTGTTATTTATTATAATACGTTTATACCGTCAAGTACGTTGTTATTTATTATAATATAATGTCTATACCGTCAAGTGTGTTGTTATTTATTATAATATAATGTCTATACCGTCAAGTACGTTGTTATTTATTATAATATAATGTCTATACCGTCAAGTGTGTTGTTATTTATTATAATATAATGTCTATACCGTCAAGTGTGTTGTTATTTATTATAATATGTTTACACTGTCAAGTGTGTTGTTATTTATTATAATATAATGTCTATACCGTCAAGTGTGTTGTTATTTATTATAATATGTTTACACTGTCAAGTGTGTTGTTATTTATTATAATATAATGTCTATACTGTCAAGTGTGTTGTTATTTATTATAATATAATATCTATACCGTCAAGTGCGTTGTTGGTTGGATTTGTCCAATGTCGACCCAATCGCAATTGAGTTTGAATTTTCTCAACACCAATTGGAAAAGTCGAATGCCCAAACGGTTCAAATCCCAGCTCAACCTGACTAAGTAAAGAACCCGAACGTTTCAAACAAAATGTGATTTTTAAAAATTAGCATATATGTTAATGCCAAGAGACGGCTGCGTCTATACTGTATTAGTTTACATACAACACATATAGTCACATATAATTGCATATAACACACACATAGTCACATATAGTCACACATAAAACACACATATAGTGACATGTCTTACTTTTGTGCCGTAGGGCTGGTGACTTTCCCCCCTGCTGTAGTTTTAACAGCTGTCGATTTGTTACTGTTAGAGATCTTTATGGGACGTAGTACTGCCGCAGATCGGGCTTTGCCCTTGGATGGCGACGTATGGGCACGTTTCGATTGCGGCGATGTCAGTTTGGCCGCCTTAGGAGGAGAACGGTGTTTGTTGATGGGTGGAGGAGGCATCTTCAGAGCGGCGTACAGCAGGGGTTTGCGGGAGAGGGGGCAGGGCCTACAGAAGGCGCGAGGCGTGGGTGGAGGCACGCGCGTCTTCAGAACGCTGTCGAGGGTCCGCACGTAGCTGGTGCTGGTCACGGGCAGCTGATAGGCTACGGAGGCCAGGGGGTTGTGGGAGAAGGCGTCGGCGCGGTCGCTGATCCGCTTGGCCTCGCTTTCCAGGTATTGGTCGAGCATGTCGCTGCAGAAGGCAGAGCGGTTTGGGTTGTGGTTCTGCGATGACTCATTGGTCTTGTTGAACTTGTCTCTCCAGCCCTTAATCTGGGTCAGATCACTGGTCTTCCCTGTCCTGGACACAAATGACCTGCTTCCATCTGCACAGAAAGAAGAAATGCTTGTCAGAGAGACGTGGAGCCAACTCCAAACCAACCGCTAAGCTCTTTGATATAATTGTCTGCACTTTACAACAGAGCCAGCTATACACTGCACCTACCCAGGCTCTCAAATCCACAAACACTAAACAGGGTTGGAGGTTCTGGGTTGAATTAGACCAAATAATAGTCTGAGCCATTAACACTCTCTATTCTACCAAGGCCACGAGGTAGTCACGTTACCAGGGCTAATTCTGAGTGTTTCACTCGGTGTAAATCCACTAATTGCCTTTCTTGTTATCGGCCTGACTGATGAGCGGGTTAAATGGAATGTGGATGATCACAGCAAACTGCCTATTAACTTCTCAGTGGTGCTTATACATTAAACCAGCTAAGCAATTAACACACAAAAAAGAACTATAATCTTTCAAGTGTAATTCATTTAGTACCAGGCTGGGCATTTACAGGTTTCTATCAGACAATAAAAACATGTATTATAATATGTTCGTGTGCCCCCAGGGTCAATGCGTATGGCCTAACTCAAATCACAACATTAACCAAGCAAAAGCAAATAAAACGCATCATGCCGGCCAATGCGTCATGATTGCGGATAGATCAAAACGCAGGCTAATCCCGCCTCTTAATGCTAATGTGGCGTAGGCCTGCGCTGCTGGTAAATGAGTTTCCACCTCTCATCATGGCTTACCAGCACTCATAGTGTTGCCCGGCCCGGAGAACACAGGCGGAGGAAGGGGCAGACGCACTCCCAGATACTGGAGGTCGATGGCCAGGCTTGGGTCCAGAGAACTTAACTTCAGACCGACTACAGAGAATAACAGACAAAAGGGGGATGCTCAAATGTCCAAACTGTTTTTCTGGGGTGAGGTGTTTTTAAGGCTTGGTGTGTGTGTTAACCAAGCAGAGGCAGAGGAAGAGCAAGAGTGGGAGTGCATAGTGGGAGTGCATAGTGGGAGTGCGTAGTGGGAGTGCGTAGTGGGAGTGCGTAGTGGGAGTGCGTAGTGGGAGTGCGTAGTGGGAGTGCGTAGTGGGAGTGCGTAGTGGGAGTGCGTAGTGGGAGTGCATAGTGGGAGTGCATAGTGGGAGTGCATAGTGGGAGTGCATAGTGGGAGTGCATAGTGGGAGTGCATAGTGGGAGTGCATAGTGGGAGTGCATAGTGGGAGTGCATAGTGAGAGAGCATAGTGGGAGTGCATAGTGGGAGTGCATAGTGGGAGTGCATAGTGGGAGTGCATAGTGGGAGTGCATAGTGGGAGTGCATAGTGGGAGTGCATAGTGGGAGTGCATAGTGGGAGTGCATAGTGGGAGTGCATAGTGGGAGTGCATAGTGGGAGTGCATAGTGGGAGTGCATAGTGGGAGTGCATAGTGGGAGTGCATAGTGGGAGTGCATACTGGGAGTGCATAGTGGGGGTGCATAGTGGGAGTGCGTAGTGGGAGTGCGTAGTGGGAGTGTCCGTGTTCACTCACCCTCCTGAAGGACAGGATGGATGGTCTGTCTGTGTTTGAGTGTCATCAGGTCCTGGAGTAGGACAGCCTGCAGACGACCTATCTTCTCCTCATCACTCTCTTCTACTGTACAAACACACACACACACACACAGAATTGGGTCAAACTGGGCAGGGTTATAATAAAGCAGACTAGCATTGCAGTGTCATCTGTATTGGAGACCCAATAAAGGCACATACAAATGAAAATCATTGAGTCAGTGATTTTGTGTGTGTGTGTCTAGTGGTGTTGTAGCTTGTGAACAATAAGCTGCTCTCACCTTCCTCACAGGAGAGGAATATCTCAGCAGTCTTACCAGGTTTCTCCGGCTGCTCCGGCGTGACTGGCGGCGTGTTGCGGGGAGTCACTTCCTCGACGTGGACACCAAGAGCTTCCTGTGACAGAGGACAAGAGGTTGTCATCCATACCAATACCGTGTGCGCGTTCAGCGGAAGAAACGCATCAACGCTCGAAAGAAATACTTCCAGGGTTCTAGAAAATCCTAAATTAAATGTCATATGTCGATGTGGCCGTCGCGTTTTACCTTTGAAGTAAACGACACAAAAAGTTGACCCTCCACATCATCCAGTTCCGGTTGCGTAGCGACCATTACCGGGCTGCTGGTTGCCGGGACAGCCCCCGTAGCTGCCTTGGAGCCCTTCGGGACTTTTCCGCTGCTGCCCCAGCGGTTGCCCCCAGACTTACGGCCCTTCTTCCACGGCTTAGGGACGGCAAACAGTGAGGCGGTGGGGGTCAGAGGTGAGTGCGCAGAGGTAGGTGAAGAAGGCTTGGATGTGGCATTAGGTAGTTTGGGCAGTATTGGGGTAAAGCCAGACTGCCTGGTGCCATAATGTTCCAGAGGAGCATCGGGTGATGTTACGGTGGGTTCTACGTGCAGAACCTTCTGTGAGAACGTGCCCACTGCAGTGGAACTTTCTAAAGGTTTCAAACAGCTTGTGGCATTCAACCTAGCAGACTGTGGAGAATTGCAAGGTTTAGTAGTGAGGCCGGCCTCTAGGGAGTCCGTCTCCCCCCCAGCCCCCTGTCTCTCCCCCCCAGTCCTCTGTTTGTCCCCAGGCCTGGTGGCTCCTGAGGGGAGAGCTAACTGGGCTCGGAGGTACTGTTTGTGGAAGACGTGGTCACTGTCACTGTCGTTCAGATCCATTCCCTCCTCCTTACTGGCGGACACATCAGTCTGACTGGCGTCGTTGTCGGTTGTAAGGGCCATACCAGGCGCTGCTCGGCTAGGCTTTCCCGAGGCTTTTGCCTCCACGGGGTGAGTTTTATGGAGAGGCCGGGACCCAACACTGAAAGATATGGTTTTGTGTATCAGATTCTGTTTATCATTATCATGTATCAGATTCTGTTTATTGTTATCATGTATCAGATTCTGTTTATTGTTATCATGTTCAGATTCTGTTTATTGTTATCATGTTCAGATTCTGTTTATTGTTATCATGTTCAGATTCTGTTTATTGTTATCATGCATCAGATTCTGTTTGTTGTTATCATGTATCAGATTCTGTTTATTGTTATCATGTATCAGATTCTGTTTATTGTTATCATGTATCAGATTCTGTTTATTGTTATCATGCATCAGATTCTGTTTGTTGTTATCATGTATCAGATTCTGTTTATTGTTATCATGTATCAGATTCTGTTTATTGTTATCATGCATCAGATTCTGTTTGTTGTTATCATGTATCAGATTCTGTTTATTGTTATCATGTATCAGATTCTGTTTATTGTTATCATGCATCAGATTCTGTTTGTTGTTATCATGTATCAGATTCTGTTTATTGTTATCATGTATCAGATTCTGTTTATCGTTATCATGTATCAGATTCTGTTTATCGTTATCATGTATCAGATTCTGTTTATTGTTATCATGTATCAGATTCTGTTTATTGTTATCATGTATCAGATTCTGTTTATTGTTATCATGTATCAGATTCTGTTTATTGTTATCATGTATCAGATTCTGTTTATTGTTATCATGCATCAGATTCTGTTTGTTGTTATCATGTATCAGATTCTGTTTATTGTTATCATGTATCAGATTCTGTTTATTGTTATCATGCATCAGATTCTGTTTGTTGTTATCATGTATCAGATTCTGTTTATTGTTATCATGTATCAGATTCTGTTTATCGTTATCATGTATCAAAAATTACTAAGAGTGAAAATCAGAAAAAAATTAAGTATGACAATTGTTCTCTCACCTTAAATCATTAGCCTCCCCATTTACAGCCACAGTCTGCTCAGTCTTCTCGTCACCATCAGGCCTAGTGGAGCTCAGACCTGGAGAGCGGGTACCTCCCCTCCCTGCCTGAGACTGCTCTAGCTTGGGCTTGTTGAAGCGAGGGCTGCCGCTCTCCTCCCGGAAGCCCTTGGCAAAAGGGTTATAGTCTATCTTCAGCTGGGTGATCCTGCTGTTCTGGTATGCCGTGACTGCATAGAACTGTGTCTGCGGGAATGTGAAGGTCATGACCTCCGGACGGAGGAGCTGGACGTCGAGCTGCTTCGGGTCAAAGCCGAGGCCGCCTCCGCTGTCCGCGACAGGAATCACGTGTAAACTGGGCCTGTAGTGGTGCATGGAGTGTAACAGCACGAGTCCCTCCTGGTCCATGTGGTGGTTTGTCAGTTTGAGTTTATAAAAGGAAACCAGGTTGGACATCCACACCTTCCCCAGTGCCGACGAGTCCTGGTGGGGGAAGATTCTGGAGGAGGCCTTGCCGTGCGGTTCTCCGGGACCACTGGTCTCCCACTCGTTTAGGCTCCAGCGATGGCGACACGTGTTAACAGGGGCGATTGACAGCGCCAGGGCATAGCGGCGTGTCGGTTCCAGACCCGTCAGGCGGTACCGGCAGTAGGGGAACATGCGCCGTCCCTGTTTGGTGAGGATCATCTCCGTCCCGCAGCGGTGGAATTCCCTCCAGACACTGCTGTTCTCCAGAGTGACCACCACGTCGCCGCATGACCTAACCGCCGACATGTCTGCCTCCGCAGGGCGCTTGTCTTTAGGGCCAGGGCCTTCCGTGGCCGGTGGCGAAGACAGGGGGGCAGCCGGTGAAGGCTTTGCATCAGATTGCCTCTTGCTGCCTATAGGTGAGGCTAAGGTCCCACCCCCTTCTTTGGTTGTGACAGCGTCGATGGATACAGATATGGCCAGGCTAGCTTCGCTGTGTGTGGACGCCATAGGTCGGTTGACCTTAGTGTTGGTTACGGCGTTGACGGGTGAAGCCACTGCAATGCCGGTTAAGTTTATGTCCTTGTGTGTCCTGGGGATGGATTGGCCCCTGTTTTTGTTGGCCGTGCTCAGGTCTGTGGTGACGCTGTCAGACGGGACTGATGTGGTAACAGACGTGGTTATGGCAGAATCCTCCATCCTCTACTCCAGCATGCCAAAGATGAAACAAATTCACTGTTATCTACTATTCTTTTTTGCTTTCATCTTAAGTTGAATTAACAGATCTTCGGTCGAAAACAAAAAGTACCATATATGCCTATAATGTCATGTTAGAATATGGTCATTTTGTCAATGCTGAGACATGTGTTATGGGAAAGTTATCCAATCTAAAAAATAACAAAACATAATAATTAGTTGCAGAGACTAACAAAACAATGCTCATCAAGCCACATCAAACAGTTAGCATAACAAGGGCACATCACGCCATTCTGTTACAACTATAGATATACTATAGTGATACTATAAATGTGGAAATCAATGTATGTTTTTGCACACGTGCCTGTGTTTACATATTTGTAAATGTAGCGATAAAGGTGGTTCTAATAATGAAATAAAAAACAAAAAATGACATTGTGTTCACATTTGTAACTGACATGTCATATGTGCTTGGCCTACTGTGTTAAAGAAACGTTGTCCCGAAAAACATTGACTAAATTTGCTGACAGCTACCGCGGTTAATTGATAGTTACCTTCTAACAAAAAGAGGTTGTCTTAACGAACCAGAATGTTGAGCACAATTATATTTACATGTACTTTACTGGTTATCCCCAGTTTGTCCACTTCATCTGGTAGGATGTGCTCAGTAAATGTTTTGTGCGGCTGTCTAAAGTCTAGCATCACTTCAAAGAATTTCACAAAAACAATGTCAAATGCAAATTTTGGCATGAAATATCGGAGCTTTGTTTCATTTGGTCACTGGTTTGACAATATACACCAGAACTAGAAATGGCAAAACTATGACCACACAGACAAACATATTTGAAAGTTGGGTTAATATGCTAACCTGACCTTGTGGATGTTGTCTCAGATTACCTACACAACTAGATAATCAGTGAACAACAGGTCAGGTATGTTTACAGTTTGTTTATTCAACACTCTGACTAGATGGGCATTTCAATAGAAAGACTGTCTGTACGTTCGAGATGAAAATGGGTGTCTTGAAAATGTTAGATTCGAAAATATCCTAGCTTGTGGTACGAGTACGCCGGGAGAGGTGAAAAAGAAAAAGAATAACAACGCATCCCTTAAGCTCCATGATATTATCTAGTATATTAATGAAGGGAAATATTTATATTGCAACATATAATGTTGTTCCATTGTATCAACAAAGGTGAGAGAACAACATCTGACAACTGACTTTTTGGCCTAGTTATCGTGTACTAGTTATCCGTGTACTAGTTATCCAAGTGTACTAGTTATCCGTGTACTAGTTATCCGTGTACTAGTTATCCGTGTACTAGTTATCCGTGTACTAGTTATCCGTGCACACAACCAAATGTTCCCCAGCTTCTGATTTTACTGGAGGAGCCAATACATCTTCACCAATTATTATTATGACTGGACGAAAAGGTGTTTTCCCATGATTCTCTCTCGTCTCTCTGCAAATAGAAATGGTGGGGTACGTGTTTGGAACACAATAACATACAGTAAGAAATGGTGGGGTACGTGTTTGGAACACAATGACATACAGTAAGAAATGGTGGGGTATGTGTTTGGAACACAATGACATACAGTAAGAAATGGTGGGGTATGTGTTTGGAACACAATGACATACAGTAAGAAATGGTGGGGTATGTGTTTGGAACACAATGACATACAGTAAGAAATGGTGGGGTATGTGTTTGGAACACAATGTCATACAGTAAGAAATGGTGGGGTATGTGTTTGGAACTCAATGACATACAGTAAGAAATGGTGGGGTATGTGTTTGGAACACAATGACATACAGTAAGAAATGGTGGGGTACGTGTTTGGTACACAATGACATACAGTAAGAAATGGTGGGGTACGTGTTTGGAACACAATGACATACAGTAAGAAATGGTGGGGTATGTGTTTGGAACACAATGACATACAGTAAGAAATGGTGGGGTACGTGTTTGGAACACAATGAAATACAGTAAGAAATGGTGGGGTATGTGTTTGGAACACAATGACATACAGTAAGAAATGGTGGGGTATGTGTTTGGAACACAATGACATACAGTAAGAAATGGTGGGGTATGTGTTTGGAACACAATGACATACAGTAAGAAATGGTGGGGTATGTGTTTGGAACACAATGACATACAGTAAGAAATGGTGGGGTATGTGTTTGGAACACAATGACATACAGTAAGAAATGGTGGGGTATGTGTTTGGAACACAATGACATACAGTAAGAAATGGTGGGGTGTGTTTGGAACACAATGACATACAGTAAGAAATGTCAATACATGTAGAAACTTTATATGTAGAAAATGTTGGCACCTATGCCCTGCGCTATTGTCGTATTGTGAGATTTCTCTATTGGATTTGCGTAACCTGTATACACTTCATCGACTTAAGAGTGGGTTATTTCGATTCACATATTGTTGATTGCTTTACATATTGGATGAATATACATCTATTTCAGTCCAGACAATTAAAAACAAAGTGAGATGAAGTGCATTAAGAATGAAACTGTCCGGTTAGCGTTGACAGTTTTCAAACTACCTAGGTATTTCTTTGTGAATGATGATAAGTAGTCAGCCTATATAACTTTGTGCTTGATTTGTATAAACCCAAATAGTAAGGATGATTTTTAAGACCCAATCAGAAACAAAGTACTACTCCCCAGTCTTTAATCGTTTACACTGCATGCAATCTATGTGTTTGTATACAGGAATATATATAATAAAATATCTGAGCAATCTATTTAACAACAATTATTTAGCTCTGACCATGTGAACATATTTTCACATGAGTTAATTAATAAAATGTGTAAAAAAAAGCCCACTGTGTTGTGTCCCAAGGCTTTCGCAGCCCACCGCCAGGAGAACACAGGAGAACCCGGCTGCTTTTGCAGTTCAGAGTTGAATAGAATATTTGGTCTCTGAATAAGTGAGATACAAATCTGTTGTGATCATTACAATCCTGAACTGTACATTGATGCGTTTCATGTATCTTAATGATTGTTTTACATTATCGTAACGTCTTAACTTTAATTGACTGTATGACAGAGAGGTTCATATTACATTTCCAGTTTGCTCTGCCTAGGTTTCGGGCACTGTTACACCCGTTTTACACCCGTGTTACACCTAACATAATGTGCATGGGGCATCTTTTATATAAACAGTACTTAAACAGTACTTTATTCACTGCAGTAGTGTCCTAGTCCGTTTCAATTCAGCATACAAATACCTGAGTCGACCGTGCCCATCGACATGCCATAACTATAAGGTGTTATTGTCGATTTCGTTCAAAAGCCACATGGTCATTTCACATAGGATTTCTATCAGATCGATCACGCCGTTATCGTTATGTATTTACATGCGCTTTACATCGACGCTTTCCTCAAAAACACTCCAAGTCAATGTCGCATAGGTAAAAGTTGCACGACACCACCCTTCGTCCTGCTCTCAACACGCCTGGTTGTAGGCCTCTCTGGATGGTTAGCCAGCAAGTTATAAAGTTGCCCATTCCCGGACGCCTACCTTTCACCAACACGGGGTGTGTTCCGCTGTTTGGGGAGCAGTAATAACAGAGCAAACTCCAACTGTTGCGCGCTGTGTGTCGTCGAAACAAAAGGCCTCAGAATAATCTTCGAGCATGCACACATACACTGGCAAATGGAGGCCGCCCGAAGCCGAGCGACGTAGCGTCACGGCAATGCACGCGCGCATACACACACACAGTCAGTCGAGCACCGCGCATGCACAACACCGCCAACCCTCAATGGCGCGTGATTCCCCCACGCCAGCGCGAGGGAAAGCGGGAGTCCATCCCGAGTACAATCCGTGGCCTCGGACAACTCCGGCGACAAGTCGGTACGATAATAAGAAACCAAACACACACACAATTCACGGTACCTTTACGAATCGCGCAGGAATCGGGTAGCGATCTCCCCGTGGCGACTCTCTGCGAATCGCGTGCATGTCCTTCCACTTCTAGTCCACCTTTCAATCCCCTCGAAGAACATCTATCTCTACATTCTCACTCCACGCAGGCACACACACACACACACATCCGTGCTCGGGGTGTGACGTAAGAGTCACCATGGCGGCTCACACACACTCGGGTTCCGTCCGTGTGCGCTGCGCAGGCTCCCTCCAGAGGTTCAGTGGGCAGTTGTTTTTTCCTGTGCAACGGCCACACAAAGGCATTAACAAGACTACCGAATAAATGTTCAATCACATCGATTAGAATAAAAACAAGAGAAAAGTTGTCGCTGTATAGCATTGGGGAATGGGGAAATGTCATTATTTGTCTATATTCCCGGTTGTGTGCATGCCTGTTAAATGCCTGAGTCTGTCTGTCTACTTGTGAACATGTGGCTGTATCATTCTGTCCAAAATGTGCTCGGTTTTTATGTCAAATATTTGGGCTTTCTGCTTTGTGGGCTAGTAGTCCGTGAGCATACAAAATGAATCAAGTAAGATGTTGTTGTTGTTTTTTTACAAAAAGGCGTTTTTGCAATTTATTAATTAAGTAGATTTTTTATCCAGGACGAATTTACTTAATCTGAAAATAGCTCAGTGGGACAAACACACAAAACGCAGGCCTATTCATTGAGCTGTACGGTGAGAGAACAAATGGAAAAATCATAATAAACATTGAAAACTAACAAAAGGCAACATTATGGAGGTCAGGGGCAGTGGAGTTATTTTAGAGGTTTGTGTGATGTGATCTATCATAATCCACATAGACACTGTGTGCCACGCATTTACAACGTGTGACCAGAGCTGGACTTCGACCGAAGGAAATGCATGTTGTCTAGTCTAGGTTCATCTGCTTTATTGAGAGTAAACCACCATCCAATATAATTCAGATACGCTACAGCTCGTATACAGCTAACAATAGCCTACAACGTATCAGATGGTGGGTCTGACTCTGCATGAGTCTTAACACTGTGTTATAGGCCTGTATACATGTTGTCATTTACCCACATCGCAGAAGTAACTGCATTTTGTTTAATTCCTGACTTGGCCATTTGTATATTATCTAGGTTATTAGCCTTCGTGACATTGTTGCCATTTTTCTAAATGTAATATCGTCAACAATGATTGCTGACTCCTCAACCCAGTTCAGGGGGAGGGTGAAGGACAAGAAGCCCAGCCCAGGACTCCAGGGCCAGGCGAGTATTGCAGCTTATTGCCGCCTTCTACAGGCTGCGAGGGCCGCAACCACGATTGTTCATAGGCTATAACAACAAGGAATTTGAGAAAAAATGCGACCGAAAACAACATACATCGTTCAATCCACATTAAAAAAATAGACAGCAAACACTTTCCGGATTATTTTGTGATTGTAATAGTGACTTGTGTGTCGGACACTCCCCTGATTATTATCTAGTGTTTTTGTTTCGCTGACTCTTCTATAGGACGGATGCAGGCCTCATGTTGCCCTATAATGAACCATCACACGCAATGTTTACATGCCTATGATATATGCGAGAAATTAAAAAGCCATTTCCAATTAATAAAATGAGCAAATTATTCAATATAAGTGCGTTCAAATTATATCGGGAATGAGGAATCCCGAAAGGCAATAATATATGTGGTCTTATTAAAGGAAACTTTTGCACATCTCACGACAGTAACCCGCCGAATATGTTAAGAAACATGGGCTTGTCTTTACAGTTGAAGTAAGTAATTTGACTTATAGAAGTTATCAAATGAAATCAATCGTTCATGCCCATTAAATACCCTACTAATGATTCGTATAAAGTAGGGTATTATAAACCAGACACGACTATGTTTTGGTTATTCAAAGCTGAGCACATCAGAGCTGCAACACGATCCTTCCTGCCTGAAAAATAATCTCAGCCTACTTGATGGTGAAGTGGCTATTTGATTACTATGTTGAGTTGGTAACCGATGAGTAAATAGCTAGTGTGGAAGACACGATAATAACCAGGGATTACCTTTCTCCAGTTTTATTTTGCAGCCTGTAAAGTTCGCTATGGAACCATGACACGGCTTCTCTATTTAAATGCACAGAGCAGTCGGAATAACCCTCTAAAATGGTGAAAATTATATTGCCCCATATTAGTTTATATTAAAGAAACTCCGCAACAACCAACCTCTTGTTTAGCAGAATGTATACGCCCCCGGAATGATATAGCCCGTTTGTGTGAAATTGTACTTTCGCCAATTGCATAATGTCACGGTCGACTGTTCGCCTGGATAAGTCTCAATGCCATCCTACCAGCCTATCAGGTCTGGTCTCAATGCCATCCTACCAGCCTATCAGGTCTGGTCTCAATGCCATCCTACCAGCCTATCAGGTCTGGTCTCAATGCCATCCTACCAGCCTATCAGGTCGGGTCTCTATAATAAGCTCATCCAGACAATTTGACATCTACAGATAATACAGATAATCTTTATCATGAAATTAGTTTAGTAGATCCATCAGTCCGCAGTCCCTGACAGTCCATAAATATATGAACAATAAGAAACAGCGTTTACATTTTTTTTTAAATTTCTGTGTATCACAGTCATGGTCAGTTCTATCAAGCAAAGGCCAGTTTTTGATTCTTATCCTCGTTTCATTTTTATGATGTTTTCCGTAAATTTAATTTTTTTTATCCTGTCCTGTATTCTGACAAGACCATGTCTCACCAAAGCAACGCCAAACAGTTATAAATTACGTCTTTCTCAGAATTATCTTTGTTCTAAATACTGCATGTCCAACCAGGAAGTCTATGACCTGCCTGAAGGAGTCACTAGAGGAGGATGATCCCGCTAAACCCCTCCGCCACCCTGGCTGTGCTTGGGTGATATCGATCACCAAAGGAGCCTTCTGTCAGATTCTGCTTCAAACAATACAACAAATTACTGGTGTTGTTCAACAATCAGTTTTAACCATTTCTCTACAAATAAATCAAATACAGATCTAGTATCTGAATACCTCTGCTTTAGATAATCATACAATAATTCCTATTCTATACTGAATTCCTAACACACCAGATCTTCCAATCCATAAGCTTGCAAGATCTAGCAGTGAGGGCAGCCTTAATCCTTTGGACTTTAGGGGCATCTACGAAACAATCAATCTTTGTTAACCCCTTGTCTAGACACTTAACCCCAAGTTTTAAAATTATGTAAATTACCTTCTAAAAATGTATCCTAAAAAAAATGTTTGAGACAAAACCTATAACATATGTTTGAGGGCAGCTATTGGACAAATCACAAACCGCAGACAGGTTATTGGGCGCTCCGGGATCATCGATGCCCAAAGGCAACAAAAAAGGCAACAATCTTTTCTAGTCCGAAACGTCAAAAAGGCTTCTGTGGCACAAGTCAGGGGGAAAGTGTACAACACACAGTGCATTGCACACTGCCTCATACGGGCCTGCGTAACAGCAGACCGGTCAGATTGACCAAGATGTCCTCTGTCCATCATTAGAAGTAACAAGTGGGCTTTGTGAGAGTCCAAACTGGACCTTGGAGCAGTGGAATAAGGTAACCTGGTCTGATGAGTCACGTTTCCTTTTACATAACGTGGATGGCGGTGTACCAGGATGCACTGTGGGAAGACGACAAGCTGATGTAAAAAGTGTGATGCTCTGTTCGGCTGGGACCGGACATTCATGCAGATGTTAATTTGACACGTGTCACCTACCTCAACATTGTTGCAGACCCCTTCATGGCAAAGGTATTCAATAATGGCATTTGCTTCTTTCAGCAGCCTAATGCGCCCTGCCACATTGCACTCGTTGTTCGGGAATTATTTGAGTAACCCTGGCCTCCAAACGAAATTGATCTCAATCAGATTGAGCATCTGTGGGATGTGCTGAACCAACAATTCCAACCAACAGCAGCTCCACCTCGTAAATTCAGGACTGGAGGATCTGCCGCTAATGTCTTGCTGCCAGATACCACAGGACACCTCAGGGGTCTTGTAGAGTATTTGTAGAGAACCTGCTCCTCTCCTTCCCCAGACAGAAGCCCTTTATTTTGTCTTCCCTCTGAGATCCATTCTGCGCTCAGTGTCTGTATTATACTTTTCTGTACCAACATTTTGTCAATACAACTTAAATATGACAAAATAGTTTTCAACCGCACACAAGCTGTCCAACTAAATGTGACTTGTTCTGATAAACTAACACCCACATATTTTGGTACTGCATGGGGTTCTCAGGAACAACTGGCGTTAACTAATAGGTTTTCTCAGACAGAACAACAGCATTTTCACATTCTCAACTAAGGGTTTCAATAACCTTCCCATTAAAGCTCGGATCCTGTAGGCACTAGACTATCTATCATTCAATATTTTATAATACTATTTATAATTATTTATACTTATACTTTTATTATACTCAGAGAAGGTAAAGCAATCACAGTTTTAGAATCAGACCTAAAAACCCTAATTCCGAAAACAGCCGTCTCTAGATCCGTGGTGTGTGGCAACCATGTAACAACTCTGGGCTGGTTACACACCAACACGCCAGCTGATGGAGGTGACAATAAATAGAACATGTAATAACTCTGGGCTGGTTACACACCAACACGCCAGCTGATGGAGGTGACAATAAATAGAACATGTAACAACTCTGGGCTGGTTACACACCAACACGCCAGCTGATGGAGGTGACAATAAATAGAACATGTAACAACTCTGGGCTGGTTACACACCAACATGCCAGCAGATGGAGGTGACAATAAATAGAACATGTAATAACTCTGGGCTGGTTACACACCAACATGCCAGCAGATGGAGGTGACAATAAATAGAGCATGTAACAACTCTGGGCTGGTTACACACCAACAGGCCAGCTGATGGAGGTGACAATAAATAGAACAGGAGGCTGTGGAGCAAAACGGAAAAAGTACTTGTTTGTAGAGTGGGGTCCTTGTTGTCTGAAGATATAAGGTTTGTGAGATTCAGGAGCTTGGAGCCCAGATACAGTTGAAAACAAATATTTACATACACTTCAGAAAAAAACACAAAAACTTTTATTTCTTTACTGTCATACAATAAATCAGAGTAAACCTTTTCTGTTTTAGATCAATACATATTTACGTATGTTTTGCATTTGTTAAATGTCAGAATCGAGCGAGGGATAATTTTTTATGTATTTTTTTATTACTTTCATCAAAGTAACTAGCATTACTCACAGCAGAGTCTGGTAACAGTAGATGTTTTTTCTAACAGGAACAAGTTCATGTAGACATTATGAGACTGAGAGGTTTTCACCAGGGGGCAGACACCGATGCTGCTCTCACCCAATGGCACCCAAAAACCTAGTCATTTTGTAATTCTGACCCAGATAAGCCATTACTAAATCCAAAGTCACACCACATCGAGGTTTCACGCACACGGTTACAATACACATTAGTCATCCACTGCTATACTCTAATTTAATCTCACTGCTAGGAATCTGAGTACCTGGAAGTGGTTCATTGTCCTCATTGCTTTTGCTTGTTGGTTGGGAATTCTGATCCTGGTATTATTCTAAAACCAATTAACTAAACACATCCAATGTGTAATTGAGTTTTATTTAAATTGAGTTTCATTCATACTTTTATCTGTTCTTTTCCACACACTGACATACTGATTGTGTCTGCAGAATCTTAACTGTGAAATCTGAAGAAAACTTTGAACATCTAAAGGTGCCACCCCGTGCCATCTGCAAATTAGCTGGCAGAATAATGTGTGCAACAAGGTATAAGGTTTAATTCCACACATTCAACGTAATTCATTCAATCGTTGTCCCAATACCAAAGAAAAAATATCTGAGAAATCGATAATACATGTGAATTATTTCAAATTATTTACATGTATTTTCAAACTGTTTTTTTTCTAATATGAGTCCAAATGTATGTCAGATGAAACATTTTTTTTCCATTCAGAATGGTTGAGATATGACCTCCATGGCCAGTGTATAAGCTTAAAACCTAAGAAGGAAAATATCAGTTGATCCAAGAATAGACCTCTTTTTGGAGGTCTGCTTATGTAACCTTTTATTCAATTCGAATGATCGGTATATGGGTTGAATCCAGACATGAGATGTAAAAGCCCTAGAACAAAACCTATCCACCCACTTAGAATGACTCAGTAGTCTGAGGCCTTTTCTGTGAAGACAACAATGAAAATAAGTTTATTATGTTGTCATTCTTAATAAAGACGACATATCAGCAGCACTCATACTGGTATTTGCATCTAAAACAAATCTAGTCAACATCACTAAATGTTCACCCATCTCCCCTCGCTTGTTCCTCTTGTCAAACCTCCGATCCTTCAGACACCCACTCTCTCCCCGCTGTCTCTTCTCCCTTTCATTTCTCATCCTCACTCCCTCGCTTTTTTGTCCTCCCCAATACTTACCCGGTCTAATTTGAGGAAAAGGAGAGTGAATGAAAGCCTAAAGGGCCTTGCCGGGGGAATCGTGGAACTTGTGAGATGGAAGC
The DNA here is from genome assembly GCA_029465975.1 of Dallia pectoralis. NCBI lineage: Eukaryota > Metazoa > Chordata > Actinopteri > Esociformes > Umbridae > Dallia > Dallia pectoralis. The sequence goes on along the minus strand of CM055734.1, from coordinate 18,434,471 downwards.
AGAGGAAGAGTTACCAAGGACAGAAGCAGAGGATGAGTTACCAAGGACAGAAGCAGAGGATGAGTTACCAAGGACAGAAGCAGAGGATGAGTTACCAAGGACAGAAGCAGAGGATGAGTTACCAAGGACAGAAGCAGAGGATGAGTTACCAAGGACAGAAGCAGAGGATGAGTTACCAAGGACAGAAGCAGAGGAAGAGTTACCAAGGACAGAAGCAGAGGATGAGTTACCAAGGACAGAAGCAGAGGATGAGTTACCAAGGACAGAAGCAGAGGATGAGTTACCAAGGACAGAAGCAGAGGATGAGTTACCAAGGACAGAAGCAGAGGAAGAGTTACCAAGGACAGAAGCAGAGGATGAGTTGCCAAGGACAGAAGCAGAGGATGAGTTGCCAAGGACAGAAGCAGAGGATGAGTTACCAAGGACAGAAGCAGAGGATGAGTTACCAAGGACAGAAGCAGAGGATGAGTTACCAAGGACAGAAGCAGAGGATGAGTTACCAAGGACAGAAGCAGAGGATGAGTTACCAAGGACAGAAGCAGAGGATGAGTTACCAAGGACAGAAGCAGAGGATGAGTTGCCAAGGACAGAAGCAGAGGATGAGTTACCAAGGACAGAAGCAGAGGATGAGTTACCAAGGACAGAAGCAGAGGATGAGTTACCAAGGACAGAAGCAGAGGATGAGTTACCAAGGACAGAAGCAGAGGATGAGTTACCAAGGACAGAGGACAGACGCAGAGGACAAGTTGCTGAGGACAGAGGCAGAAGATGAGTCACCGAGGACACAGGATGAGTTGCTGAGGCAAGAGGATGAGTTGTCGAGGACAGAGGATGAGTTGCCGAGGCAAGAGCCAAAGGATGAGTTGCTGAGGCGAGAGCCAAAGGATGAGTTGCCAAGGCGAGAGCCAAAGGATGAGTTGCATTGACATTAAGATGAGTGAGTGAAAGTCCATTGTGCCAGGACATGAGAAACCATCAAATCATCATAGCGCATTGAGGTAGAAGACCAATAATAAACACACAGATTAAATTACCCCCCACCAGCTTGCTTACACCTGTGAAACCCTCACAAATATCCACAACTCTAAGGGAGTAAGGATTTGGATTTAAAATGGAGCCACAATGATTAGGTGCCCAGCGATGGGTGAGGAAATGAGTAAGGAAAAATTGAGACAGAGAAAGGAAGCCACTTTAGACTATTGAGATGTGGGCCCCCGCAACCCAGAAAGTGTGGGCGGAGTGTCTGCGAATGCGTGAGTTAGGAGAGAGCAAATCTCCTCAGACTAGTGGCTCCAAGCCTGTAGCCCATTAGATCAAGTCCAACCTTGTCTTTTGGTTCCACTACAAGTACTGATTGTTTACTTACCATATAATCTACTCAGACCTTGACTCATGCCTTTGAGGTTCATCAGTGTATACGCCTATTTGTGCACCCGTCATCAAATTCACACGCTTAAAACTTGGAATTTCATGGCTACCTCACAAATGATAGGGATTCTACCTAAGGGTAACACAAAAATAAACAACATATTACACGTCCAGAAGAGTTAAAACATTATTTTGTTAAGAGTAAATGTCCAAGACTGCAATTTTTTTTGGAAGTTGCTGTATATTGCATCGTCTTCATCCAATAGTGTGCTTTGATTTCATCTAAATAAAACAGTCTGCTCAAAGGGTAATGTAATGCCATACAAGCCACAAACCAAAATATTGAAGATGACCCATTCCTTGTGTAATATGGAGTAGGCTATGCACCTTGGCTTTTTGCCATTCTCTCTTTTGACCAAAACAGGACAAAATGGCCCCTTGACTGACCGCCGGCTATAGTCGGTAACAGAATAATGCTAGACAGCATGTGTCAACACACTGAACATGGCCCTAGCGGCTTGGCCTAAACCTGCTGTTAGAACTGACAGTTTTTACATTGTTTGAAATGATACTGGGTCAAGTTTACATGCACAATTATTTTGACGTAGCATAGCAGAGAGGTCCACTGGTACCCTTCTAATTGACATCCTCAGGTACACTTCTAATTGCAAATTATGTAAATTAGCCTATAAGAAGCTCCTAAAGCTACGACATCATTTAAAGAATCTTCCAGGCTATTTATGCTATGTACATATTTATGTAAACCTCTGAAACAATGGAATTGTGATGTTATGAAATATAAGTGAAATAATCTGTCTCTAAATAATTGCTGGCAAAGTGTTTGAAACATCTGTTTTAATTACTTCCTTATGTCGACTTCAGACTTCAACGGCATATACTGAATTTTTTCATCTGATTCTCTAGGTAGCCTAATCAACCATAACTTCCTTTTCATTGGGGAATTAATATGAGGTGACACAAATGGCAAACTCAATTTGTAAGTAGATTACCAAAGAGAGTTTGACATTTGTGTCACCTCATGTATACCCCAATGAAAATGACATGCCAAGAAAATGAGACAAAAAATATTGTTAAGCTTCATAAATAAGGCAATGTTTATGATAATTTGGTTGACATCCCTTTAACTGAGCATTTACCCTTTCCGTCCATATATGTAATTCATTCACCTGGCAGGTGTGGCCAAGACAGGCCCTGAGTAAGGAGCATTATCATTGGATAAAAGCGCTATATAAAAGCGCAGCATTTACCATTTATTATAATTACACAGGTAGATCATGTGATGTTCAGTTTTGTCACATATTGTTGTAGATTTTTACGTGTTTGAGAGAGTGTCCAATTAGCATTCTGATGGAATTAATACATTTTCACCAAAGCTGTTGATAAAAAAACGTTATTTTCACAAGTCCCTCCAATTGGTGCATGCAGCATTTAGCAGTTCAGAAAGTTTAATGTCTGAAATACAACCACCAATAATATAGTAATAGTCAATCAACTGAAGCTGTGGCGAACCGGGCTGGGAAAGGATCCAAATATATTAAACCTTGCTGCAGTTAGGAGGATGTTTCCATGTGAACCTGGTTAGAATACATGACGACACAGATCCGCGTTAAGCCTGTTAAAATCCTGGTTTTAGAGCCAAATGTGTCTGCCTCTGAAGGAGGCTTAAAACTGGGTTGTAGTTGGTTCATCAAGCAGGACAATGATTCAAAACACTCCGCCAGGTCCAATTAAAGCTGGTTCAGTAAACACAGAATCAAGCATTTGCAACGACCATCCTGGTCCCCGGAAAACCTGCAGGGTGAGCTGAAGAAGAGATTCCACCGGAAAGGTTCATCAGAAAGGTTGTGAAGGATCCTGAGGGATTCTGCATTCATGAGTCCCTGCCTATGCGTTCTCTCAACTCCCCAATTATTATAGGAGAATACTGGGTGCTGTTATCTTGGCAAGGAGAAGGTGCATTAAATATTAAATGCAGGAGAGACAATGATTGGGATTGGGACACACGTTTTTCAGTAAGAAAGTAAGTTTTCTTTATATATGTGTTGGTGTCGGATATACTATGATTTGGTACTATGATTTAATTACATTTAAAAAATAATCCCAAAACAGTAATATACTGAGTTTTGTTCAGAGTTATATACACCCTGTAAATAATAGAAGGTAGCAGCAGATGCATTATGTTTATGAACTCAACGGATATGCTTATGCTGAAAGTTGCAGCCAATAAAAGTTGCACACAGGGGATCCATACCCGTACTTACCCATATACAGTTGTCTGACCAAAAGCTGATGCCCCTTTAAAATGCCATGTGTGTTGTACTCACATGTGATCCGACACAGACGCCTTTGGATGATGCTCTTATGTAAAACAGGCTACACGATAAATATGTTGTATTTTATTACATGCAGCAGAAGACATTGTGGCATTTGTTCACCGCCTGGAGTCCGGGTCGACGGATGGTTGTAGCACTTTCCACATGCAGTGCGACAGGGTAAAGTACAACAACAGTTGGGTTGCTCGCAGCCCTGTTTGTGACTGGGTGCGCAACTGAAAACGGATAACGCTACGTGCATCTCTACACTTCAGCCCGCCCCAATCAACTCGTGTGTGGAAATAGAGCCATGTTTGAGTGGATGTAACGGTGGTAAACAGTCACACAGGGAGCGAGTCACCTTTCATGGATTACCAGAAACGGGCTGCTCGGAGTAGTTCGCCTCTTTCGTCGATTCGTTTCTGGGGGTTCCTCGAATAGCGCGTGGAGGGGTGCAGGAAGCCACATTCGGCGACATTGACTTTCGCGGAAGGCTACAGGCAGACGGGCACTTGTGAGTGGAGAACACAACCCGAAGCCCCAAGCATCGGACGACTGACGCTAGCAAGCTATCATCCGCCTCCAACAACAAGGTGTCCTGGCGAGGATTATAACCCACATCGCAGATTGAACGCGTGCCAATTAGAAGACGAGTGCCACACACACATTCGCACGCACACACGCACGCACGCACGGGTGAGTAGCTCGCTTTGCTGCCCTTTTTATCCGCCGTTGAGTTCGTTCAGATAGGCGAGCTAAATGTATGTCACACAACTAGCCGTACGAGCATGCTGTTGTTCCCGCAGTGGTTCATGGGTATGTTGTGCTTGTTTTGGGAAATGCGTGTGCGAATGAATGTGGAAAATAGCCATGGAAATGGGAAGATGTTTCTGGGAGTGGTAGGCTACTTGTCCGTGCTGCTACTAGCCAGCGTGCGTGCGTGCGTGCGCTAATGCAACTCCACCATAGACCCAGTAAGCAGTCAGACCCGGAATGATCCCAAAGAATTCAATTAGTTCTGATGTCGGTGTACTCAGAAAAAGTCCATAGACAGCTGTGAATACAATCATTATGAAGAGTTATAGCCTAATGCACAGCTCGATTTGTAACACGTGAATGTACCTGCTAACCCACATGGATTCATGACTACTGGAAAATAACGTTAGACTCCTTGGATGGTGCACGTTTCACACGTTATTCCTCGTTACGAGCCGCTATAACGCATGTATTAACCTTTTTTTTTACTTCTTGAACATAATGTCGTTGTTATTATTATGTTATTTGGTGCATGTTTTTTTTTGTGTCCGCACACTATTTGTTGAAAATATGCAGTCCAAGTGGAAGAACCATTTTTGTTTTTATGGTTTCAGTATCATTATGCGTTCCCCGCAGAGCCCTCTGTGTAAATGGTCCTACCTGGAATTAAAGGGGTTCACTTGGATTAAATGGTTCTACCTGGAACCCAAAAAGCATTATTCTAAAAGGGTTCCCCCCACGGGGACAGCCTGATAACCCCTTTGGAACCTTTTTTTGTGTGTGCACACGACTCAGTCAGGCAGGACTCGGATAGCTATTTGGCATAATCTAGCAGTTATGTATCGCTTACCTCCTTTATACAATTTCGTCTACAGATGGTGATAAAGTCGCATGTACACATTTCTAAATATTGAAACACTTCTTTAGCAGTTCACATTTTAGGTTAACCAATAGGCTTTAGTCAGTCAATGTCTGTTACTAACGCAGGTGCTCTGACACGTTGACATCATAAGATATGGGGACATCGTTATCCAAGTTTAGGCTACATTATTGACATCATGGTGATATCAATCATTAGTTACAAACATTACAGCTAGCTCCTCGGGATACCTACAAGTAAATTGTATGTGGTGGTATCATTCTCTACAAATATCAGTCTGAGATGTCTTTCATTTCAATTGTTGAGGTCATTCAAAATGAGGAGAATGTACGAAATACACTGTCATCCATGTTTACCAGAGTTGCAAATTCAATAATTACTTTTCTAAATGTTGCTGGGGTCCCGTGCTTACTCATTGTTTGAACATGGTGCTTGCAGGGCCACGATTTGGGGTTTGTTTCTTGTGTGGGACAAGGAAATATAGTCAGTAGGATTCACCACTAATGGCGCTTTTCCACTGCACAGAACCAGCTCGCCTCAGCTCGACTCGACTCTGCGTTTTTGGTTTTCCACTGGGTAAAAGTTGTTCCTGTACCTGCTTCCAGGTACTTTTTTTCATACCACCTCAGGCGAGGTTCTGAGCGAGCTGAGGCGATACTAAAATGTGACGTGAAAACAAGGCAGACTGCTGATTGGTCAGAGAATCGTCACTATTCACTGCATCATCATTGCACGCGCCAGATGTAGTATCCTGAGTAATCCCACCATATATATATATATATATAAATAGTTTGGCCAGAGATTGCGTGAGAGCTGTACATATTATCCATTACGAATACTTTGGCAAACCGAAAGAATGCGCCGTGAGAAACAGCCACATCTCGCGGATCAAACACAGCATACACTCGATTTCCTCCATTGTCTTATGTGTGTGTGGGTAGCGAGGACGCGGACCTGAATGAAACACGCTTCTCTTGCCCGGTAGATTATACAGGTAGAAAATTCTAACACGGCGCATGTAGTACGTCCGGACTCCATTCATACTACCCGGATTGATACTATATAGAACGTACTTTTTTAACGGTCGCAAAGTACGTTCTTATTTGAATGTAGTACATACTCAACATAGTACGCGATTTCGGACGCAGCCTGTGTGTCGCCGCGTCGCGTAGAAGATTACGTCACAGCATTTTCCTGCCGCGTCGCTATGACGACCGGGTACTATTGCGCAGGTACTATCTGCATTGGAAAACGGACCGAAAGCGAGCGGAGCCGAGTCCGGCCAAGTCGAGTCGAGCTGGCTCTTTTATAATATTCTAATATTCATTTAGCACAATCGGCCAATACTAATGTCAATAATAATGTCAATAATAATGTCATTACTGATGTCAATACTGATGTCATTACGAATGTCAATACGGATGTTTGCCATTTCGGTACGTTGAATGAAAAACGTGCATCTTATTAGGCAATTTATTTCAACAATAACAAATTCATTCATACCTTTCTATATATTTCAATATCAAAAGACTCACAAAAAGAAGTCTGTTAATACACATACACTTATTTAGTCATTTTACCTTCCATATGATCTGGATATGAAGGTTGTAAATTAGGTAGTAGACTTAATCAACAAAACGGCTACGGAGAAAAACAATACAAACATAGAGGGGTTTGGACACCTATTAGACAAAAGCACACTCTGAAATTATGCTGCAATGTTACAGCGATCAGTCGATACAGATTTTTGCGTTTTTGCCTTTAATCTTCCAATAACGATTGCTGGTTGATATATTGGTTCATCCCGAGAAGATGGCATTTACACAACTACTTTATTGCTCCACCAGCCTAAAATCTCACCTAACTTTACCATTACATATATATATATATATATATATATATATCACTTATTATTGTTTTTCATTTATTTGAGGGCTTCTAAAAAAGCAACACTTGGGTAATCCAGAGGGACTTTCAGGAGCATAAAGAAATAGTAAGCTTATTTGGTAAGAGTTCTGTGTGAGGTGAAGTGCCCTGTAAATATTAATGTAGAGATTCACACCCTGTGTTTCTGCAGTTTGTTGTTTTGGCCATTGTACCCAACATTGTGTTTCAAATCCCTAAGGGAAAATTACACAAAATACATTCTTTCACCTTTCAATAGCGATCATAATAAACAACAACAAAGATAACATTGAAGACCGTGTAATCACACTGTTGATACAGATCACCTGTTTGTAGATAACTTACACTGTAGGGCTAAATACAGAGGAATGCGTTATCATATGATAACAGGAAATATTTCCATGCCATAGATTTCTTGGGTGGCATCTTTGCACCCTCTAGCATCTCTAGACATGAAAAGTAACGTGCGCACTGAGGTGAGGCGAATCAGCAAATCGTGGATGTGGATGCACGAAGCACATTAATACCAAGTAGATGCTGTACATGTTTATATATTCTACATTTTAACAATATCAGCTCCTTCTAATATCTATATTTAAAGGCTTTAGCTCACTAAATATATTGTAGTGTACCCTACTATTGCAAAGTTTTATTACAAATGAATTACAAAAACAAAGCTTCTGAATACTGAATTATGAACCGAAATACCAACTTAATGAACGAATACTTGAACAGTGGAAGTAGGGCTGCACGATATTGGGAAAAAATTACATTACGATATTTTTTCCCCAACGATATATTTTGCGATATTGCGAGCCATCAATCCAGGCTAAAGTCAATAATTACCATTCCATCAGACCGTACTGTCAGACTCATGTAGGGCTCTGTTGTCCTGCTTGACCGTAAGTCTGTTGTAGCTGCATAATATTCCACGTGTGACAGCTCTGCTTCAATCTGAGATCTGCATTTTCCATACAGCTCTAATGTGTGCAGGATGGTATAACATACCGCGTGTCAAGCGTTCGGATCATTTTCTTGTGTTTAATGGCAACATATCTTTAGCGTTATTGTTACGTTGTGGTGCCGTTTTAAGTGATCAGACAAATTGGTGGTGTTTCCTAGTTTTGTGGCCACAACTTTATAACAATCCAGGCAAAGTACCTGTTTTTGGTCAACATCCTCATTTTTGTAGCCGTTTATGTATAATATTAATTATTATTATACATAATAATTACATCTCCCGACTCGTTGGTTGTCTAAATACATCCATCGTTTATTTAGCTAAGCATGTAATTGATCAGGAACAACGAAAACATATCGTTTAACGTTAGTGAATCTTTAAGACAATGAAACGGGGAGTTCATGAGTTCGCTACGTGACCGTGGATTTAAGAGACACGAGAGAGAAGCTCCGGAACGTGCATGTTGCTATCGGTTGCTACGACAACACAAACAAATTATTGCTAGTGCGCATGTCCATCATGACGTCATGGGCCAGTCAACACGGAAGATCCAAGCTCCATGTTGGCTTTTTGAGCACTGCATTGGAATGTACGGGGCTTCTCGCAGAACACTGTATTCAGTTCTCTTAATACATTCATGGTGCTACCGTTCTCTTAATACATTTATGGGTGCTACCCTTCTTCACATCGCATGTTCCGACGATGTGACTATCGCGCATGCGCACATGGCGATGTCGATGTTAAAACAGAATATCGTTCAACCCTAAGTGGAAGTATTCGGACCACCCTTATTTCTCTGTGTTAAATACATTATTATTTTTAGTTTCAAGTTCACCATATTATTTGGTGCGTGCACCCTTTGTGTGTGTAGCGGTGTGTGGGTATTTGCAACTGCCTCTCTTTGGTTGTGTGTGCTAAGTGTGCATGTGTGTGAACAATCATGCATGTGCCTAACATGTATAAATTAAGTTTCTTCACAAAGCACCCGTTTTATATTAATTGAAACGTCTAATCTTTTGTGTTTCATCTTTTTGTGGTGAAGTTGAACATAAGTTACTTTGAGGCCTGTCTGTCTCTTTTTGTGTCTGTTTTACCTGTTTCTGTAGGATATGCTTTTCACCACGTTAAACTTTCCCCAATACCTGCTGGACCTGCTTGAACAGGGCTTGTGAGAGTGTGTCATGTGTTTATTCATGCTGAACCTAAATATAAATATAGTCATGTGCCAAAATAAAAGTTCCCCCAAATTTTCTGCAACACAGAAAATGTCCCACAGCACATTCTCAAGAAGCTGATTTAACATAATGATCATTACACAGATGCCCCCTGTCATTAGGACAATAAAAGGCCGCTCTACGGTACTGCATAATGGACAGTTTGGCCACAACGTGTGACAGGTGTCTTAAGTTTGTCACAACTTAATTTCAGTCACCAATGCTCACACTTAATGGCCACTCATTCACTGCAGAAGTGTTCAGACGACGCGTTTGACGTGGTGTGGGTTAGAGGTTTTCTGTTGTACAAGGAGTGTGCCATGTATGGAGGTGTGGTTCTGGTGTGACCACTAATAATGAACACATATTGTATGTAATCAATGACAATGTAATGACTAGACATATGACATCCGGAGGCCCATAGTTCTGCAGTTCATCCGCTACCATCACCTCATGTTTTAGCTTTAACATTCAGGGATCAATTGGAACTGTAGGCCACTTCAGGAAGCAGAGTTTCTTCTAGATCTTCCAGTCCTGCGTACTAGTTTCTTCTAGATCTTCCAGTCCTGTGTACTAGTTTCTTAAAGATATTTCAGTCCTGCATACTAGTTTCTTCTCATTCATCCAGTCCTGCGTACTTGTTTCTTCTAGATCTTCCAGTCCTGTGTACTAGTTTCTTAAAGATATTTCAGTCCTGCATACTAGTTTCTTCTCATTCATCCAGTCCTGCGTACTTGTTTCTTCTAGATCTTTCAGTCTTGCGTACTAGTTTCTTCTAGATCTTCCAGTCCTGCGTACTAGTTTCTTCTAGATCTTCCAGTCCTGCGTACTAGTTTCTTCTAGATCTTTCAGTCCTGCGTACTAGTTTTTCTAGATCTTCCAGTCCTGCGTACTAGTTTCTTCTAGATCTTTCAGTCCTGTGTACTAGTTTCTTCTAGATCTTCCAGTCCTGCGTACTAGTTTCTTCTAGATCTTTCAGTCTTGCGTACTAGTTTCTTTTAGATCTTCCAGTCCTGCGTACTAGTTTCTTCTAGATCTTCCAGTCCTGCGTACTAGTTTCTTCTAGATCTTTCAGTCATGCGTACTAGTTTCTTCTAGATCTTCCAGTCCTGCGTACTCACCTGACATATCACTCAATGAGCCTATTTGGGATTTTTTTTGACTGACATGTGCGACAGCGGGCTTCAGTTTCTGACAATTTATAGGGCTCTCCCACAGCAGACAATTTATAGGGCTCTCCCACAGCAGTTGTAGAGGAGTGAGACACAATTCCACCCGGCAGAATCAACAGCCTGATCACCACCACTTATGGAATTGAGATGTCTCACTCTGACTTCCAGAAACGGTCGTCCTATTTTCTGATCTACTCCATTTGCTTTTTTCAGGGAATCTGTGACCTACACATTCATTCATCTGTATTCCCGGTAATGTGAAATCCATTGATTAGTAAATAATCACCTAATTTAATTATAGGTCTTCATATGAATAGTAACGAATAGTAATGAAAGTGAGATTATTGAAATTGATGAATGTTGTGTTTATTTTGTTGACAACTGTAAAGGAGGGGAAACATGCACAGACACTGTAACAGCTGTTTAAAGACATAGTTATGGAAATCTGCTCAGAATTCATTTGAAATGTTGGATGACCTCGATCAATAACTGATGACGGTATTTGGTATGATGGTATTTTTGTTGGTCTTCAATGACTCATGATTACGTCAAGTGTCAACAAATAGAAGTGCTGTTTCCCCTTGCTACTCGGTCGCATTGGGCAGTTAGTAACGCATTCATAGTTAAATTAATAAAATGTGTTTAATAATGCCGGTTTTATACCAGCAGTTGTCACAAAGGTCTTTTACCAATACCCAGTCTGAAACCCAAAGGTGCATAATGAATGCGCGATGGTTAGGAAAAACTGCCTAGTTGGTTCGAAACTTACAGAGGAACCGGACTCTGAGGAATAGCCAGTCCTGTACTGGCTGTGCCGGGGGTGAAGATTATAAGAGTATATGACCTTCTGGGCCACATCAATGTTTTTGCATGATCAGAAGACAAGTAGGTCAATATATGCCAGTGGGCTGTGACTAGAGTCCATAAACAGAATTCAAATTAGATTCATATCTAGGTGGACAAGGAAATGGACAGTCTGGTGTACAGAGGACTTATGACAGGGACAGTTACGAGTCATTTGGGGCAGGTTGACCTAAGGCGTGGTCCAAGGGCTTATGTCTTCCTATGATCAAACAGGACACCAGGAAAGTATAAGAGAGCGTTCCTAGCACTCACAAGGATACCAAAGCATACTTTTCAGACGGCCCCCTCTCTTTCAAAGAAGCTCATGCAGCTTAACAACTGGTACTAAAATGTAATCAGTCACATGCATTGTTTACGCACCCTTTTTAATATCAGCTATTATCAGACAGTCTTTGTACAGATTAGGGCTGAAACTGTTAGTCGTTGTTGTCGACAACGTCAACAATAACAAATCCATGCAGCTATAAATAGCCTTACCTTTCCGTACATTTTGGAGGTTTACATTTAATGGACATTATTCTTTTTAATATTGCATGTATATAATACATAATTCCTCATTAAGAAACCATTGAGGAATCTACCACAAAATTAAACTAAAATTAAACTTTCAGACTTCCGGTTACATTCCGTACGTTTATGTGTGCTAAAGACATTCCCAACGAGTTGTTTCTGAATGCTCCATTGACAATGAATGACTTCCGACGTAATGCAATACATTTGGCGCATTTGGTGGGCACCCGGCTTTAAACTGTTCAGTGTATACGACCAATGTAATGAGACACATTTAGGTAGTTTTAATAATTGGTTGCAGATTAGTATTTTAGCCTTGTATGTGTCCTGAAACATAGAGAGCATTTGTGATTTGAGTTGGACAAAAATAGATTGGCCTGTTCAATAGGGTCGAAATGGAATACAAATATTTGTTTTAAAGATGAAGGGATTTTGTTGTTTTATTCATTAGTTAGAATAAGTATAACTCAATGTTTTAACAAATTGCAAAAGTAGAATAATCGCTCAAAGCCTTCTGATTAATCATCGGAAATAATTGATTAGTCAACTAATCGTTCAAATAATCGTTAGATTAGATTATCAAAATAATTGTTTGTTGCAGCCCTAGTACAGCCCAAAAGAGCAATCAACAACAGGAGTTGCACAGTGGCTAGAAAACTCCATAATCCCTCTAGTCCACTCAACCATAGATAATAATAACCTAATAACTAGGGACTTAGATGTGGGGATGGGCAGATATGGAGACACTATCTTCCCATCCTTAGGGTGGCCTTCCCTGGGTTTACGGTGGAGCAAAATCCCCCTAGTGGAACAAGCCACCAGGTTAAACTTCATCAATCATGGGATTATTGCAGTGCAAAAACTAGTAACTGAAACATGTCTGGAAACTTGGGTTTTAGGCAGGGTGGCCAAGTAGCTAAGATCAGGACAGGAAAGACTGAAATAGAGTGGCTGTTTGCTATGGTTGTGGTCGGGAATGGTGGGTGGGCGTTTCTGCAACCAAATTTCAGTCCAAGCGTGGCAAGTTAAATTCCAGGTAGATACTTTATTTGTTAGGGAGTTGTGTTGTTTGGACAGATGGTTTTCTGTCTTTGTAACCTGGTGCCTATACTCAACCGTGAGTAGAGTTGCAAACAGTCTAAAATCTTTCAGTAAATTTTGCTTAAATTCATCAAAAACCTTTTTTTGCTGGCATACTCCAAGTTTGCATCCTGTTTGGTGCAGAGAAAAATTAAGCTTGTGACCTGGATGAGGGCAAGGCTCTTGGCCGTCTGGTGAAGGACACTCCTTACCAAGGGCTTTGGGATGGAGATGCAATATGGCAGTCTTACCAACATGTCTCCTCAGCCACCTCTGGGAAGAGACACAAGGGTTTAGAAACTGGTGGCCGCCCAAGCAAATTTGAGTATTTGAGCCAGACAACCAGCCATCCTCATGGTTGGAAAGTGGCAATGGAAGATGTAGCCTCAGAGTCTGAAGTTTACGAGGTGGACATTGGATAGGTCGAGGTCAGGGCCTTAAAGGAGCCTACCAAAGCTGTATTCATTTGATTACCATTTTAGAGATGTATGTCACATTATTTGGAAACACAATTTAATATTCTCTTGTTGATCAGTAATAATCTCCCATGTAAAGAGTGAAATCATTTAATTAAGAGTTCAACTAGTAACATCTTATTGTACGAAATTGATTATTTGCTATTATGTCTACTTTTGTGTTTCTGTCTGCATGGTAAATTGTACATTTATCCAAAGCAGAAAATGTCTACACTTACATTAATTTGCCAATATATCCTGTAAATACCATATTTCCCTGTTGTATTCCCGTTAATTTCCAAGGATAGTTTCCACCTATGGATATTCCCCAAATTGTGCAACCCTAATCGTAAGTTAACATTAACCATTACACGCAATTGCTATTTGTAACGAGGCTTTTTCTTTTTGATTTGATAAGTTAGAAACCAACATAGTAGAAATGTTAAGGAACAACGTAATTAAGGACGAATAGCATTTAAGATATCTTGATAGGGTACGTAATTGTTCACTTTCTGTCCGTAATGAACGTAGTCGCAGTTTACAATCAGTTCCATTGTACCAAAAAATGGGTGCTCTATAATTCCTAGAACCAGGGAAAGAATGACAATATCGCTTGCAGACTTTGAAAGGCGCTGTGCAGCCAAACTCCATGGCTGGTCACCTAGGCTGGTCACCTAGGCTGGTCACCTAGGCTGGTCACCTAGGTACTGATGCTGCACAGGTTCAGATTTTTTTCATTAACATCCAAACCCAGACTCCTCTTCTTTTGCCAGTTTTGCTCCTAGTGACAGAAAGGGGCTGTGTAGCTTCACATTTTCAAAACAATTATCAATCCTTCTGAAATTAAACAAGTGCAGTAGACACGTGAAGCCCGTAAAATTGTTAAATATTGTAGCAATGTTCGAGTTAACTAGCATGGCTAGCTAGCATTGGTCAGGTCATGGAAAACCACCTAGCAAAGTGAATACAGTCTATCAACTGCCTCTGAACCCTGGTTCAGTAGAACATTTAGTTTCAGCTTCAGTAGTATGAGTCTGGTTTTGATTCTGGGTAGATAAAACTCTTTCTGAAAGGACATTTAGATGTCAATGGAAGTTTTCCAACCATAACAATGTAGAAACACTCAGTAGGCAATTTGTTTTTCCAACTTGAGACTCTAGGGAGGACATATGACCTGTCAGCAACCTTGTAGAAACGGAGAGATGACAACTAGATTTGCACAATAGAGCACATAGGGCTGAACTTGCTTTATGCAGGCTTGTATCGTCAGTATGCACCTGTAATTTAGAAGATACGTACACAGTGAGTTACCTCTTCAAAGGTGTTTGTGTGTGTTCACATAGGAATGTATTTTCACGTTTTTATGAATAAACAAAAAGTATAAAACACATACTCAGCTTATGTCAAATGATAAAAGAAATTCGAAATGTAATTTCTTTTATATAATTGTTTAGAGATTTTAATTAAACAAAAGGTTTAAAGCAACTGTAGATGTTAAAAACCAGCATAGAAGAGGATGTGTGTCTTATATACCCCACATACAGGGAGGAGCATGGTTTGAGTGCCCAGAGAATCTCTGAGGATGACAGCTGGGGAATAACAGACATTAGTTGTGTCTTGGGGTCAAAACGTATCCAAAACTATGATCAGACACAATCTACATAACGATGTTGTTTGGGGTGGGGGGGTTGCCATAAAATAGCCTTTGCTCTAATCACACAAATGCTCATTAAACTCAAGTGCCTACAGTTTGCCAATCTTTACAGAAACGTTCAATGGGAGCAGATTCTATGATCACATGAGTCTTTCATTTCCATTATACATTTTTTGAAACAAAACTGTATAGGTGGGTCTGGCGTAGACAGAAAGATGCATAAAATAACCTCATCCCCACTGTACGGTGGGGGATCTTTGATGTAGTAGGACAGCTTTTTAGGATACATGGATTATATCAAGTACCAGCATAAAATAAATCTAAATCTGACTGCCTCTTCCGGCTGAAAAAAAAAATTACACAAAGAACAGAGTCAATAATCAAGGATTTATCATAGCATCCATTAGAGTCCCTGACCTAAACCCAAAGACACGTCGTCTTAAAAAAAGTGTGTGTTTTCTTGGTATTTAAATAAACACATTAATAAATCTTACCTCTTTGTTAATATATTGAATAAGATATAATGAAGAATATATCACTGCTTGATGGGTGTTGTGCAGAGGAGAAAGCCAAATGCTAGAAGCAAACTAACATGGAAACTAGCAAACTAAATAGACCTACTGATTACAAACTAAAAACTGGTGCGCATCATAACTAAAATAACACATATCCAGTACCCACTGCTCTGTACCCACTGCTCTGTATCCACTGCTCTGTATCCACTGCTCTGTATCCACTGCTCTGTATCCACTGCTCTGTAACCACTGCTCTGTACCCACTGCTCTGTATCCACTGCTCTGTATCCACTGCTCTGTATCCACTGCTCTGTACCCACTGCTCTGTACCCACTGCTCTGTACCCACTGCTCTGTACCCACTGCTCTGCGCCCAGTGAGGACAACATATCCACAACCCCGTTACAATACCCCTCACAAAGGCAGGTCAGGCATACCATGGAGTAAAGGGAGGGAGGGAGCCTCTGGGAAGGGTGTTCTGCCGCTTAAATGGCGGTTCCAGAACCGGAGGCGACTCATGGTCGTCAGCTGGCTGATGTGGTCCTCTGATGCGGTCCTCAGCTGGCTGATTCGGTACTCAGCGGGCTGATGCAGTTCTTAAATGGCTGATGCGGTCCTCGGCTGGCTGGTGCGGTCCTCGGCTGGCTGGTGCGGTCCTCAGCTGGCTGATGCGGTCCTCAGCTGGCTGATGCGGTCTTCAGCTGGCTGATGCGGTCCTCAGCTGGCTGGTGCGGTCCTCAGCTGGCTGATGCGGTCCTCAGCTGGCTGGTGCGGTCCTCAGCTGGCTGGTGCGGTCCTCAGCTGGCTGGTGCGGTACTCAGCGGGCTGATGCAGTTCTTAAATGGCTGATGCGGTCCTCGGCTGGCTGGTGCGGTCCTCGGCTGGCTGGTGCGGTCCTCGGCTGCCTGGTGCGGTTCTAGGCTGGCTGGTGCGGTCCTTAAATGGCTGATGCGGTCCTCAGCTGGCTGATGCGGTCCTCAGCTGGCTGATGCGGTCCTCAGCTGGCTGATGCGGTCCTCAGCTGGCTGATGCGGTCTTCAGCTGGCTGATGCGGTCCTCAGCTGGCTGATGCGGTCCTCAGCTGGCTGGTGCGGTCCTCAGCTGGCTGGTGCGGTCCTCAGCTGGCTGGTGCGGTCCTCAGCTGGCTGGTGCGGTCCTCAGCTGGCTGATGCTCCATGGGGCTGGTCTGTCAACCCCTTTGGGGGCTGTAATTCCCTTTTTGTTGATGGTTGAAACTGATTTGGCTGCAGCTCCAGGGCTCTCAGTGGCGCTTGCAGCTGCCCCAGAGTATTGGGGGGTGCTAGTTGCGGCTCCAGGGCCGTAGGTGGCGCTGGACCCACAGGTGGCTATGCCCGGCATCTGGGAGATAGTACCAGGCGTGGCAGGTGTTTTGGAGCACCTGCTGGCTTGGTCAAGCGTGTACAAATTTTCCTGCGGCCCTTCTAGAACACCCCTTTATCCCCCCCAAAAGTGTAGATGTTGATATTAAGGATGCCCCATCTTGATTTAAACCAAAGCTGTGGCGGAATTTTTACTAAAAACGGATATGATGCTGTTTTTTGTCTTGGAATATCTGTCAGATTCGTGCAGAGCTGAAACATCTATTTCCCATAATAGTTATCCATTCAAGTAGTGGAAAGAGAATGCTGCTCTGCGCCCACTGCTCTGCGCCCACTGCTCTGCGCCCACTGCTCTGCGCCCACTGCTCTGCGCCCACTGCTCTGCGCCCACTGCTCTGCGGCTGCGCCCACTTCTCTGTATCCACTGGTCTGCGCCCACTGCTCTGTACCCATTGCTCTGTACCCACTGCTCTGCGCCCACTGCTCTGTACCCATTGCTCTCTACCCACTGCTCTGCGCCCACTGCTCTGTACCCACTGCTCTGTACCCACTGCTCTGTACCCACTGCTCTGTATCCACTTCTCTGTACCCACTTCTCTGTACCCATTGCTCTGTACCCACTGCTCTGCGCCCACTGCTCTGTATCCACTGCTCTGTACCCACTGCTCTGTACCCACTGCTCTGTATCCACTGCTCTGTACCCACTGCTCTGTACCCACTGCTCTGTATCCACTGCTCTGTACCCACTGCTCTGTACCCACTGCTCTGTATCCACTGCTCTGCGCCCACTGCTCTGTACCGACTGCTCTGCGCCCACTGCTCTGTATCCACTGCTCTGTACCCACTGCTCTGTACCCACTGCTCTGTACCCACTGCTCTGTATCCACTTCTCTGTACCCACTTCTCTGCACCCACTGCTCTCCAGTCTAGCAAAAGCATACCTATCTAAACCAGCCTAGTTATTGTGCTGATATGGTCCCAAAACACACGCAGCGTCATAAACTCACTAAATACAGGAAATGTTTCCGCTCTTCTTGTATGCTGAAGTTGGTTGGAAGTGGACCACATCAATCAATCAAATATATTTCATAAAGCCCTTTTATAACAACAGTTGTCGAATTTAGGAAGAACCCTAGAGAGGAACCAGACTCGGAGGGGTGGCCAGTCCTCATCTGGCTGTGCTGTGGGAATTTTAAATTGTTTCCTAATTATTAAATGGACAGTCCAGGTCAGAGGCAGTCAGACCAGGACACTCTGGAGCAATGAGGGTAAGCCACCTTCAAACTGTTAAAGATGCATTCCAGGACATTTGCAGATAACAAACACTCCTTTACACCTGCTATTTCAGGCTGGGTGTGTAACAGGTTTATTTGTGCAGCATCTGTAAGTACAATAACTATCATACTTCAGTTAGCCATGAAACTGGAAGTCATGGAATGCATCTTTAACAGCTGCCCTACAGACTACATGGAAGTAAACTCTATCCATCTCCATGTCTATTGGAATGCATCTTTAACAGCTGCCCTACAGACTACATGGAAGTAAACTCTATCCATCTCCATGTCTATTGGAATGCATCTTTAACAGCTGCCCTACAGACTACATGGAAGTAAACTCTATCCATCTCCATGTCTATTGGAATGCATCTTTAACAGCTGCCCTACAGACTACATGGAAGTAAACTCTATCCATCTCCATGTCTATTGGAATGCATCTTTAACAGCTGCCCTACAGACTACATGGAAGTAAACTCTATCCATCTCCATGTCTATTGGAATGCATCTTTAACAGCTGCCCTACAGACTTCATGGAAGTAAACTCTATACATCTCCATGTCTATTGGAATGCATCTTTAACAGCTGCCCTACAGACTACATGGAAGTAAACTCTATCCATCTCCATGTCTATTGGAATGCATCTTTAACAGCTGCCCTACAGACTACATGGAAGTAAACTCTATCCATCTCCATGTCTATTGGAATGCATCTTTAACAGCTGCCCTACAGACTACATGGAAGTAAACTCTATCCATCTCCATGTCTATTGGAATGCATCTTTAACAGCTGCCCTACAGACTACATGGAAGTAAACTCTATCCATCTCCATGTCTATTGGAATGCATCTTTAACAGCTGCCCTACAGACTACATGGAAGTAAACTCTATCCATCTCCATGTCTATTGGAATGCATCTTTAACAGCTGCCCTACAGACTACATGGAAGTAAACTCTATCCATCTCCATGTCTATTGGAATGCATCTTTAACAGCTGCCCTACAGACTACATGGAAGTAAACTCTATCCATCTCCATGTCTATTGGAATGCATCTTTAACAGCTGCCCTACAGACTACATGGAAGTAAACTCTATCCATCTCCATGTCTATTCTTGCTCTGAGAAATTAAGTCTATTTCCTGTGAGAAATAGCCAAGAAACGAATTATCTTATACAAGAATGTATACAAGAATGTCCTTCAGAGAACTGCGCAAACTGTCTCTAACCAGAATAGAATAAAGAGCGGGAGGCCCCGGTGCACAACTGAGCAAGACAACAAACACATTAGAGTGTCTAGTGTGAGAAAACATTCGCCTCACAGGTCTTCAACTGGCAGCTTTTTGTGCCTTGACCGAAGCACATAATTTGCCAAAATGCTCATATTCGTTTTTTTTATAGCTTACTATTGTAACATTTTTGGTCTGGATCCATGTCCAGTGGCTTCTAGATGAGAGCTTCTAGATGAGAGCTCGGGGTATTTGAGTGACTACTAACGGGAGAGAGGAAAAAGCATCTGAGCACAATACTGAACGCACTCCAATGAATCTATGGAATTCTATGGACTTCTGAACTATGCTGTTTAAAGAGATACTCTAGGATTTTGGCAAGTGTCAGGGGACCATTTGGATACCTTTTCTTTATGTCTCCATTCAACCAATGTGAAAGAAGTCGGATTAGTTTTGCAGGCCAATGGTAGCTAGCATTAGGACTATAGGATACAACTCATTGTGCTAAAGGTAATTAGGAAAGTAATTATTGTCCTTCAAACTATAAACCACAAAATGGATTCCTGTGACAGTTTTTTCACGAACAAAACTCCCCTGGAAACAAAACAACCGCATTGGAAATGTTCCTTTGCAATTAGGTAGGTTGATGAAGAGCTGATACCGCGTTGATGTGACAGATACATGGTGTGGGAAATTACCAATTTGAATTAGTGTCTTGTCTTTCTCCCTCCTGCACGCCTACATTTTACCAGACAGAAATAACAACTCCATTGTGGCTTTAAGTGGTATGTTACAGTTGGATTGCCTAAGATTTCACCAATAACGAGTGTTATTTGAATGTCAATACAAATATGTTTGTTTTTCTTGTAATTTTTAAGTTTCTGTGATTTTCTGGTCTGTTTATTTTACAGCAGTTTGTTTAATAGACACAGTGTTACTCTCACAGACACACTGGCTTTTCAGACATTGATCTCTGTGTAGAGGATACTGAAGCTGGCTTTTATTTGTCTTCAGTCTTTGCATTAGGCTACATTTTATGTGGTTGTCTTGTCACCAAGGTCTTATCAAGGTTAAGACACTGGATCATCAAAAACATTTTGGTTTGTGTGAATTGTTTAGGATTTGAATACCACTTCAAAAGTTGCTGAGTCTAGTGTGAAAGTTGTATATTATTCCACCAGAAAAGATGGATAATTAATTTGCAAAAGCTGGCAGTATTAGTTGACTCCATTAAGAAGGCATTTACCATTTAAGAAGGGTTTCACAACGACGCTTTTAGTTTTTGTATAAGTTATGTTGTTGTTGTTGTAGCTGTCTTTTTGTAATTTTCTGATGGAAATTGCGCATTTATTACGACTGATATTAATATAAATGTTGTTTTAGCTTCACTAGCAATGTTCAGGAAATATAAATCAGAAAGTTCGGTGGTCGTGGGGATATATGACGAAGCCGTGAAATCAGTCATTTTCACCTTAATGCGCAAGTCGTTGTGGGTGTTAAACAGTCTAAGGTTAACCTCAAGTCTCTACAACAACTTAATCTCTTTTATCCTTGATCTCAATAGGACAATCCGCTCTCTTTAGTTTGCCCAAATCTGAAAAACACATTAAGGCATGCATGATTAGAATTTGCTTATCTGTGTTAACACCGGACACCTCCAAAAAACAAGGCCGATTGCGCACCAAGATCATGTTAAAAATCCGTTAATTATTTGTACGTGACAACATGGACTGTGAATTAATGCATGTTATTGTTGTGATGATTAAGTTCCTCCGGGTGGATAATGAAGTAGTATATCATGTAATAAAGCAGGGAAACAAGTTGGTGTAACAGCGGTATAGGCTGATGTATATGTAGCATGTGCCTGGTCAACCCGTTCATTATGAGCCTAGACTGTTATAGTGGTTATGTACGAGATTCAAATGATTACCATCTATAATTGTTTACATAACCAATTAAAAAGCAAAAAATGAACGAGTTACATTGTCGATGACTGTGATCTGAAAAGCGTTGTCATGTTATTTCACCACGCAGGGACTGGCCATGAACTGTTGTTGTTTTCCTACATTATGTTGGGTGTTCATTGCAATGTTGTGATACCTGCCAACACACCGGGCGGTGTGTAAAAACACGGATTGTGTTTTACTGGCTGTGGTGTGGTCTTGACAACATGACAGGGTGAGGCTGGCATTGGGTGGCATCTACGCTCCCCCGGGTTGTGTTCAATTAAGTTCAGTCTAACCAGTCCGTACCAGGTTTAAAATAGGTTTAATTTGTTAATAATCAGGCTTCGTTTTGGCGATTGGAGGAGTGGGATGTCAGCGACGCATGTCTGTATAGCAATTGGTTAAGATTAAGTTTTGTGCAAATCGTTGAAGCCGAACCAGGAAGAGCAAAGCAAATCGCGCAGGCAGGCAGCCTCCGTCCCCTCTCTCTCTCTCTCTCTCTCTCTCTCTCTCTCTCTCTCTCTCTCTCTCTCCGGCTCTCCCCCAGTACAGAGATCAGTTCAGCCATCACACCAGTCCGGGGACATTTCGACGCTTCTCCAGGCACAGTGTGACGGAGTGTGTGAGTTAATATCTCTCATATATTCTTTCCGTATTGGTGTTTGCGTGCGGCGTGTTGGAGTTGCCTTTGAGCCCGTCCAGATAGGAGTGCACAACCTATTTTCGCTTCGGCGAACGAACCCTTCTCTGGCTGCCATATGCAGACTCGATAGCTGTAGCCTGCTAGCATGCGATGTCTTTGGGTTTCAGACCAAATAGTTGTAGGATATATAGTTTTTTCGATGTTATTTTGGTTGATAGCACAGCGTGTGTGTGTTTGTGGTACCCTTGTGTTGGCCGCGGTGCGTGTTGGGGTCGCGCACACCCGTGGATCAGTCAGTCACTCTGGATGGCTGGCTACTGCCCTGCCTGCTGTCTGTACTGCCTGCCTGCTGCCTGCCTGCCTGCCTGCCTGTATTGCCTGCCTGCTGCCTGTACTGCCTGTAATGCTGCCTGCCTGCTGCCTGTACTGCCTGCCTGCTGTCTGTACTGCCTGCCTGCTGCCTGTACTGCCTGCCTGTACGGTATAGGGGCCCCGATGTCCTCAAGTGGGCTGTCGGACGTCAGGCATGTCTGAAGTCAAATGGGTCACCAGGGCGAAGCGAATGGGTTGCATTTAGTGTTTTATACGGTTCAGGTAGACATTACACTGGCATTTAATGGCACACAAGCTGACGTCGGGTGTTTTTATTCTGTCATCTCCAGCATCAGTTTAAAGCACCTTGTCATGTGCGGGATATTTTGGTCCAAGTTGTCCGACAGCTTGTTATGTCTTGGTGTTATGGTGTAATTATAGGTTAATGAGAGAGTGAGTGCCCGATCATGGAAGTAATATGTTTAAATTGATTTGGCAAAACGTGGACATGGATGCCCAGAGCATTAGGCTGGATAGGTATATTCGTGTATAGGCTATTATTATAAGCGTCTGTGTTTATTATAGCCCTGGTACTACACAAGACGTGGTTAGTTGTTTTTCTAGTCTATGACTTTTGCGGAATAAAACCAGTGTCTATGGGTTCTATAAAACAATAATTTGATACTGTGTTATGTTGTGGGTGGTTTCTTATAATTCAGAATACCTGCTGTGTATATGAGTTGTATAATCGAATATGAGTTGTATTTGAATACGAGTTGTATTAGAATACGAGTTGTATTAGAATACGAGTTGTATTAGAATACGAGTTGTATTAGAATACGAGTTGTATTAGAATACGAGTTGTATTAGAATATGAGTTGTATTAGAATATGAGTGGTATTAGAATACGAGTTGTACTAGAATATTGAGTTGTACTAGAATATTGAGTTGTACTAGAATATTGAGTTGTATTAGAATATGAGTTGTATATGAGTTGTATTAGAATATGAGAGTTGTATTAGAATATGAGAGTTGTATTAGAATATGAGAGTTGTATTAGAATATGAGAGTTGCATTAGAATATGAGAGTTGTATTAGAATATGAGAGTTGTATTAGAATATGAGAATTGTATTAGAATATGAGAGTTGTATTAGAATATGAGAATTGTATTAGAATATGAGAGTTGTATTAGAATATGAGAGTTGTATTAGAATATGAGAGTTGTATTAGAATATGAGAGTTGTATTAGAATATGAGAGTTGTATTAGAATATGAGAGTTGTATTAGACTATGAGTTTTATTAGAATATGAGAGTTGTATTAGAATATGAGAGTTGTATTAGACTATGAGTTGTATTAGACTATGAGTTGTATTAGAATATGAGTTGTATTAGACTATGAGTTGTATTAGACTATGAGTTATTAGACTATGAGTTATTAGACTATGAGTTATTAGACTATGAGTTGTATTAGAATATGAGAGTTGTATTAGACTATGAGTTGTATTAGACCATGAGTTATTAGACAATGAGTTATTAGACTATGAGTTGTATTAGAATATGAGAGTTGTATTTGACTATGAGTTTTATTAGAATATGAGAGTTGTATTAGAATATGAGAGTTGTATTAGACTATGAGTTGTATTAGACTATGAGTTGTATTAGAATATGAGTTATTAGACTATGAGTTATTAGACTATGAGTTTTATTAGAATATGAGAGTTGTATTAGACTATGAGTTGTATTAGACCATGAGTTGTATTAGATTATGAGTTATTAGACAATGAGTTATTAGACTATGAGTTGTATTAGAATATGAGAGTTGTATTAGACTATGAGTTTTATTAGAATATGAGAGTTGTATTAGAATATGAGAGTTGTATTAGACTATGAGTTGTATTAGACTATGAGTTGTATTAGACTATGAGTTGTATTAGAATATGAGTTATTAGACTATGAGTTATTAGACTATGAGTTGTATTAGACTATGAATTGTATTAGAATATGAGTTATTAGACTATGAGTTATTAGACTATGAGTTATTAGACTATGAGTTATTAGACTATGAGTTGTATTAGAATATGAAAGTTGTATTAGACTATGAGTTGTATTAGTCTATGAGTTGTATTAGAATGAACCTGAACTTGATCGTCTGTTCGACGCCCGAAGGTGTCAATAGATCGTACCTGCGCGGATGGAATTCCCCAACGTATCACATGATCGATGAGCAGGATTAATCTTTTCACTGTACTTCACCTGTTCGCTGTTGTCTAATATTATCTGATCATAAATGTTATACAGTGTTTCTAGGTGAAACTGTATTCGTCTCTGATGAGAGTATACATTGTCCAAAGTTGCATTCTTGACTGCTCCTTGGTAGAAATGGAAAAGCAACTTGCCAGGATCAAATGTTCTTAAGCGTGTGTGTCAAGTCCGGCCCAGTTATACATGATCGCGCGGGGGTATTGATGGTATTCATTTGCGTATACTGCAGTTTATTTCATTGTATTGTTCATAATCTGGACATAATGTAGCTTAGTTCCTGCTGCAGTAGGAAATACGAAATCCCCAGCGAGGCACTGTTTAACCATAAACAGGCCTACTGTTTATTGTTGACCATTAAATGTCATTTAAATTATTGCCCTTTTAACACAGTGAGAACGTTTGACTCTTGACACACAAATCCTGATTCCACCAAACTTTTAATTAAGAGTTTGATTATGTTTGACTTTGTAACGCCATTAGATAACCAATATACCTATACCGTTTTCTGGTTATTTCTGTTGTTGTTCTAGTATGTACCGCTTGTTAGACTGATTACATTTTGACCCCTAGGGCATTTCCACAGGGGCCCGACCACTTCACTGTTTACAGAAGGGTAAGAGTTGTACAGGAGGGCATGCATTATAACAATGTTTTATCTAGTCACCCATGATCCTTGGCAGAAGTGTAGCTCCTGTGTAGCTTTCATACGTAGAATGGTTAGTGATAATGGACGGTCAAAATGGAACTGGGCCATACTTTTATACCAGTTAAAATTGAATGGTTAGTGATAATGGACGGTCAAAATGGAACTGGGCCATACTTTTATACCAGTTAAAATTGAATGGTTAGTGATAATGGACGGTCAAAATGGAACTGGGCCATACTTTTATACCAGTTAAAATTGAATGGTTAGTGATAATGGACGGTCAAAATGGAACTGGGCCATACTTTTATACCAGTTAAAATTGAATGGTTAGTGATAATGGACGGTCAAAATGGAACTGGGCCATACTTTTATACCAATTAAAATTGAATGGTTAGTGATAATGGACGGTCAAAATGGAACTGGGCCATACTTTTATACCAATTAAAATTGAATGGTTAGTGATAATGGACGGTCAAAATGGAACTGGGCCATACTTTTATACCAATTAAAATTGAATGGTTAGTGATAATGGACGGTCAAAATGGAACTGGGCCATACATTTATACCAGTTAAAATTGAATGGTTAGTGATAATGGACGGTCAAAATGGAACTGGGCCATACTTTTATACCAGTTAAAATTGAATGGTTAGTGATAATGGACGGTCAAAATGGAACTGGGCCATACTTTTATACCAGTTAAAATTGAATGGTAAGTGATAATGGACGGTCAAAATGGAACTGGGCCATACTTTTATACCAGTTAAAATTGAATGGTTAGTGATTATGGACACTCAAAATGGAACTGGGCCATACTTTTTGTACCAGTTAAATTTAAGAGGTATATGGATATGGAAGGAGATTATCTAGGGTTTCCCAAATGTTTTGTACTGTAACCCCATTTAGATGGTGATATTTGCTTGTGACCTTACAGTCAAAAACAGAAGCTAAGGAAGTTCTAGTGTAGCAACTGGCAACACAGACATTCGTTGACACCCCCCTGCAGTTTAGATGCAACGATTATGTCACATGCTGCGTGAAATGTGTCTGTTTTAGTCGTAGTGTAGCAAACACATTCGAGCGTCACACTGCAGATAGGCGTGGCATTAACCAAACCTGTCTCCTGTCCAGGCCCAGCTGTGCAGCATGTGATGACCCACGCCCGGAACAAAGGTTCCCTCAGCCAGAGCAGCAGCACGGGAAGGTGGGAACACTGCCCCCATAGGCCACATGGTGAGACCATGGGCTGGGCCTGGCCTGAGCGCACCCTGCGATTTGGCAGGACCATGAAGAAGGGCGGGACCAAGCAAGGTAGGAGAGGAGCTAAAGAGACAATGGACAAGAGGGAGAAGACCCAAGAACGGAACAGGAGGCGGAGCAGGAAGTCCTACCCTTTACGAGGAAGGGGAGGGGCAACAGAAGAAGAGGGACTTAGCTGTCATGTTTTACTCACTCGATTGGAGGAGGGCGTCCAGGAGCAAGAGGACAGCGGCGATAGGTGGAGTGATTCTTCCGAACAACCGCCAGTCAAACCCGAGCAAGCAAAGCAGAGCAAGAAACCGAGCAAAGGAAAAGACAAAGCCAAGGGGAAACTCGCTGCGACGAAGATACCAAAAACAAAATCAAAAACCACCATTGTCAAGCAGGAATCGCCATTTCCAGAGCCACGTAAGCGACGGCTAGCTTCTCTCAATGCTGAGGCGGTGAACAGTCTGTTGTTAGAGAGACCTGGCGAAGCCCAGCCGGCTGCCAAACTGGCCAGAAGACAGCAGGAGGAGCCCACCGGAAGTGAGTCAACCATGGGGACGGATCCAGCGAGAGGAGGCCTGGCCGGAGGTCCTAAAACTCCCAAAGCCAGCAGCAGCAAGGCCTCTGCATCCTACAAGCTTGAAATGTGCCAGCGCTCCAAAAAGTCCAAGAAGATCTCCAAGAAACAAGCCAAACCAGACCGTGGAGAGAAGAACAAGACCGGGATGATGACCCTGCAGATGCTGCACGCCCCGGCTCCTCGCCGGCTAGCTGGACTCAACGCTGCTGCGCTGCTAAAGTTAACGAGCACCTCCGCAACCAGCAAACAACGAGCAAAAACCACAGTGGCGACTACAGCGGGCGAAGGCAAACCCACGAGCCCGACAACGGTGGGTACTAAGCAAACGTTACTGAGCCTGGCGGCGCCTAAACACAAGGGAAGGAAGTTAATTCCGGAACAGGGAGGCTGTTCGACCTGCAAGTCAAACTTTGAGCCCAAAGTGGAGTGGGAGTCTGAAGGCTGCACCCATCGGCTAACCAAACCTGGCTACCAAGCCCGCAGCATGCTAGCCTACCCGCTAAAGCCCCTGGTCAAAGAAGAGCAGGTTGAGGCAGAGCTGAGCCCGTACTACTGCTGTCACACGGAGGGCTCAGTCGAGTACTGCCACCCGTTGGCCTTGTTCCTGGGTCAGAAGGCGTACCCCGACTCAGAGGAACGACCTTTGAACTCGCCCATGACCTCTGTGAAGCGGGAGTGCCTGGTGACGACTCCCTCCATGGCCCACGCTCACCCGCACGCAGCCTTGACCCTGAGCCCACACCCATGTCTCTGCTCGGCTGACCCCGCCTGCTTCTCCAGCTACTACGTTCACATTGCCCACCCAACGCACCCCGGGGCTCCATCGACCACTCTTGGCTCGAGACCTCTGAACTTTGGTGCGTCGGCGCTCTGTCCAGGCAGGGTGCCTGGCTCCAAGCTGATGGGTTCCCCGGTGTCCCACGCCTCGACGCTGGCCCACCCGGCCTTCTGTGGCTCAGTGGGGCCCTGTTACAGCGAGGCCTGCCGGGTCAGCGGCTATGCCTACAGAGCCATGCAGCCGGTGAACAGCAGGGGGTGCTCTTTCTCCACAGGCTGCTCCGGTTGTACCCATAGCATCAAGACAGGTACGTGGTGGACAGTGGAGTGCATGCACACTGACTGGGTCTTGTTTCCTGAGGTAAATGGGAAATCGCTCACTGAACCCACTGAAACAGCACACCGTTAAACAAAAGATTGCAACTATGTACTCAAGAATTATTTCAAATTGTTCTGATTAATTTCTACTCCTACTAAATAGTTTTTATTCCAAGAAGACCTCTATTGTGTCCCTGTACCCTCAGACTTTGAGTACATTAGCGTAAACAAACCCCATCTACAGGGCACACGTAGCGTGACATCTAGGTTGGTCTATGTTGCCTTGTGTATTGTGTTAACAGCAGTCTGTTTCTTGATGCGTTCAATGTTGACACTGGTGTCTTTTCTTTTCTCCCCTTTTCTCTCTCCCTCCAGAGAGTTACTCCTCCCCCAAAGGCGAGCACAGCCCCTCCCCTCTGGTATCCCCCTCCCTGCCCCTTTCAGGCTGCCCCCTCCCCACCGCCCCCTCCTCCACCCAGGCCAAGCCCTGTCTCCTCAGCCCCCTGTCTGACCGCAGCGTGTCCCAGGGCCGGCTGAAGCTGGTACGAGAGTGCCCCCAGAACACCAAGCCCCCAAACGGCTCTCTGTCCATGGGAAGGGCCAGGCTGTTGCAGAAGCAGCCAGCCCCGACACCCAGCCTGTCTCCCGCCAAGCAGAAGAGGGTCAGCCACCGACGCCCCACCAACGGCTGGCTGCCTGTGGGAGTGCCCACAAAGAAGGAAGTGTTCATAGCGGTGTGTAGAATCGTGTGTGCGTGTGTGTGTGTGCGCGTGTGCGCGTGTGCGCGTGTGCGCGTGTGTGCGCGTGTGTGCGCGTGTGTGCGCGTGTGTGCGCGTGTGTGCGTTTGTGTCTGTGTTAAAGGACTCTGAGTTCACTTTCCTCATAGCGCAGAGGAAAACTGATGATCCTGAGCTTTTGATTTCGGCTATTGATACACTAATGAGGAGGAGGTGTTCAGTCTGCTGATGTAACTGGTGTTTGTCGGGGGTTCTGAATGCATCTGTGTTTCTCAGGGAGAGGACGAGACGGCCCTGAGGCAGTGTTACGAAGGAGTGCAGCGGGACGGCGAAGTGATACGCGTTCGAGACACGGTGCTGCTGCGCTCAGGTCCTCGGAAGAAGTCCCTGCCCTACGTCGCCAAGATATCAGCGCTCTGGGAGGATCCCAAATCTGGTGAGACAGTAGGATGTCTGGACCTGTTGTTGGGCTGTGATAATAGGTGTGTGTGTGTGTCTGGGTATTGGTTGTTGTAGGCTGTGAATGGCTGTTTGTGTCAGCTGCCTGCGATGTTATTTGAGGACTGTTGTTTATGTCTGGCTGGTCTGGGTGTGTGCACGTGTGTGCGTGTGCATGGCGTTCCTTTGTTCTTCTATGGTTTTCTAACTGAATGCTGTTTGTTTGGACGCATGTATGCGTCTTTCGGTCTGATGTTTTCTTTGGGCATATATTTTATCAAAAAACATTTGAAAATAAACGCAGTTAGGTCCACAATTTGGGAAAACAGGTGTTTCCTAGCCTTTCAGTACCGAGGGTGGTGACGGCAGTACTGAGGGTGGTGACGGCAGTACAGAGGGTGGTGACGGCAGTACTGAGGGTGGTGACGGCAGTACTGAGGGTGGTGACGGCAGTACTGAGGGTGGTGACGGCAGTACTGAGGGTGGTGACGGCAGTACTGAGGGTGGTGACGGCAGTACTGAGGGTGGTGACGGCAGTACTGAGGGTGGTGACGGCAGTACTGAGGGTGGTGACGGCAGTACTGAGGGTGGTGACGGCAGTACTGAGGGTGGTGACGGCAGTACAGAGGGTGGTGACGGCAGTACAGAGGGTGGTGACGGCAGTACAGAGGGTGGTGACGGCAGTACAGAGGGTGGTGACGGCAGTACAGAGGGTGGTGACGGCAGTACAGAGGGTGGTGACGGCAGTACAGAGGGTGGTGACGGCAGTACAGAGGGTGGTGACGGCAGTACAGAGGGTGGTGACGGCAGTACTGAGGGTGGTGACGGCAGTACTGAGGGTGGTGACGGCAGTACTGAGGGTGGTGACGGCAGTACTGAGGGTGGTGACGGGAAATAAATTGACCGATACAATAGCAGGAACATGTGAAAGTTGGTTTGGTATCTTTAGATTGGTGGGCTAATTTATGCAAATGAGTGTTTGAAGTTCATTTGGATTGCCTGAACATGTGAGCACAACAAATCAAAATTGGTTTAAACACTCCCAAGAGTGACCTGTTTAGTAATGTTATGCTTATTTATGCATCTAAGAAACCACTTTTGATAGAGAGGTAACAAGCTGAATCAACTCTTCATGAAGAGTGTTTAATGGTCTAGGGCTGTACCCGACTTAAAATGTTGTCAATCAAATCGGATTTGGCAGTTCTATACAGAGATCCAACTATTCGATAATAAATCTGACAATCCGAAAATTCATTGGCAGGACTTTCGGTGAGGATTTCGACCACATTAAAATTAGCAAATGTAACAGAGTCATGGTAACTTATTTTTTGCATTTAAACATCAATAGAAGACAGACGCATGCAGGATTTGAATTGCGGCCTATTTGAATTGCTGACAAATAATGTGACAGGCAGCACAAGTATTTATTTTAGATTAAGCTATCCAAAATGTTTAAAAACAAAAAACACTATGAGTAAACAACATTATATTGTGGCGATTATGAGTTTCCTGACCGTCCAGCTCAGATACCTCGATATCATTGTGTCCTTTAAAAAGGCTACTGTTCATCAGATCTAGGCAGCCTTTTCAGTTTGACGCTGCGTCTTTTTGCCCAGTTTCTGTATATTTCTTTACGGCATTTAATCTAGCCATCTGATAACATCACTAACCTGTCGGACAACAACATTTATTTTCTTTACTTAACACTTTTTGGCAGGGTGACGAGCTTTAAACAAAGGTGTCCTTTGGCACAGTACTGTATTTAATATAGTTTATCATCAAAGACAATTTAAAATGACTAAACATGGCTAAACATCTTAAAATCTGTTTATTTAAAAAAGAAAATGGTTGTAACATTTTTTGACCACAGAGCAAGATTTTCAATAGCAACCACTGTTGTGTATGCAAAATCTAAATGCCTATTATATATAACATATGCATACAGTCAAAGGTCTTTTGACAAGCAGTGTCATCTTGGTATGAACTCTATTGGGCTTTATATACCCCATTTGAAATGCACTAGGTGCTCATTTTCATATAGTTATAGATCAAAAGTATCAATTTTATCAATGATATTTTTTGAAGCAATATGGATGTGTGTGTCAGTGTTTTCATTTGACAGGCAGAATTTGAACCAGCACTTCTCACAAGGAGAGTAAAACATGAACATAGTAAATCAGTTTTCCAGTAACCTCGAAAAAGTTCAAACTTGGGTCTGTCACAGGGTAAAGCTTTATATTTAATTTAATGTTGGAATTAGGGTTAGGTTTAGCTATATACATTATGAGTAATGAGTGTGGTAAGGTTGACTTTTAGAGGATATGGAACATGGGTTTCA
Organism: Dallia pectoralis; assembly: GCA_029465975.1. Taxonomy (NCBI): domain Eukaryota; kingdom Metazoa; phylum Chordata; class Actinopteri; order Esociformes; family Umbridae; genus Dallia; species Dallia pectoralis. The sequence continues at coordinate 18,402,721 of CM055734.1, read as the reverse complement.
GGTTTCCCGCCCCTACAAGGATAGAAAAACATACTTGTGTGTGTATGTCGGTGTGTTCTAACAGTTTGTGTCCACTCCACAGGAGAGCTAATGATGAGTCTGTTCTGGTACTATCGACCTGAACACACACAGGGAGGCCGGGACCCCAGCATGCACTGTGAGGTGAGGACAACTCTCTTTGACTCCCTACTCTGACTCCCAGCTCTGAACTACTCAACTCTCATTGACTCCAAGCTCTGAACAACTGAACTCTCTCTGACTCCCAGCTCTGAACAACTCAACTCTCTCTGACTCCCTACTCTGACTCCCAGCTCTAAACAAATCAACTCTCTCTGTCTCCCTACTCGGACACCCAGTTCTTAACAATTCAACTCTCTCTGACTCACAGCTCTGAACAACTCAACTCTCTCTGACTCCCAGCTCTGAACAACTCAACTCTCTCTGACTCCCAGATCTAAAAAAACTCAACTCACTCTGACTCCCAGATCTAAACAACTCAACTCTCTCTGACTCCCTACTCGGACACCCAGTTCTTAACAATTCAACTCTCTCTGACTCCCTACTCTGACTCCCAGATCTAAACAACTCAACTCTCTCTGACTCCCTACTCGGACACCCAGTTCTTAACAATTCAACTCTCTCTGACTCCCAGATCTAAACAACTCAACTCTCTCTGACTCCCTACTCGGACACCCAGTTCTTAACAATTCAACTCTCTCTGACTCACAGCTCTGAACAACTCAACTCTCTCTGACTGCCTACTTTGCTCTTTTCAGAACGAGATTTTTGCCTCTCGGCATCAAGACGAGAACAGTGTGGCCTGTATTGAAGACCGATGCTATGTACTCCCTCTAGCGCAGTACTGTAGGTAAGATAATGGGCCCACATGCATACTGTGAAACCTGTCACCATTCGCCTGTACAAATACACAAGCAACCTGGTTGTCAAATGAAGATATTAAATCTGTAGATGTAGCACAGTGCTGAGGGTTAACTATACACAAGGCCACACTTCACTCAGTTGTCACACAGATTGTAACATACTCATGTAACGTGAGAGCACCTCTCTCTGAACCCTTTCTCCAGATTTTGTGCCTTGGTGAAGCGACATGCGGAGGGGGCACCCCCCGGCGCTGCCAGGGTGGTCCCCTGCCCCTCAGACTTCGACCCGCCCAACCACCGGCTGGTGCCACCCAACGTCGACCCGGAACTGGTGTACCTCTGCCGCCATGTGTATGACTTCCGCTACGGGCGCATCCTCAAGAACCTGCAGTAAGAGGAGTGGGCCGCGAAACAAAACACGCCCCTCCCTACGCATTCACAACCACACCCCCTAGCGAGCACACACGCTCCTATAGGTAGGGCCGACGGGTGAAAACGGGGGAAACCCAGGAAGTACTTTGTTGGGGAGACCCTGAATTGACCGTTGACCCCTGACAGCGTCAACTGGAGGTTGAGGTATTGAAGGGGGGCCACGGACATCTGAGTGCCCCGAACGAAGTGCACACACACACGCACACACGACTGAACCCAGACGTGCTTGGAGAGGTGGATTGACGGAGATCCGCTCCTCCACATCACTTAAAGAGGTAGCGGTCCCAGTTAACCACGTTCTGCTGTATCAGGACAACTCAACTGCTGATGACCTCGCCAAGGAGAGGAACTGCACTACCGGACCGATGCCAGGCTTATGTCCACGTTTCAGATACAGCCTGGTGTTTTTACATGTGTTTGTCTCTGAGAAGACTGTGATTGACATGGGCATTCGGAGCACGTACAAGCTCGCGCACGTTCAGAAACCACGGGCGCGGGTTCAGAAAGGACGTGGAAGTCTTAGCTTCCTCTTGGCTTGTTATGTGAAAACAGAAAACAACACACTATTCTGAAGTACCTCAAACAATGCCCTATTCTCTGTATTATGTGCTACTTAGTTGAAGACTGCATAGGGCTTTGGACGGAGATAGTTCACAATATGGAGAATAAGGTCATTTGAGATGAGACCCCAAACTCTAACCGCCGACCCTTAGTAGAAAGGCTGATTCCTACCCCTGTTCTGCAATGGCCTATCCAAAGGAGGTTTGTTGATGACGTCAGGGCTTACTTTTCCGTAGGGTTACGATGGGTGGAAAGCTCCGGAACGTTCAAACGGAAATGTATGGTGTTGCAGACGCTATTGCTTATTCTACATGTCAATGTTAACGCGGCGTCTTACACCGGAAACGTTGCACGCTCCTAAATCTCCCGTCGTTTCCCCCGAGACTTGCCTTATGAATTGCAGGTAGAGCTTTAGGCAGCTAGTCCCACGCCATAGACCGCAGACGAGTAGACAGGACAACAGTCGAAATCCACGCCTCCGAGAAAAGGACATCACACGGACGTCGTTCCGGTTGAAACGATATCTAAACGGCATCGGAGACATGTCTTTTAAGGAGTTCAGCTCAGCGGGACCAACTCAGCCTCGATCCAGACGCTGTGTGTCACGCCATCGTCGTTCGCACGGAATCACAGAGAACCGTCGAGGCATTCTGAGCGTTTAGCATCAACCCCTTCCACATTCCAAACACGCTGCTGGTCCATGTGCAGTGGAACGCTGTCCATTCTACTCTTTGTAATTCTACCCCCGACCCCTCGAAGCTCTGCCCTCCACGATAAACCAAAGGATGTCACAAAGCAGAGCACCACTCTTCCTCCCCGCCTCTTCGTCCTTTTGTCTCCCTCCCCTCGTTAGATTGCACTAATCCATTCCTTAATTAGAACGTGTACGATTGTGTTCTGATTTCTGTTCGGCTACTAATATATGATATTATTAACGGGGGGACAATACTGTGTATTATAACAGTCTGTGTGCTTCGTAGAGAATGATAACTGAGGCTGTGTTATGGCAACTTTATCAATGCAGAACTATTTAATTGTTTTTACCTTCCGAGACGTCTGCCAGCATACTATCATACTATCTGTGTGGACCGCCCCACTCTGGGAGAGCCTCTTGGGTACCGCAGGCCTCTGCTCAACCCCTGACTAGGAACATCTGCTGGTAGTTGTGGGCTGGAGCAAAAAGCCTGCTCACTCTGAAGCTCTCCAGAAACAGGGAACCCCCCCCGTGTTTTTGTTAACTGATATCCAACCGAACTGTCATCCACCTGATTGGATAACAGGTATGATGATCAGTCATTCCTCTATGGGAGCCGATCCACTCTGGCGTTTTTGGTATTTCTACACTCTATCCAGATGGATCGTCAGGTGTAACTCGGCGTCTTGGTGTAACTCGCTGTGTGGATCGATGTAACGTGCTGTTCTAGAGGTTTGTGTTGGAATCTCGGAAAATTGTCTTTTTTGATAGGCATTTTTGGAGCTTTTTTTTTTTTAGCACAATCATTCGACATTGCCTTGTAACCTTCTGTCTGCCACATCTAGTCGTAGAGAAATGGCAGTGTCTGACGGTTTTAGTTATTTTATAGGAATGAGTATCGTGGATTGCTTTCTTGCTCCACAAATGTTCTATTACTGGGCTTTGCATCTAATCTGCAATGTTTTCAATAATACCCAGAAGCCATCACCAATGTTTTCCAGTCTAACAGTTTGAAATCCACCCCGAAATATACTAAATAACGCTTATATCTGAAGTTATAAAATGGTAGAAATGTTCACGTTTTCAATAGGTATTTTCTTCTTATTGGTGCCCAGATTCTTTAGAAAAAAAGTAATATATTCTCCTACTTTACAATTTTCCTTATTGAAATATTTTATGTCAATTTCTCAAGATTGCATATGCAATATATTTTTCAGAGGGACTATTTTTGACACATGTGTGTGTAAATTGCTGGAATGGAAAATAACCTTGTTTTTAATTTAATATTAGACATTTAATTGGAATCACAACCCTCTTGTTGTTCCAAGAAAAGGGAAAATGGGAGTGTTTCTTTTAGTTTTGTTTAATTTCTCAATGGTTTGGAGCATGATATCTAAAGTCCCTACCTATAAATATTATTTTAGTTCCACTTTATTTTACAGTCCAGCATTTACCTGGTATTTTCGTTGAAAATATAGTATTGTGGTATCTATACAAATTACTTAACCATGACATTTGAGTTTCTTAGTATATTGGAAAAATTCAAAGTGGGTACCTTATAATTTTTAGCTGAGCAGATTGTTTTGTTACTTAAATAATCAACAAAAAGGCAATTTAAGACACTAACCTAGTCTCCATTTTACTGTAGGCTATTCAGTAATTTGCAATAGTTACCACCAACATATTTCTCTGTAAATACCAGCTAAAAGAGGACTGTATATAGAGTTGTATGAAATATTACGTGTACATATAATATCTAAATCATGATCTTGTGACCCCTGACCTTCTGTACACTTGCAGACAGACATTGCACCGTAGTAGTATTTTTGCAAGACCTGTAGCTAATAATTATATTAAAAAGTATTAAATAAATATTTAAATGGAGTAAACAATACATTATATAAAGATTTCAATTTAACTTATTTGGAAAATGTGTTTAATTAATTGAGAAAAGTTATGTTATGGCTCTTATGGTCAAAAGATGATTTTATTTCCTTTTTTTGTATCTTATGAGTTTTTGAGATGAAATTATTGAATCAAGATTCACAGAGGTTGTAGTAATTTGTATTTTGCTAGCTAGCAGTTTGTACTAGAATGCTGTATTAAGGCCCTATCAGGCAATGGAATGAGTGGCTATAGCAGAAACAGACTGATGCATCGTGGCATCGGGGGTGAAGAAGACCAAAGCACATCCTGACACCAAGTTTGTTAGGTAGCTACACGCTAAAAACGTATCCAGGATCAAATAATTCCACACTTCCTTGAATAGGGTTGGAGGTGTAGGTCTGTGGTCGGAGGAGTGAAACGTCCTGGCTCACCTTAGGGTTAGAGGTCTGGGCAGTTGCCGTGGGAACAGAGTCACCTGAGCCCTCCCTTAATCGATCTGTCCAATTAAAGGACAGTGTCACTTTACACCTGTGACGTCCTGTCGCAGAGGTGTTCTGTCTTGTGGCGTTTCGCTTTTCAAGTGTTCTGTGTCATTGTAAAATGAGCAATTTACTAATTTAATGTTGGATTTGGACATTTCTTCAAGTTTCCTCACGGGGTAGATTCAGGGGACCGGGCTGAGATACTAACTCGTCATGATCACCTGTCTTGCGAACAGGCAGACTGATTACGGCTTCACTCCCAGGCCTGTGTGTTTACAGACCTATGCCTTTAGAGGGAGCTACGTTGCTAGAAACCCGGTGTCCCGGTGACGTGTTCAGAACGGTACACCGTGACTGCCTCTCACCCAAAGCCCTTTGACATTTCCTTTCCTCATCGACTTTGTTATGGTCGCAGATGAGGACGAATAGACATTAGAAGGTGGCTTGAGATTTTTCTGTGTTTGCCTATGGGAAGGCAGGTGATTAAAGGTGATGGCGGATTCATTTCGTCATGCTTACATACGGTTTCCATGGTGACACCGGTCAGACACTCCTGACCTCTGATCTTTACCGCACCTTCGCACAACCCAGGAAGTTTTTTTCTGTCCACCCATTAAGACGAGTCCCCTGACCAATGCCTGAAACTCTGCTTATTGTGTTCTTCTGTATTACTGCTGAATGTCGGCATATATATTTTGATATATTTAAAAAAAACAGGGATCTAAAAGTCTGGATATTTTTTGGAGTAGAAAAAGGGTGTGTGTATCAAATAATTGTCACTGTCATGCTCTCTGAAAATCTCTTGCATTTTTGGAAAGAATTATAGCATCCCTGCTGATTTAATGTTCCATTGAAAGACTATTTATAAAGTTTAAGTCCTTTGTGAAAAAAGTATTTAGTGTGTTTTTTGTGTGTGTTTGTTATCTTGGCTTCTGATCTAATGCTAAGCTCGTGACTTGAAAATGATGACCACTAGAGGTCAGTAATTACACAACAATGGACCATCTAATGACAGGAGTTACACCCACTGACCAGATAACTGACATAATATCCAGAGCTGGAATATAATGACAGGAGTTACACCCACTGACATGATAACTGACATAATATCCAGAGCTGGAATATAATGACAGGAGTTACACCCACTGACCAGGTAACTGACATAATATCCAGAGCCGGACTATAATGACAGAGGAGTTACACCCACTGACCTGATAACTGACATATAATATCCAGAGCCGGACTATAATGACAGGAGTTACACCCACTGACCTGATAACTGACATATAATATCCAGAGCCGGACTATAATGACAGGAGTTACACCCACTGACCTGATAACTGACATAATATCCAGAGCCGGACTATAATAACTGAGGAGTTACACCCACTGACCTGATAACTGACATATAATATCCAGAGCCGGACTATAATGACAGGAGTTACACCCACTGACCTGATAACTGACATATAATATCCAGAGCCGGACTATAATGACAGGAGTTACGCCCACTGACCAGATAACTGACATATAATATCCAGAGCTGGACTATAATGACAGGAGTTACGCCCACTGACCAGATAACTGACATAATATCCAGAGCTGGACTATCATGACAGGAGTTACACCCACTGACCTGATAACTGACATAATATCCAGAGCTGGAATACAATGACAGGAGTTACGCCCACTGACCTGATAACTGACATAATATCCAGAGCCGGATTATAATGACAGGAGTTACACCCACTGACCAGATAACTGACATAATATCCAGAGCCGGATTATAATGACAGGAGTTACACCCACTGACCAGATAACTGACATAATATCCAGAGCCGGACTATGACAGGAGTTACGCCCACTGACCTGATAACTGACATATAATATCCAGAGCCGGACTATAATGACAGGAGTTACGCCCACTGACCAGATAACTGACATATAATATCCAGAGCCGGACTATAATGACAGGTGTTACGCCCACTGACCAGATAACTGACATAATATCCAGAGCTGGACTATCATGACAGGAGTTACACCCACTGACCTGATAACTGACATAATATCCAGAGCTGGAATACAATGACAGGAGTTACGCCCACTGACCTGATAACTGACATAATATCCAGAGCCGGACTATAATGACAGGAGTTACACCCACTGACCAGATAACTGACATAATATCCAGAGCCGGACTATAATGACAGGAGTTACACCCACTGACCAGATAACTGACATATAATATCCAGAGCCGGACTATAATGACAGGAGTTACGCCCACTGACCAGATAACTGACATATAATATCCAGAGCCGGACTATAATGACAGGTGTTACGCCCACTGACCAGATAACTGACATAATATCCAGAGCCGGACTATAATGACAGGAGTTACACCCACTGACCAGATAACTGACATATAATATCTTATTGCCTTTATGGAAGGCCAGCCACTGACCAGATAACTGACATAATATCTTATTGCCTTTATGGAAGGCCAGCCACTGACCAGATAACTGACATAATATCTTATTGCCTTTATGGAAGGCCAGCCACTGACCAGATAACTGACATAATATCTTATTGCCTTTATGGAAGGCCAGCCACTGACCAGATAACTGACATAATATCTTATTGCCTTTATGGAAGGCCAGCCACTGACCAGATAACTGACATAATATCTTATTGCCTTTATGGAAGGCCAGCCACTGACCAGATAACTGACATAATATCTTATTGCCTTTATGGAAGGCCAGCCACTGCAATGGCTAACAACAAATATTACAAACAGCGGGTTGACAATGGATCTGTCTGAATACCAATCTGGTAAGTGCAAAATAAACAGATAAGAGTTTATTCTAGGTCTTATTGTCGAAGCCATTTATGTATATGTGCCCATCCACACTGCAATTCCAGTAATTATAATTACCATGGCCAGCTTATTGTCTCTCGGATGCTCTAAATTAATGACGTTTTTCTAATCTTCTATATCTCATCAGCCCTTCTGGGTCTACGCTGCAGAATCCGGGCCGTTGCCTGATGCAAGCGATTTGGCTTCTACTGTGGCTGGACAGACACAGCGTTGGAAAACATCAGCAGTTTAGTACAACAAACAAGAACCGTGCATGCATGCACTTTCTGTGAGGAACATGGTGAGTGTGTATTTCCTCAGCCATTCTAACTCTGGCTGTGAGAAATGCGTTGCTTATACCCAGATGGAGAAAAGTCCAAAGGAAGACAATGTATCTCCATCTATAGTGATAGCTGCATTGTACAGGTCTGAGACCAGGTTACCTCTCACCTTCCTACCATCTTCCCTTCCTTCTTCCTTTACTAGCCCACCTCCTTTTCTTTCTTTCTTTTCTACCTTCTCGCTCCCTTCCTCGCATGTTCTGTCTTTAATGACTGAGGGCTTGAGATGGCTTAGTTACCAGGCCCTTTAATCTCTCCTTAGTGACATCATCGACCAATACGCCCTGTCTACAGTCCTCTCCTTCCCCGGAACAAGGGAGGGGAGCGCTTCAGGGAAGGTCATTTAGCTCGGTCAAAGAGAAGAATGACCGAGACCCAGGCTTTCATATGAACGCGCCTCACACTCGCTAACACACACCCAGGGAGGTCAGAATGGCGTCCGGGATGTCGTTGGAGGACAGTCCCATGGAGGAGTTGGTGGACCAGGGGTTGGGGATGGAGGAGACTGGGCTCAGGAGGTCCTCACTCAGGGAGACGTACCACGGGGACTCCCTGTTGGCTCCGGATACAGACTTTATGACAGGTACTGTGTGTTGGTGGGGGACAGCTGAAGGCTTATGGGGGTGGAGGGCTCCACAGGTGTAGTGAAAATGACTTCAGGTGAGGTAACTGAATAGACACTACAGCTTATGGGGGTGGAGGGCTCCACAGGTGTAGTGAAAATGACTTCAGGTGAGGTAACTGAATAGACACTACAGCTTATGGGGGTGGAGGGCTCCACAGGTGTAGTGAAAATGACTTCAGGTGAGGTAACTGAATAGACACTACAGCTTATGGGGGTGGAGGGCTCCACAGGTGTAGTGAAAATGACTTCAGGTGAGGTAACTGAATAGACACTACAGCTTATGGGGGTGGAGGGCTCCACAGGTGTAGTGGAAATGACTTCATGTGAGGTAACTGAATAGACACTACAGCTTATGGGGGTGGAGGGCTCCACAGGTGTAGTGAAAATGACTTCAGGTGAGGTAACTGAATAGACACTATAGCTTATGGGGGTGGAGGGCTCCACAGGTGTAGTGAAAATGACTTCATGTGAGGTAACTGAATAGACACTACAGCTTATGGGGGTGGAGGGCTCCACAGGTGTAGTGAAAATGACTTCAGGTGAGGTAACTGAATAGACACTACAGCTTATGGGGGTGGAGGGCTCCACAGGTGTAGTGGAAATGACTTCATGTGAGGTAACTGAATAGACACTACAGCTTATGGGGGTGGAGGGCTCCACAGGTGTAGTGGAAATGACTTCAGGTGAGGTAACTGAATGGACACTACAGCTTATGGGGGTGGAGGGCTCCACAGGTGTAGTGGAAATGACTTCATGTGAGGTAACTGAATAGACACTACAGCTTATGGGGGTGGAGGGCTCCACAGGTGTAGTGGAAATGACTTCATGTGAGGTAACTGAATAGACACTACAGCTTATGGGGGTGGAGGGCTCCACAGGTGTAGTGGAAATGACTTCAGGTGAGGTAACTGAATAGACACTACAAAGGTGGTTGTTGACTGTAGATTAGGCAGGGGTTATTGTGTGACACTGGGGTGGTTTAACAAAGGTGAAAAGATTAACATTCAAATCCTATTATTGGGGCTTTTGCACCCTTGGTAGTATTGGTGTTATAGGATTGCTGACAGCAGGGTTTTGTGTGGGTATGAAACAGGGTAAAACAAATGTGTCAAACAAATAGACATCAGGCAGTTGTGTCTTTTATAAACCAGGCCACCTGTAAAAGGTACATCTCAGAGTCCTCTATAGCCCCTTTAATGCAAGCTGCCCGTGTTGTGGCGGAAAAAAAGAAACCATAGGAATCAGTGACATATACATCAACAACAACATACTCAAACGTTTTTCTTGGACTGTCGAGACATTTTAATTGACCACACGGTGGCGCTACGACGGTTACGTGTTTACCTCTCTTGATCAGTTTGACTAATGCCTCGCAAGGTCAGGGGAACTTATCTGATCAACCCACGCAATACCACGGACACCACACCGAGAAGGTTTACTAAACCCGGTTGAGCGATGCGTTTTCCGTGATAGATTAAGCATTTACAACGTTACAACAGATGGCCAGAGGAGGGCGCTATAATCTACCAACATCTTTAATTCACGTGTGATATTCATTTGTATGGGACGACATGTTTACTGTTGGGTTTCTGATATGTTCTGACTATAGCGTGTTCATTTCCTAATCCTGGTTAAGAAGTACAGGGTTAGGGCTTTGTATAGCTGAGTTAGTGTAGCATCAGAGTTTGAGCTGTATGTGCTGCTAATTCCTTTTTCCAGGGCTAAGGATTAAAGGCTATTCTAATCCCAATCCCATATGCTGTCTCTGGAGGTGACACAGGCACGTTATGGCAACACCATGTTGTGTAACTGGGGGTGACAGGCAGGTGATCTGAACGATTAGAAAATAATAATCAAATCATCACCCTAAGAATAGCCTTCAATTCTATGTTTTAATTATATGGGTTATTCTTTGTTTGTTGTATGGTTTATTGTATGTTTTGTTGTATTGGTTATTATAACTAAAATCCAGAGGCTAAAGATCGTCTGTCAGTGACGTCAGGTACTGTACTGACATCTCTGTCTCCCGTTCGGATTGCCAGCATTGCCTTGCGTGACACATCTAGCTCCTCCTGGGATAGATCAAGCTGTGAACTGGCAGCCACTGGTTGTGTGTCATCGTCAGGCTCTTTTACTCAGAGCGTTGTGTACTGCTGTAAATAGACGACCCAGGGATCAGATAATCAATGAACCGGACAAGCTGCTTAAAGCAGAACAAACTGACAGGCTCTCAGAATCTGACTGGGTAAGAAGAAAACAGAGGCAGATCATTTTCTCACTTCATCACCACCCCATTATCTCTTCTGGTTTTATTTCACCGCTCTCCCCTACCTCTTCCTACTCCCCCTCTCATCTCTAGTCTCTCTCCCCCTCTCATCTCTAGTCTCTCTCCCCCTCTCATCTCTTGTCTCTCTCCCCCTCTCATCTCTAGTCTCTCTCCCCCTCTCATCTCTCGTCTCTCTCCCCCTCTCATCTCTAGTCTCTCTCCCCCTCTCATCTCTAGTCTCTCTCCCCCTCTCATCTCTCGTCTCTCTCCCCCTCTCATCTCTAGTCTCTCTCCCCCTCTCATCTCTAGTCTCTCTCCCCCTCTCATCTCTAGTCTCTCTCCCCCTCTCATCTCTAGTCTCTCTCCCCCTCTCATCTCTCGTCTCTCTCCCCCTCTCATCTCTAGTCTCTCTCCCCCTCTCATCTCTAGTCTCTCTCCCCTCTCATCTCTAGTCTCTCTCCCCCTCTCATCTCTAGTCTCTCTCCCCCTCTCATCTCTCGTCTCTCTCCCCCTCTCATCTCTAGTCTCTCTCCCCCTCTCATCTCTAGTCTCTCTCCCCCTCTCATCTCTAGTCTCTCTCCCCCTCTCATCTCTAGTCTCTCTCCCCCTCTCATCTCTCGTCTCTCTCCCCCTCTCATCTCTAGTCTCTCTCCCCCTCTCATCTCTTGTCTCTCTCCCGCTCTCATCTCTTGTCTCTCTCCCCCTCTCATCTCTAGTCTCTCTCCCCCTCTCATCTCTCGTCTCTCTCTCTCCCCTCTCTCATCTCTCGTCTCTCTCCCCCTCTCATCTCTCGTCTCTCTCCCCTCTCATCTCTAGTCTCTCTCCCCCTCTCATCTCTAGTCTCTCTCCCCCTCTCATCTCTCTCGTCTCTCTCCCCCTCTCATCTCTCTGTCTCTCTCCCCCTCTCATCTCTCGTCTCTCTCCCCCTCTCTCTCTGTCTCTCTCCCCCTCTCATCTCTCGTCTCTCTCTCCCCCCCTCTCATCTCTAGCCTCTCTCCCCCTCTCATCTCTCGCCTCTCTCCCCCTCTCATCTCTTGTCTCTCTCCCCCTCTCATCTCTCGTCTCTCTCCCCTCTCATCTCTCTGTCTCCCCCTCTCATCTCTCTGTCTCTCCCCTCATCTCTCTGTCTCTCCCCTCTCATCTCTCTGTCTCTCCCCCTCTCATCTCTCGTCTCTCTCCCCCTCTCATCTCTCGTCTCTCTCCCCCTCTCATCTCTAGTCTCTCTCCCCCTCTCATCTCTAGTCTCTCTCCCCCTCTCATCTCTTGTCTCTATCCACCGCTCTACCCTTCTAACAGAAGGTTTATCAGGGTGGGGGTGAGGGTGGGGTCGCACAAGCCAAAGAGGCTCAGTCTGAGGGATTATCAGTGTGCTACACACATACACACACACACACACACACACACATGTGCACACATACACACACACACACATACAAACACACACACATGTGCACACATACACACACACACACACACACACTTCAAACCCCACTGTTTAGGCCGAATTGGTGATCTGATCAAACGTTAAACCCAACTACCCCTCCTCTCTCACACACACACACACACACACACACACAAGAATACACATGCCCCAGATCCCTATCTCAGATCAAGGCTTTAAATGATGTTGTAAACATCAGCATGGCCCATTTCTGGACACACCAGCCACCCAGGCAGGCAGACGGGCGGAGTGAGAAACGACACGCGTATATCAAAACATAAACCAGACCAAGTACTCAGTCCGGACTGGAATACTACCGTTAAGGCAGATGAAGACAATGTAAGCCGGCTGGAAATCCGTACTTTCAGACCTAAGCTTGAAGGGAAGAGAACAGAAAATGTGTCTGTGTGATATAACCGAAGCAGTGGGCGAAACTGCGGTGATGAGACCCTAGTGGACACCAGCCGTTGGGACACTGACAAACAGAGACAGAGTTCATCCACATGGAGGAGGAGATTGTCTGTCAGGTATTAGAAGACAGGAGGAAGAGGAGGCTGAGAAGGAGGTCTGGTGTGGAGGAAGGTATGAAGAGTCTTCATGATCCCAGCTCAATGCATTTCCAACAGTAGAAGGCCGTATCTAATCTGCTTGTTCTCTTGCACCTGTTATATTTGCCTTTTTAGTCTCGGTTGTATTTTATTTAAACTCTGGGGTATTTCTCGAGCATCGTTCAGTTCAGGCTCTTAATGGTTTATATCCATGTACGTATACTTGACCAGAATTCTTTAGGTCAGATCTTTTTTATTGGCGCCATTTATAGACTATGTTCTCATTGGTCACCATCTGAAAGAACTATGTGCTTCCGGGATTTTTATTTGGTGTGTGTGTGTGTGTGTGTGTGTGTGTGTGTGCAATGTGTGTTTGGTGTCAATCTCCCATGAGTGTGCTATCGTTTTCTTCAGCTTGCATTTCTACGGTTTTTGTTACCATGTATGTGTGTATTTAGTACCAGTGTGAAGAGTATCGTTGATAGAGTGTGTATCGCTCACCTGGGAGCCTCAGTGATGCACCGTGGCTGCTAGCATCACCATGGTGACCTGATGGACGTGGAGCTTTAACTGAATCAATAGTTGTGCTCCCCAGACGACCACAGCTCCGCGGCGAGCGGTGTGGACGTCGCCGACCGCCTGACGTACCTGGAACAGAGGATGCAGATGCAGGAAGATGAGATCCAGATGCTGAAGATGACCCTGGCAGATGTTATGAAAAGGCTCAACATCTCAGAGGAACACCAGGCCGCCAACTCCAAGAAAGGACCTGCTGGGAAAGGTACACACACACACACATGCACACACACTTATATCCACATAGTGGAAATGCCTCAAATCAAATGTAGATTTAATCAAGAATCAAAACATAGTTTGTTTGTGTGCGTTGACACTCAAGGATACAAATACTGTCTTTTTTTATTCCATAGAAATAATAATATTTGCTAAATCAGACCTTGTTGTATTTTGTGCTTTTGTCTGACGTGATCCTGCAATCTGAAGGCCATGTACAACCAGCTAGTTGGCCGTGGCTCCAAAATATCAGCACTTAAGCATTAAGCAATTGCTGAAAATATGCACTGAAATCTGGACTGAGAGCTAAGGCTGTTCAGGCGAGACATTAGGGGTTGGTTTTTAATTCCTTTGTCATAAACAAATCCTTTGTTAGACAGTCAAAAGCCCTGCCCACCCCCAAACTAGCACCTCCCACTGGCCTCCACCCACAACAACATCTGGCTCATTTTGTTCACCGAGGAATATGTAATCACACTCACACAAAGTGCTTGCAGTCAGGACTATTCATTGTTTGTACAGTTGATTTCAAATGCTAGTGTCATAAAATTCCCCAAGATAGGCTGGCGTCCCTAAAAATGGACAAATAACGTCTATGTTAATCTGTGTTAACATTTAACTATAATTAAAAGATAATATTGTTTAAAGTAATTTCCTAGTGTTGTAAATACAATATTGTTTAAATGTTTGGCACTTAGACATTTTTTTTTTGGTCCATTGAAATTACACAAAATGTATCAAAAATACAGTGTAAACATTGTTTACTTTGTAAATGACTATTGCAGTTAGAAAATGTATGATTTTAAAGGAGTATCTACAGGGGCGTACGGAGGCCCATTTTGAGCAACGATTAGTAAGCAAGACACGCTGTGTTTGCGAATCCAAGTCATTGAAAAAGGCTAATTGATCGTTAGAAACCCCTTTTAGTATCATGTTTGCACACCTGAATACTGTCGCCCTGATTAAACAAGCAATACAACTGGCCTTCCTTTGACTTGTTGAGTATCTAGGGCATCAGCAATTGTGGGTTCGATTACAGTCTCAAAATAGCCAAAAACAAATACGTTTTTCTTAAATTCAGTCAGTCAGTCTATTCTTGTTTTGAGAAATTGAATTCCATGCAAGAAATGGCCAATAAACTGATGCTCTAGTGCAACGCTGTGTACTACTACCTCTGGTTAGAACAGTGCAAACTGGCTCTAACCAGAATAGAATGAGAAGTGGGAGGCTTTGGTTTGCAACTGAGCAAGAGGAAAAATAAAGTAGAGAGTCTAGTTTGAGAAACAGACTTCTCACAGGAACTCAACCGAGGGGACTCCTTCTGGGCAAAGTTAGAAAGAAAAAGCCATTAAACACAATGGGAAAAAACAGGTGTAAGTTAGTAAAGTGGACATTAATTTCAACAAATTAATTTATAATGTTCACTACTGAAAGATAAATACAACCTACTTTGGCAATAACACTTAAAGGTTATACCTTTAAAAAAATTATTTATCAAAAATCTGCAAAATGCAATTTTATAATGCAGAAAAAGTTGGTGCCCTCATTTAGTTTCAGTAGATTATGTTGCCCCCTTTAGCTAATAGAACTTGTAGTCGTTCCTGTATTGGTCTACATCGACTCTAAGGCTACGTTCACACTGCAGGGCTTACAACCACTTGCTTACAGCCATGCTGCTTTTATTCCACGGTAGTGTTTATTTTTTCCAAACATGTCTTGCAGCCTAACCACTCCAAGTTCAACTCCTCTTTTCAGAGCATTTTGTTTCTGTAGATTTGTTCTTTGCCAAAATGTTGTGGATATTGACTGTTGGCGTTTTCCCTATTGACCTCCTTCATAGGTTAAATGTCTTTATCAGACAGTTGGCTGATGCACTTTGACTGAGGTTCTTGACGATTTATATATACTTAGTTAGCCTTCGGTCTGAATTTGGTAGGAAAACCTGTTCTATGTGGTCTGTCTGTGGTCTAGAATTTGGTAGGACAACGTGTTCTATGTGGTCTGTCTGTGGTCTAGAATTTGGTAGGACAACGTGTTCTATGGGGTCTGTCTGTGGTCTAGAATTTGGTAGGACAACCTGTTCTATGTGGTCTGTTTGTGGTCTCGAGTTTGGTAGGAAAACCTGTTCTATGTGGTCTGTCTGTGGTCTGGAATGTTCTCCATTTGTTGATAATCCATCAGACAGTGGAATAATGTACTTGATTTGTTTAAATTCATCGTTGTAATCCGTCCAGATGAATTGGCATTAATACTTGTTCTTATGAAGGCCTCATATAGGACCACACATCCATATGATTAAGAACAAACTAGACCAGGTTTCTAATCTTTGTGGAAGGTTGGACCTAATCCATAACAGTTTACTAATAATTTTCACCTGATTCAAATGTCTGCTATATTGTGTGATTGTAATGGTGTCTGTGTACAAAATGTTCAGGGTCCGCATTTGGAAGTTGCATTTGTGTTTATTTGAAGTGCATAACTAGTGTGAACGTTATTTTTGTGTGATTTCTTGCATTGGGTTGCCTTTAAGCATAAATGTGGTTGGAAATTCCCTCATATTTCAATGTGTCCAAACATAATAGAAGACAACGACTTTCCCGGGGGTGCACTTGAATGACATGATAGTATCTGTAATAGAAATATACAGGTATATATTTACAAATGTGTTTTGCATACATTGTATATGTACACAAGCACACACACATACACACAGACACCCACAGAGACATACACACATACACTCACAGATATACACACACACACACACACACACACACACACACACACTCAGACACCCACTGAGGCACACACACACACACACACACACACACATACACACACACACTCACAGACACCCACAGAGGCACACACACACACACACACACACACACACACACACACACACACACACACACACACACACACACAACACAAACACTCACAGACACCCACAGAGGCACACACACATACCTACACTCACAGACATCCACAGAGGCACACACACATACATCCACTCACAGAGTCCCACACACAGCCTCCTCACACACATGTTGTCTGTGTACCAATAGCTAGGCCGTTATCACTGGCCCTGCCGTCCAAACCATCACTAAACAGCCCTGCACATCTGAAGAAGAGCTCCACCGCCTCCACGCTGCCCTCTACCCCCACTGGACGGAACTACAGCCCGTTGCCACCGTTAGCATCAGCCAAGAGGTACAGTACACAACCAGTAACATTCACCTGCAAACACACAGAGGCACGTTATGACTGCCGATCCGATAATTTATAGAAATGTGCCGGCAATTTCAATTAAACACCTGCCGTTTTAACCCTCTACCTCCCCCAGTGGGGTGAAGAGTCCGGCTGGCAGTGTGAAGGAGAGTCTGTGTTCCTCCAAGCCGGCCCGACCCGGCCCCCGACCCGGACCATCGGGCTCATTGGCCCCCGGCATTAAAAAAGCTGAGAGGTAGGTTGGCTAAACGCCTGGGGCACGAACAGGAAGTGGTCATCAAATGGGATCTGAATGTCTTGTTGTGAGTCAATACTTGTGTTTGTTGTTTTATGATATCCAGACTAGTGGTCACGACTTACTGGTTCTACTTGGCAACATCGTTTTTTCCATTTAGACGCTAGCTTATGAAAGTCCAGTATGGGCCACACTAAAGCCAACAGACAGTTCTTCATCCTTGTTCTGGAGGTTCAGTATCATTTCTTGTGTGAACGGACCTTTCTGCTCCTTTCCAACTCTCTGCTTGCAGCAAAACCAAGGAGCCTGCAGCCAGCGCAGGTAAGAGCATGTATTTACACTGTAGGACTGAAGTTTCTGAATCCGGCCTTTAAATGCCCCCAGAAGCCTCCTGTTGTTGTTTTAAAGCCTCATGATTAGTTGACAAGTTTAACCGGGTGTGTTTGCCCAGGGATCCAATGAAAATGTGCAGTGTTGGGGGTTCTCTAGAGTGCCAAACCGCTGCTGTAGGGCACTTTTCTATCCAGTAGGGGGCAGCACAAAGCTATATAATGGGGCATTAGTCAGAGGAACTTAGGATCCATGAAATGGAAAACAGCTGTTGGCTAGATTGATTTGAATGCAACATACTGTTGGATAGCAGAAGTGACATGTTTGGTGTGGCAACTCTCTGCTGTGTTTTTTTCTACACAGGGTCGAGGCGTGTGACTCATTGTAAAGGTAGGCCTCAGTCCGAACTCTTGGGATAAGCATTCCTGAACGGAAATTTGAATCTTACTCATACCATGACATGCTGGCTTTTTTCAACACCACCTGTTTGTTCTGTCTTAGATTGGATTACTGTGTTCATGGAATTTTATGGAATCGTTTTGACGAAAAGCTCAAATCTAATCTGTGGGAAATGCATCTTCTGCTTTCTAGGAAATAAATATTGTATTTGAACTGTGGGTTTATTCTTCTTTCATTTTCTCACCATGGCCTGTTCTCCCTCCCCGGCCCTGTTCTCCTTCCCTGTTCTCCGGCCCTGTTCTCCCTCCCCGACCCTGTTCTCCTTCTCTGGTCCTGTTCTCCGGCCCTGTTCTCCCTCCCCGACCCTGTTCTCCTTCTCCGGTCCTGTTCTCCCGACCCTGTTCTCCTTCTCTTGCCCTGTTCTCCTTTTCCCGGCCCTGTCTCCTTCTCTTGCCCTGTTCTCCTTCTCCGGTGCTGTTCTCTGGCCCTGTTCTCCTTCTCCGGTACTGTTCTCTGGCCCTGTTCTCCTTCTCTTGCCCGGTTCTCCTTCTCTTTCCCTGTTCTCCTTCTCCGGTCCTGTTCTCTGGCCCTGTTCTCCTTCTCCGGTCCTGTTCTCCCGACCCTGTTCTCCTTCTCTTGCCCTGTTCTCCTTTACCCGGCCCTATCCTCCACGTACATCCAAACCTCCCACCTGAATCCCGCCCTACTGCTCACACCTGCAAACCTAATTTCACCTCTCACACCTCAACCTTTCACCTTTACCCTCCATTTCACCTCTTCACTTAGTGACTATGCAGATCTATCTGAGCCCCCTAACAAGAAGGACTGGGTCTTCTGAAGCAGCTAAATCCGCTCCCGCAGTCCCAAACTCCAGACCCACCAGAACCACCCCCTCCTCTCAGTCCAAAGGAGGCCCCCCCACTTCGAACAAGACCAATTCTGGGACACACAAAAAAGCACCTCCCCCTTTCACCCTTCCGTTGCAGAAAAGCAACAATCAAAATACATATTCACCCCTCGATGTGTCCAATTACAAAAGCCCCCTGAAATCACCAAGCCAGTACTTCCAGATCTGTTACTAGGCGAATTACTTGGTGTGGTTGTTTAGCTTTCCACTGGTCTGGGCTCAGATATTGTTGGTTCGGGTTAAGATTGAGAGAAGGGTATTCTGTTTTTAGATCTGTGGTTGAGAGTAATATTGTGTGCTTTCTGTTCTTAAGATGTTCGGATGATCTTAGTGTTTATAGCAGTGCGAAGGAATTAGAAGTGGCGGTTGTCAGTAATGACTGAGATCGGTTTATAGTTTAGACGTTTTGATTTTGAGGTTTTTGTTTGACCACCAAGAAAAAAATAGTGAGTTTGTCTGTTTGTTTTATTTCATAGAACATTCCATTCTCTTCAAGTTCCTTGTGTTTTATCTATTAAGAAGTTCTGTCTCTGTCGACTGAAATACTATTTTACCTCCTGTTTCTGTTTTATTGTCTTTATTTTGTGTCTCTGTTTGTCAGTCAATAAACATTTTAGTGATTACCTGCTTCGTCTACTACTTTCACTTACAACATGTTTGACATATGCATACAATAAATCTTGAAAGAGTGTGTAAAAACAACAGACAATTTATTAGCTACTGCTGCCCTTTATAGATCACTGTTCTGCCAAACACTCAAATTGAGAATCTCAGTCTTAAATCATGGTGATATTGTTGGTTCTGTATTGATTGTATGCACAGATTACAACGCAAACAACAGAACATAACTATTAAAGTTTTTTGTAAATGTTCTTATATATAAAAAATGTGTGGCTAATAATAAAAGAACGGAACACATTTGTTTATAAGTAGACGTGTGTGTGTGTCTGTGAAACATGAATATATTTGTTTTTCAAATGGGTAATTGGGTATTCGAACACGTATGGCCCAGGTGACATGTCAATGTAAGTATTACCAGGTAAACGTTTAGCAGTTCTGAATGCAGAAATAACATCCTTTTGGAATGTGCCCTCTGCTTCAATACGGTTCCCGTCTGGTAGCAAATGATCCGGGTGTGAAGGCTTGTGAATCATGTCTTCATAATAATACCGGTGTGTGTGTGTGTGTCTGTCTGTTGCAAAACATTTCTGTACTCTGTTGGCAGCACCACCGTAGTGTGGAATTAAAGGCATATGAACGGTTGTAGTCTTATTAGCTTACTTTTTATAGAGGAACTGGGCCTGGCCAACAGCTGGCCATCCTGTTTGTGCAACCTACCCAAATGGGTTGAACACGGATTTCACGGGGAAATAACATTTCTAGCATCATGCATTAAACATCCTAGTAGCTGTGTTTTAAAACAGCATAGTAGCTTACTGGCCAGGATACATTTGCTACTACCTGGCGTGGCACGTGCAACCATCTTATTTAAAAGCAATTTTTTTATTAGCAATATGAGATGCATTGAATTGGTTGGGAGGAATCCAATGGATGGATCGTTGTCTTTCTTGTATTTACACTAGATGCAGCACTTATAGGACCACAGAGGAGAGGTCGCTAACCAACAGCAAACGAAGCCATAGTGAGTCAGTGCTGAATATTTTAGCAGACCGTTCTCCCTCTTCCTTCCTTTCTACCCCCCACCCCCACCGCAAGCACACACGCACACACGCGCACAAACACCACACACACAGACACGCACGCACACACCACACACACGCACGCACACACACACACACACACACACGCACACACTACCGCGTCCTCGCTCTCGCTCTGTGATGGAGAACGGGAAAATGGCAACTCAGATGCCGCTGTCATTTGCACGGACCGGTCTCTCGTCAGGTCAGCTCTCCTTATCGCTCTGAAATGGGACCGACACCAGCAGCACCACCTCGAGAGAGACTGGATAGTAATTCGCTTTGAACAGAGACGGGGAACTGTGGGGTCCTTTTGTAGCATCATCCCCACCCTGTCGCATTCTCATCATCTGCCTTGTTTTGCACTCACCCGGCAGCCTCTGTAGCTAAACATTAGCCTCACCCACTATAGCAGCCTACTATATCTGCATTGCCAATATTCTGGTGCGATAGAAAAACCCAGGAAAAAAGGAGAAACCGAATACTGGTGGTTCTTCATCTGTTACTACGGCGGAGAAGAGAGGAAGATGAGGTAAGCAGAGCATGAATTAACAGCCCTTTATTAATTCACACTGAACCACACCGGCTGCCTGCTGCAGCACCGATGGGTTACATTAGAGGAATATTGTTTAAATAACATGTTACACTAAAACTAAATACAATACATTGTCTCTGTGATGTCCTGAACGCACTCAGGCATTTTTGTTGCTCTTGGTTTTTATGAGCAATTTTGGGACGACTCGCCGGTCTATTTTAAGGCTCAGAGGCGGGGCGAGCAGCACTGTGTTGGGTTGCTGTGTGTTCTTCCTGTTGACAGGGGAAATAAATCAGATCCCTTTCTAATAGTAAGCAACAACGGCGTGGTTTCACCGGGAGCAAGCGCTCGTGAAACACGCACGCAAACGTCTCCAGGACCTCGCCAGTTCTCTCGTCGGTTCTCGGTGGTGTGACGGAGGGCGTGGTCTGGGTGGAAAGGGATCTGTTGTCATAGAAACCAAACTACACACGTGTGCGTGGTGTGTAACATACTGCATGGCCGCTTGCATTGGGTATACCTCTTGGGTTCACTTAATACATCCATGGTATACCTATGTTGTGTCGAGGTTTGAACTGCCTGAATTCTGAATTCAATGCATTGATTAAAAAAGGGGACTGGAAACATTCCTTAGAAATTGTGGTCCATTCTAATTCAGCCGTTTCTCATTTATTCCATTGTCATTTATTTCATTCTAATTCAATCCATTGTAATTCATTTCATTCTAATTCAGTCCATTCTAATTCATTTCATTTTAATTCAGTCCATTCTAATTCAGCCCTTTTTCATTTAGTCCATTCTAATTTATTTCATTCTAATTAAATCTATTCTAATTAATTTCATTCTAATTTAGTCCATTCTAATTTATTTCATTCTAATTCCATCCATTGTAATTCATTTCATTTTAATTCAGTCCATTCTAATTAATTTCATTCTATTTAGTCAATTCTAATTCATTTTATTCTAATTCAGTCCATTCTAATTCAGTTCATTCTAATTCATTTCATTCTAATTCAGTCCATTCTAATTCATTTCATTCTAATTCAGTCCATTCCAATTCAACTGCATCAGTTCCAGCAGATTCCCAAATTCATGTTCTGAACCTCCTGTTACACCTCATTCCATAAGGTGTTCTATTGGATTGAGATCAAAGGTCGGTGTCAGGCCATTTGAGTGACGTCACTGTCATGTTTTTGGCTGTAAATGGATGTACATGGTCAGCAGCAATGCTTATGCTGTGACATTTAAATGATGCTCCGTTGGTATTAAATGATCTAATGTGTGCCAAGATAACATTCCCCATGCAGCACAACATCTCCACCACAGGCCTGTATAGTTCACACGAGAGCAGTGAATTCAGATATGCCCTAAGGAAAACCAACATTGTAAACAGTGGTCATTTCCGTACTTTTGGCCTTCGTCGGATTGATTTTCTCTGGCCATTCTTCTCTGACCTCAGTCATTGACCGGATGTTTTCACTGTAGGAAAAAACTCACTCACTGGATGTTGTAATTTGTTCCACCATTCGTCGTGAACCCAAGACAGTACTGTGATAAAATCCCTGGTCAGCAGTTTTTGAAAACTGAAATTACCATACATGCAACATGCAGTGATCGTAGTAGGACAAAGTTGGTTACTGTTTCCTATTCTAATTTTTGATTGAACTGACAAACAACAAAATCTGGACTTGGATAATTTCTCAACAGTGGTAAACAAAAAAAAGTCTACACACCCTTGTGATGTGAAAAAAATTAGAGAAAGATAAATAATGTGTAGCCCACCTAATTTGCACAGGGCTAAAATATTGCAGTAATGTTCTTCCGTCCCTCTAGATGGCGATGTTTGTTATTCTTAGCGAATTCACCCCATTTTAGCATAACCAAGGAAGATCGCGATCCTTGCTTTCTTTTTCCCGAAGAGATTTGTTAGATGGAGACGTAGTGAAGTCGACTTAATAATTATTAGTTATTCACGTTATTTATTCGTTATTCACCACATTATACATACATACACAGACAAGTTAGAAAGTTTAAAGATTGATGTTTTCCAGAAAGAGTTCGGTGAGGTTAGAGTGAAGTGCCCACTACTTTACTTTTCTCCCGAGAAAGCTTTAGAATCTCCGATTGTTTTTTTTGTTATATGTGAACATTCCACCACATGTTAAGGAAGAAAGAAGAGTACGGCGAGCCAGCAACCCAAAGATTTTGAGGCGCGCTGCATCCAGCAGCCACCAAGAACCATTACGGACAGAGAAGAGATCTCCACACATTTACACACTGCCCGGGTAGTAGTTTAAACAAGGACTCAACCAACTGACTGACATACTTTTAATGGACTGACTGAATTTATTTGTACATTGTTGTTTCATCTTTTGTATGTGTGATTGTCTGATTAGAAAAAAATGTATAATAAATGTTTTGACATTTAAATGATCAAGCTGTGGTCGCAGCCAATTCACTGGAGAGCCGAACCTAAAACCCAGATCTAGTCCAAACCCTGATTATCCGTTATATCTAAGACAGATAGGTTACAAATGTCAGAACTTTTTCCACCTTTTATGTGACCTATAACGT
Source organism: Dallia pectoralis (assembly GCA_029465975.1). NCBI lineage: Eukaryota > Metazoa > Chordata > Actinopteri > Esociformes > Umbridae > Dallia > Dallia pectoralis. Next base: position 18,379,006 of record CM055734.1, on the reverse strand, counting down.
GAACAATTCAATTGACAAACAAACGGAAATCTTTGAGGGGGAAAAATAATAAATCAAACCTTACAATAACCTGGTTGCATAAGTGGGCACACCTTTAAACTGATACTTTGTTGAACACCTTTTGATTTAATTACAACACTCAGTCTTTGGGTAGGAGTCTATTAGCATCTATTAGCACAATATTTGCAAAAGTGCTCTAAATCTGTCAGATTGCGAGGACATCTCATGTGCATCGTATGTGTCTTGTGTTAGTATTGAATGCTGTATGTGTATTGTGTTATTATTGAGTGCTGTATGTGTATTGTGTTATTATTGAGTGCTGTTAGTATTGAGTGCTGTATGTGTCTTGTGTTAGTATTGAATGCTATATGTGTCTCGTGTTAGTATTGAGTGCTATATGTGTATTGTGTTATTATTGAGTGCTGTTTGTGTATTGTGTTAGTATTAAGTGCTGTTAGTATTGAGTGCTGTATGTGTCTTGTGTTAGTATTGAATGCTATATGTGTTTTGTGTTAGTATTGAGTGCTGTTAGTATTGAGTGCTGTATGTGTCTTGTGTTAGTATTGAATGCTATATGTGTTTTGTGTTAGTATTGAGTGCTGTATGTGTATTGTGTTAGTATTGAGTGCTATATGTGTCTCGTGTTAGTATTAAGTGCTGTTAGTATTGAGTGCTGTATGTGTCTTGTGTTAGTATTGAATGCTATATGTGTTTTGTGTTAGTATTGAATGCTATATGTGTCTTGTGTTAGTATTGCATGCAATATGTGTCTCGTGTTAGTATTAAGTGCTGTTAGTATTGAGTGCTATATGTGTCTTGTGTTAGTATTGAGTGCTATATGTGTCTTGTGTTAGTATTGAATGCTATATGTGTCTTGTGTTAGTATTGAGTGCTATATGTGTCTTGTGTTAGTATTGAGTGCTGTATGTGTCTTGTGTTAGTATTGAGTGCTGTATGTGTCTTGTGTTATAATTGAATGCTATATACATCTTGTGTTGACAGTGTTGTATTGATTGTGGTTTCATTTTTGTTAACAGTGGGTCCCATTGTTCGAAAAGTGTTTAAGCTGTTACAGTATTCCACATTCCATGCCACTGAGCCTTACACAGTAATGACCACAGCCACCCCTAACTAAAGGAACAGTTCATCCTGGCTGCTGGAACTGGTCTTACAGTGTAGTGCTACACTGAACTTTGGCCAATCATCAGAGGCATTCATGTCGTCATGTGGGTGAATTTGGCCAATCATCAGAGGCATTCATGTCGTCATGTGGGTGACTAGTAGCAGGTCACAGGCTCCCACAGGCAGAGGAACCCCACTTTTAAGCTAATTGTAATTTACTGGCTGTGCATTGGGCAGCCTGTGTGTGTGTGTGTGTGTGTGTGTGCGCTTATCTGTGTTTGAGTGTGCATGCAAATCTTTCAGCGATTTTGTTTCTGCGTGTCTGTAAAACTGTAGAAAAACAACAGAGGTCATAGTGCAAGTTTGCCAGAAGTGCCACTGGTTAGTCAGTACTCTCTACACCAACATGGCAGTTTACCCCCCCACCCCACTCAAACCCTCCGAACACCTTTCCTGGTGCCTCTAATGCCTTCCCCATTCAACCGTTACCCCAGCCTATTCTTCCCCAACAGCATTTGTTATCATGCAGCCCATTCTGGTCCTGAGCTTCTTCCTGTCATCCCGTCTCTCCCGTTCCTCTCTCCTGTTCTCTGCTGCCCTGATGTAGAGAGCCAGGCGTGTATGGGACTATACTGTAAGACACACTTCTCGTCAGCGCTGTTTGTGTTCTCTAACCCTGTAAGCTGACTATGGCTTAAGCTTACCCAAACTAACCGTGACCAGCTACAACCATGATATAATGTCTCTGGGCTCCGGCTGGGGATTAAAACATGTTCACTCATACGTTTGTACTGTAGGGGGCATCATTGACTGTGGTTCAACAATTATTCATTTTTACAGGCTTAGTGCTGTGTATGTGTGTGTGTGGATGTATGTCAGTGTGTGGATGTGTGTGTGTGTGTGGATGTATGTCAGTGTGGGTGTGTGTGTTTAATATCTTTAATTTAACCTTTATTTAACCAGGTAGGCCGATTGAGAACAATTTCTCATTTGCAACGGCAACCTGGGGAGCAGCTGGGATTTGACAGGACGTCGTACACACAAAGCATGCACCACTGAGCTACCAATTGCTCCAAACTGTGTGTGTCTGTGTCTGTGTGTCTGTGTGTCTGTGTGTGTGTGTGTGTGTGTGTGTGTGTTCTCAGCCTGTTTGGGTCATCTGTCAGTGTGTTTGTGCATTTAGACATGCTCTCAACTGATTGTGCCTGTGTTCGTGTGCATTCATGTGTGTGTGTGTGTTTGTGCTGTGACCAACTTGCAGCATGTTATGTGATCAGTCCCCTGCTGTGTGTGTAGGCCATTAAGTGATTGGTCTCTCCAACAGTGACCTGATCAACATTGATTATAACCAGATACAGCCCATAACATCCTGTAGTCACGGTTACAGACCAAATAGCACCATGTTCCCGCTGTATATTGTGGCTAAGCCTGGTGGCCATGGCAGCATCAAGATCGAGACAAAGCTGCCATGGAAACCACCTGCGCCTGAACGCAGCTCTGCCTTTGTTTCTCAACAAGTCCCAACAACTCCTAATCAGGCCTCATTAAGGGAAGAGGATTGGAGGCACCGATTGGAGTGTGACAGAGAAGCTGCAGCAGATGCAGGAGCAACAGAAAGGAGGTGAACGGCACCAACAAGTCTCACAGCCCTTTAAGCTGCTCTGTCACAGTGGAGGAGGAGGAGCAATAAGAGGAAGACCTCCGGGGTGACGATGGGTGTAGGAGCTGTCTGACCCGCCGCACCTCCTAAACGCCTTTGCGAGGCCTCCTCCGATGCTGCCACCTCCCCAGCACAGTGTTTTGTGGTTTGGTTTATTTTCCTTTCCTTCGGCTTACATATGAACATGTGCACTGTGTCCTTTCTCTGTCTGTCTCAACCCGATGCAATATCAGTTATTGTTCCTTTACGTTCCGAGTCGGTCCACTATATGAACTGAAATGTGTTGGTTCACCCATGGTGACCTGGATTCAGTCATGTTCATGAATGAATTTCACAGTGCTAATTAATTTCTGTGTTGAATCAAACGGACCCCAAGAGAATGGTGGTTTGCTTAATTAAGCGAAAAGTGAATGATCTGTACAACCCTTCCAATGAGTGGGGGAGGGGTGAGATTTGTATTTAAGAGGGGTCTGATCATATTTAAATCCACCCCAGACATTTTACTCAAGTACTGAAGTATACCCAGTACGCTGATGTAGTATTATAAACTGAAGTATACACAGTTTACTGATGTAGTATTATAAACTTAAGTATACCCAGTACGCTGATGTAGTATTATAAACTGAAGTATACGCAGTACGCTGATGTAGTATTATAAACTGAAGTATACACAGTTTACAGATGTAGTATTATAAACTGAAGTATACGCAGTTTACAGATGTAGTATTATCAACTGAAGTATACCCAGTACGCTGATGTAGTATTATAAACTGAAGTATACACAGTTTACTGATGTAGTATTATAAACTTAAGTATACCCAGTACGCTGATGTAGTATTATAAACTGAAGTATACGCAGTACGCTGATGTAGTATTATAAACTGAAGTATACACAGTTTACAGATGTAGTATTATAAACTGAAGTATACGCAGTTTACAGATGTAGTATTATCAACTGAAGTATACCCAGTACGCTGATGTAGTATTATAAACTGAAGTATACACAGTTTACTGATGTAGTATTATAAACTGAAGTATACGCAGTACGCTGATGTAGTATTATCAACTGAAGTATGTACAGTACGCTGATGTAGTATTGTAATCTAAAGTATACCCAGTACGCTGATGTAGTACTATAAACTGAAGTATACGCAATATGCTGATGTAGTATTATCAACTGAAGTATACGCAGTACGCTAATGTAGTACTATCAACTGAAGTATACACAGTTTACTGATGTAGTATTATCAACTGAAGTATACACAGTTTACTGATGTAGTATTATAAACTGAAGTATACGCAGTACGCTGATGTAGTATTATCAACTGAAGTATGTACAGTACGCTGATGTAGTATTGTAATCTAAAGTATACCCAGTACGCTGATGTAGTACTATAAACTGAAGTATACGCAATATGCTGATGTAGTATTATCAACTGAAGTATGTACAGTACGCTGATGTAGTATTGTAATCTAAAGTATACCCAGTACGCTGATGTAGTACTATAAACTGAAGTATACGCAATATGCTGATGTAGTATTATCAACTGAAGTATACGCAGTACGCTGATGTAGTACTATCAACTGAAGTATACACAATACGATGATTTAGTATTATTAATTGAAGTATACGCAATATTCTGATGTAGTACTATCAACTGAAGTATACGCAATACGATGATTTAGTATTATGAAGACTGTATTGCGGTTCAAACGTAGGTAGATTTCGGGTAGAGTGTAGGGAGACAGGTCTCGGGATTTGAACATTTTAAAATGTGATTGTGTTGAAATAAACGACAAAGCGTAGCTACATTTGGATTTAGTAGCACTTCATGTATGTATTAGCATCATATCTGTTAGAATGTTCCAAGCTTTTCCAGCCATCTAGACTTTCAGATGTGATGCTTTGAAATACCAGATTTCTTTCTTTCTTTTGCCATTCGGGGTAGTTTAGTGAACTAGCATGGATTTACACAAGGACATCTAAAGTCTCTTTGTCTTTAAGTGTATTGGAAGGTGAACTGAAAATTATTTTAGTTGCTGAATACTGGGGTTCTTGGTTGAACTACAGTCTGCTACAGCTGCTGTAATCTGGATTAGATCAGGAGTGTCTTTTCAATCTCTAGATATTTCTGACACTGTAGGGGTCTTATCGGAATCGGATGTGTGCGTTTTATGAATAATTAAAATTATACAAAAGTTAATGGTTCCAGACGGCTGCATGTTCAGAGATTTGGTTGTTACAGTCTCTCTCTCTCTCTCGTTGTGTAAATGTGCCATGTTAGTTACTTATTAAAACGTACGTGGCTTTGGCACCCTAATGTGTGACTACCCCTTTTTGAGGGAAGACTGAAGTCTGGTAGAAAATGACACAGTTTTTATCCAATTAGTATCAACGACCAAACTAGGAAAATGATATTCTGCACTGAAATCAGACAATTCGATATGTCCTGAAAGCATCTGGGTCATGAATTCAGATAGATGCGTATTGATTGGCTGTGCTGTTTATGGGCGGGCTTTATGGTACGTTCTTGGTGTGGTACCACCCGTGTGGTTGGCTGTGCTGTTTATGGGCGGAGTTTATTGTACGTTCTGGTCTGGTACCAACCGTGTGTGCCTGCCTGATGTGTTTGGGTTAATTTCCAGATGGCCTACAGATGGCCACTTAATATAATGACGGTGGTTTTATGGTAACTATCTCCTTCCTCACAATAAAAAAAAAAAAAATACTCTTCACAAATGAAGACGATTCTAATTATTTATTTGACGAGGTTGCTCACCTTCAGTTGAGGACGTTTTGAAATCAATCAGTTGAAAACAAACAGTATATCCAATGTGCAAGGAAATTTGTTATCTTCGTCAATGAGTCTGTATGATGGCAAATTAATGGCAGCACAACCATATCCTAATGCATTGTGTTATCTCATACTTTCTCTTGTAAAGACAACAAAGAATTTTCACTCAATTATAGAACCATGTTCCTAAACATTCAAAGCACAGTGGCTGTTTTAGGAATGGGTTATTTTTCTGTGTTTAAGGCTGCCGTTTTACACCAAGTGAAATGCAAACTAATCCAGGATCAGATGTTAACTGGGTAAATTGCCTGCTACCTGTGTGTGAAATATTTGCTACCATTGAAGAAATATATTGCTGATTATCTTTAAAAGGTTCGGTAAGTTTTCCACAAAATCTTCTACTGACAAGCTTATGTGTGGACAGAGATCATTCTGTGGATCCATGAATACTGGTTTTGGGAGATTCAGACAATCCACTTGTTGGTTATAGAAGTCCAGTTCCGCAGCAGTGAGCTCTCGTCTCCTACTCAAAAGCTTTAAGGATTTGTAGGGCTTCCCGTCCTTACTCCATCTCTCCAGGCTCAAGAGACAGTCTGGGCATGTTGTCAGGAGGACCGTAGAAGTAGGGATGCGAAACTCTGAGGACCATGTCTCGTTGTCATGCAGGGTGAAGTTATAGCTAATCTTGATGCACTTTGTACCCAACCTTTTCTGAGTAATGTTAAAGAACTGGGCGACATACATTGTTTTGTTTGGTGTAGCTTCAGAGACATCAATCCAGGCACTGTTGATCTCAAGATGCTTCCAGCCAGCACCATCTGAACTCAAAGCAATACTCGACCACTTCCCTAGAATCTGCAAGATGGAAAGGTAGATTGAAAGAATCAGTGGGACAGCTGAGGCCAAGGTGAACAGATTGAACAGCATTGCGGACAGACAGGCAAACAAGTAAAAAGGCAGGAAGACCGGTTTAGAGGCAGTCAGACAATCAGACAGGCAGACATGCAGGCAGAAATAGAGGGAATCAGACAGGCAGACATGCAGGCAGAAATAGAGGCAGTCAGACAGGCAGACATGCAGGCAGAAATAGAGGCAGACATGAAGACAGATAGATGTATAGAGATGACCTGGTTGAAGCTGCTTAACTCCATTGGTTTCAGGAGGTCCTCACAGGTTAGTGGAGCTGCCTGGGAAGCACCAACTGAGAGAAGGCCCAGGACCACAGTAACCAACACTGCCTGCATCATATTTTAATGTCCCTCTATACGGTCTCTATGTCTCACAGTGTCTCAGTACAGTAAGTCTGTCAACGTCCTTTTATTGCTCAGTGGAACACATGTTGTTCCAGTATTTAATATGTTCTGTTTGCTCTGCTGTGTCCCTTTTACGTTAGATTCCAGGAACATTTCTGTTTGTTTGCAGTTGGACCCCAGGTCCAACTAGAGTTGCCAAATAAAAAAATTGCACCATTGCTCTGAGAAATGTTTGCGAGAACATTGTTTTAGCCAGGAAGAATAATTGATAGGACTGAAATATTTAACATTAGACCTGTTGGGAAGGTGAAGTGAGATGATGAAGCTGAACGGTGCGGTGAACGGTAGAGGACCAAGCAGGAACACCAGTGAACTGCTGCTCGTGCTTCGTTAGCAACTGTGTGGTTAGGAGAGCAGTTCGGTCTATTGCAGCGCATTGGCAGATTAATCCTCACAGACTAGTCAGGTAATCATACCGTTGAATGAGAGAGAATCCCCCATTCACACCACCATACCCAACCTCTACATCCCCTCTGTGTGTGTGTGGTAATTAAGAAAGATCAGCTCGTGTGATTCAACCTCTATATGTAGACCCATGTGTGCTTCTGTGTCAGTGTGTCTGGGTTCATGTTCAATCCCCTGATTGGATGAGCCTGTGTGAGTTAGAAGACATGGGACATCACAGATCTAGACACCTCGCTCCCTCCCTTTCCCTCCCTCTTTCTCTCCCCCCTCTCCCTCTTCATCTCTCTCCCTCTCCATGGTCTCCTGGTCTGCCGTTCTCTCCATCTCCCCTCCCCCTCTTTCCCCTCTATCTGTATGTGTCAGGAGTCAGTGGTAAGAGGAGCAACATGTCACGTTTATATCCCCTCTAACCTGCTCCTCCCTCACCTCCCTTCAGAATGTCCTCTGCTCTCCTCCTTCGCTCCGAGGTCATGCGGTCGTTGGATGACTATGGGTAAGATGGATCTCACATTCTGTTTATTCAGTTATGTTGAGGAGTGAGGCGTTAGTGATATATGTGGTGGAATTTACTATTCAGTTATGTTGAGGAGTGAGGCGTTAGTGATATATGTGGTGGAATTTACTATTCAGTTATGTTGAGGAGTGAGGCGTTAGTGATATATGTTGTGGAATTTACTATTTAGTTATGTTGAGGAGTGAGGCGTTAGTGATATATGTGGTGGAATTTACTATTCAGTTATGTTGAGGAGTGAGGCGTTAGTGATATATGTGGTGGAATTTACTATTCAGTTATGTTGAGGAGTGAGGCGTTAGTGATATATGTTGTGGAATTTACTATTTAGTTATGTTGAGGAGTGAGGCGTTAGTGATATATGTGGTGGAATTTACTATTCAGTTATGTTGAGGAGTGAGGCGTTAGTGATATATGTGATGGAATTTACTATTCAGTTATGTTAGGAGTGAGGCGTTAGTGATATATGTGATGGAATTTACTATTCAGTTATGTTGAGGAGTGAGGCGTTAGTGATATATGTGGTGGAATTTACTATTCAGTTATGTTGAGGAGTGAGGCGTTAGTGATATATGTTGTGGAATTTACTATTCAGTTATGTTGAGGAGTGAGGCGTTAGTGATATATGAGGTGGAATTTATCCAGCAGTGTTGCCTGTGTGTTTCTCTAGAAACCTGTCTTTGACCAATCTTGATTACTGTTGTGAGACTCACAGTGATGGATTCAAGCAGTGTTTGTAAGTCATTCACAGTGAGTGTGTGTGTGTGTGTGTATACCTGCATGTTGGACATATTTCATGGAGCTTGACAATTTTGACTCTGTCACAGGGTCTCATCTTGCAACATACATATGGCGTTAGCTTTGTGTGTGTGTGTGTGACACTACACTTTTTGATTTAGAGCAACACCATCATCACAGGAGTGGCAGGATGACTGAAGCAGATAGGAAGGAGCGTTTCTGTCAGTGGATTGAACAGTATTAGCAGAAGGGCAATCCCACCATGACAGTTCGTGGCAAATCGACTATGGCAAGGTGCTGATTGGCAGATTAGTTGAGGCGATGGACCTGATTGGCTGCTGCAGCTGTCAATCCAGTCCAATCCCATGGCTTGCCAGTCTTTGACCTTGGAGAGAGATCACCATCCGAGATGGCAGCTAGCACAAACACACTCACTTTCTACCATCCCCTTAATATTCTGTCCCCTCTCCTTACTCTCTCTCCTTCCCCTTCACAGCATGTCCCTGTCTACTTTTATATTTCATCTACATCTCATTTTGTCCTGCTCTATCTCGTTTCTTCCTGTCTCCTACTCCTCTATCTATGCCTCCATCTCGTGTTGAGTCAGACAGAAGGCCATACCCGCTTTGGTAGGGAAATTGTTGGCTGTTATAGTAGCACTTTTGACAGGCAGACACAAATCAATTGAGGTGTATCTCTTTAAGGATTATAATGCAATCTGCACTGACCTCTAACCAGAGAGAGTGAGGTAGGGGGAGGGGCATTACTATCAACCATTGCAGTTTTTTTATATCTATCTATTTGCTCTAACTCCCCCAGGTATCCAGTATTTCCTGTCTCTACCTGTTTTCTGTCTGTCTGTATATACTCTTTCCAACCTGCTCTCTCTCTCACCTCTCTCTTTTTCTCTGTAGGTCATTTATCTCTGTCTTTCATACTGTTCTAGCCATCTTTCTCTTCCCTTCTTTCTACCTCTCTTTTTTTGTCTGTTATTTTTATTTTGTATTAATCTTCCCATCATCCTCTTTGTTTTTATCAACGTTTTATCGGTTTCCTCTTATATTAATTCTCGAATTTTCTGTCTTTCTTTTATTACTGAATGGTTTCTGTACCGCCAATTAACAAACAAATTATGAATTCATGTTCTTCATCCTTCCTAATAAACACACAGAACTGGAGAATAGGACAAAATGGCTACAAGCAATAAGTGAGGATGATCAGGGGAAGTTGTGTTATCCCAATACTAAGCATGTGTATGTGTGCAGACGGCATTTCATCATAGGCAGGCTACGTTAACATTGTGTTCATTATTAACGTTATCAAAACAGTGTACGGTTGTTTCAAAAAGTGCATATATATTTAACCTTATCATTCTACCTAAAACAACTATATAGCCTAGTGTCCAACCTAAACTAGTGGCATTAAAACGCGTCTGTTAAGAAAGACTTGGCATAGTCATAGGCATATTGATAACTGCTGTCAGATATAATTTAGACATAACCTCACATATTAATTCGTTTGTTCCAGAAAGTGGCATGCATATATATAATTAGCCTTATCATTCTACCTTAAGCAAAACTACGTAGTCTTTTTTCAAACAATAATTTTTTATTCGTTTACCATATTTCTTTTTACATTTGAAAATATATTTTTCAGGCAAGATTTTTTTTTTTACGGCCAATACATTTGGCCCCAATCTGGCTCCATACAATGACTCCCAATACGACAATTTTGTCATTCAAATACACACAATGGTCGCAGTGTTTTCCCCCAGCCAGGCCACGCCCCGAACACGCCAGAACACGCCCCCAACTTACAAGTTGCGGACTGTATGTCGACATTCCCAATGAATAATCACCAGCAGGCTTTTCAGCGATTATTCAGACTTTGCAATTTGTTAAAACATTGAGTTATGCTTATCTAACTAATAAATAAAACAAGGAAATCGCTTCAACTTTTGAAAAACATATTTTTATTTCACTTCGAGCCAACTGAACGTTTTTTTATCCAACTCAAATCACAAATGCATTCTATGCTTCAGGACACATACAAGGCTAACCTGTTAATCTACAAACCATTATTATAACTATCTAAATGTGTCTCATTACAAGGGGCGTATACACTGAACTGTGGACATGTTGTTACTTGTTAGTATGTGTGAAATGCAGTAAAAATGGGTAAAAGCATTTTTATCTACTGGTGTCGCTAACTGGCCAGCTTGGGTAGCCTACTATATTTCCAGCTGGAGCACACTCATCTATTACGGTATCAATCCGCTGGTTCCTGTATAAATGTTCCGGCACGCACGTTGTGCTTAGATGGAAAAGTTCCGCCTTTTACTCATTACGTATTTTTTTCTCGAACTTAATGAAACTTTCCCACACACGACCTGCAGTGTTTAGATGCTGACATTTATCGCAGTTTATATTCTATTAGATTGCTTATGGTAGTGCTTACAGTTTACTCTAGAGCTGCAGCGCCTCACCGGCCAAATCGCGTTACTGCAGGTACCTAAATTATGGTCGTATGAGATCAGTCGACTTGTCGACACAGTTTTTTATTGACACACACACACACACACACGTTGGACCCTCCTCACTTCACCATACAGGTTCTCACTAGTATAGAAAACACACACACACCATGGTCAGTAAAATTAAATAATGACTTTAGACCGATTGGCGTCCAGTGGAGTTCAGTGTGCCACAGCTCACTGGGTTTTGATTAGGCAGAGTCCACCCACAGCTGATGGTCAGTAAGACACACTGTCAGTTCAAGGTTCAGCTTGGTCCAACCTGTATTAATACAAGCTCAATCAACAAAAAAACATGTCAGACTGAATATCTCATGTTTTTCGTGGTATGGTGTTAATTATTAATATTGTATATGTAAAATGCTTTGGTGAATTGAATGTTTTATCTTCATTCATATGGTAGGAAGATTGGCTCAACTGTAACAACACATAGAAAAGGAGCAACCTTTTGTCAGGTGTTTGGCAAAGCTGCTCTTCTGGGCTGTATTGACCCAGGATTTTCTCAAAGGCAAAAAACAGACAGCTACAGCCTCTTTACCGACACAACAGACTCCGCTACAGCCTCTTTACAAACACAACAGACTCAGCTACAGCCTCTTAACAAACACAACAGACTCAGCTACAGCCTCTTAACAAACACAACAGACTCAGCTACAGCCTCTTAACAAACACAACAGACTCAGCTACATCCTCTTTACAAACACAACAGACTCAGCTACATTCTCTTAACAAACACAACAGACTCAGCTACATTCTCTTAACAAACACAACAGACTCAGATACAGCCTCTTTACAAACACAACAGACTCAGCTACAGCCTCTTTACAAACACAACAGACTCAGCTACAGCCTCTTAACAAACACAACAGACTCAGCTACAGCCTCTTAACAAACACAACAGACTCAGCTACATCCTCTTTAACAAACACAACAGACTCAGCTACAGCCTCTTTACAAACACAACAGACTCAGCTACATTCTCTTAACAAACACAACAGACTCAGCTACAGCCTCTTAACCAACACAACAGACTCAGCTACAGCCTCTTTACAAACACAACAGACTCAGCTACATCCTCTTTACAAACACAAAAGACTCAGCTACAGCCTCTTAACAAACACAACAGACTCAGCTACAGCCTCTTTACAAACACAACAGACTCAGCTACATCCTCTTTACAAACACAACAGACTCAGCTACAGCCTCTTTACAAACACAACAGACTCAGCTACATTCTCTTAACAAACACAACAGACTCAGCTACAGCCTCTTTACAAACACAACAGACTCAGCTACATTCTCTTAACAAACACAACAGACTCAGCTACAGCCTCTTAACAAACACAACAGACTCAGCTACAGCCTCTTAACAAACACAACAGACTCAGCTACAGCCTCTTAACAAACACAACAGACTCAGCTACATCCTCTTTACAAACACAACAGACTCAGCTACATCCTCTTTACAAACACAACAGACTCAGCTACAGCCTCTTAACAAACACAACAGACTCAGCTACAGCCCCTTTACAGACACAACAGACTCAGCTACATCTACAAATAGAGCATAAGCATATTTTATCTCAGTACGCAACATATTTTTATATTCATCATAATATAATAACATATCAACCGTCTCTGGTTGTTAAAAAAAGTATTGTTCAGATCGCATCACGTAGATATAATAATGAATTTGTATGCGACAGATGCAATTGTAATTACATTTCCAATTCTGTAATTTTGCCGCTTTTATCCAGAGTGCTTTACAGATTTACAGAGCAGTGGACTCACAGGACGAACCACATATATCATAGTCATTTTTAATTAGATGAGTGGTGAGATGTATGCTATTTAATCAAGTAATTATATTCCTGTTTTTAAAGAATCCATATATGAATGTAGAAGCCATCATATGATTTAGGCTGGTGATCAGCAATGCCAGATATATAATTTAACCTTTACTGTGAACTGTGTTTTTTGATAAAGAACCAATCAGTGGGCAGGAATGTAGATGCATGCTCCCTGATGTAGGAATGTTTAACAAAATGGACATTAAGGCTCCACAGTCTATTCAGCTTTTTAGAAAGAGGCAGTTTGTGTAAATTCCCTGGCAAATACCCGTGGTTCAGACATTTGTGTGACCCAGAGACTATGTACCTCGATTTCTACAACTGTCTCTGTTTCTCTGCGGGCTTGCCTGGGTCGTGTTTGTGTGTGGAAAAACAGAGGTTGTTTCTCTGACCCCGCCCCCAACATGACACCTCAAATCAGACCAGAGGTTGTTTCTCTGACCCCGCCCCCAACATGACACCTCCAATCGGACGGGAGAAAGCCTGGAGCCGTTGGTTGATTTTGCGGCTGTCACATCCACTCTACTCCTCTTGGCTCTCCCCCCGTGTCGCGAGCAGACTCATGCATCGCCGGCCAGCCTATCAGAAAGCTGGAGTAGGGGATGGAGAGGAGGGGTGGAGGAAAGGAGAAGAGGGGGAGGAGAGGACCAGCAGCCTGGGGGAGGGGGGAGGGGCAAGGAGGCGGGCTGAAGGGGCGGAGAGGAGCTAGTAATCCAGTGAGACACAGAGGAGAGAGGCAGTGTGAGGGACACGCCTCCCAGCAGCAGGACTCACTCTTCCTCCCTCTCCTCTCTCCCTCACTCTTTTCTCTCTCTTAGTCTGCTCTGTCCCTCTCTCCCACTTTAGTCATAAAAGAACCAAAGGGCTCTCATCTCCCATTCATTTCTCTCAGACTCAACTGAGGGCGGTTCTAGCATTTGCTCTTCATCTTTCTCTTCATTTTCATCTCCTCTTTTCCCCTCACCCACCTCATCTAAAATGTGCCTGTGTTGGCAATAAAAGGACTGTGGCGGAAGAGAGCTTTTCTATTTCTTCCTCAAGGCTTTGTCCCTGGGAGCATCCTTGTCTTTTCACTTTGCATTTCTTATTTCTTTGTTTTTCTGCTCTGTGGCTGTGAGTGACTGAGGAACTGAGGAAATCGGTCGGTGTGTCTGCAAGGACCCGGCGGAGGTGATCCAGTGAAGTGACGCGATAGAGGGAATAGTGCGATCCTGTATTCCTGCGGAGGGGGATGCCCAGCTCAGGCACTTGCCTTCTGTGAACCCTCTGCCCCCCCTCCCCACCACAGACCCCTGGCACAGATCCCAACAGAGAGATATGCCTGACATGCCATCATTCACCTTTGACCTCTCTCGTTAACTCCAGCCACAGACGGACAGACATACAGAAAATCGACACTGACGAACCAGAGAGATACCCTTACCGCCTTTCCCGGGTGTTGACTGAGGCGCGGGAGCTAGCGCTATGGATATAAACGTGCAGTCCCACCGGTTCTATTTCCCTCAGATTTACTGTACAGAAGGCGCGTCAGCTGGAGCTCAGGCCCAAATAACAGCGCAGGAATTTAAAGTCAGGTAGGCTACAGAATGTTACCGGGCAGTGTACCTACGGTAGGCTACAGAATGTTACCGGACAGTGTACCTACGGTAGGCTACAGAATGTTATCGGGCAGTGTACCTACGGTAGGCTACAGAATGTTACCGGACAGTGTACCTACGGTAGGCTACAGAATGTTACCGGACAGTGTACCTACGGTAGGCTACAGAATGTTACCGGACAGTGTACCTACAGTAGGCTACAGAATGTTCCCGGACAGTGTATCTACGGTAGGCTACAGAATGTAACTGTTAGTGACGGAATAACGCAACACATCCCGGCAGTTTGCGTCTGTCTTCCTGTTGATCAGCGGCACTTTGCATTCTGCCAATTCTCTAATGCCATCATCCATGATAATATGCCCTATGTGGTAGAGATTTGCTGCAGGTCAGCGGTGCCAATGCTAAATCCCTGCGTCTGTTAATGTTCAAGAGCGGATTCGGGGTTGGGCTTGCAGATAGATGTGCCGAGGTTATGATAGAAATGCAATGTATGTAAGATATGGGGTGTACAGGCTTCGTGTGTCCTGCTCTGTGCATTGTGTTTTTATGCTGCAGCTGGCCGGTGGGTGAGGGACCGGGGTGGAATGTTAATGCTGTGCAGTGATCGGGGGACGAGGAGAGAGGAGAAGAGGAGGCATTGGTGGCTTGTGAGGATGCTGGCCAAGACGGCTGGGGTGATGACAGTGGGGATGTTGTGTTAGTGAATCAACCGTGTGCCTGTGTTTTCTGGCTGATCGTGTGTGGCAGCGACGGTGGCTCTTTGTTCTTTTCCTGTTTGCCCTTTCTTTTCTCTATTCTCGTATCTCTTAGCTCTTCGCCTCTCTTGCTCTCTCTCTCTCCGATAAAAGCACCCGGCTCCTATGGTGTCTTGGCTTAGAGTGGCCTTCTGATATGGCAGCAATTGTCATGGTTACAGAATTCGTTTTTTGTCTCCAGCACTATCGTTTGGATCGGACATTGTTCTGCCAGATCTTAGCTTCCACCCAAGCGCTCCTCCTCTTTATTGTTTCATTCCAGAACGTCGACGTGTAACTGTTTGATCTATCTATTCCTTCCTCCGTCCACCAGTCCATCATCCATCCATGTCCATCGGGCCCCTTCCTTATCTGCACGGTTTTGGATGTCTGTTGTAATCTAGGGAGTGATCACTGGTCAGATTTCCCCTAACCGTTCAGTTAGCACCTTTAAAAGGCTCTGTTTCATCAACTGAGCTGCTTTAAAGTAAGTAACTGTCACACTGTGAAGGCTATGGTGCATTTACATGTTAGTCATTTAGTAGATGCTCTTATCCTAAGACACTTCATCTTAAGTGAATTTTTTACAGTAAAAATTGGACTAAAGGGTTAAATCAGTGGTGGAATTTAAGGGAACCAGCTCTTTTAATAAAGAAGTTATCAGCAACAAGTACCAGCATCTATTACATCAGCATATAAATGCCAACACTGGTGAGTTGTGAGAACCTGAAGCATTTATCTTTTGTTAAAAGACAGTGTAAATCCAGCAAATTCATTTTTTTCTGAATTGCCGTCTGGCATGCTTGTACAGTATGGAGTTACATTTGTCTCAAAAAGAACAAACAAAATTATTACTATTGCAACCAAAAAATATGTATTGCAAACAACAACAAAAAATATTGAATGCAAAACATCCACGAAAAGGTATCGAGATCCTCAAGAAATAAAAACGTTTTAAATGCAAAGACAAATGTATTGCAGTTTTTTTCTCTGTTTTTTTTTGCAGTTGCGAGTTCAGGTTTTTGCTCTCGGTTTCTTTTTTTGCAGTTGCAAATTTTTGAATCAATTGTAACGTGTGGGCGGGGTTTAGATGACTTCCAAGAAGACGGGTCTCCATTGGTCAGTCGGATTTCAAGCAGTAGATTGCATTCTTTGAAATTCATTCGTCTATGTCACGATGGCAGACATACTGTATAAATGTTAAATGTCTAGGAACAAAACCCAATACTATAAAGTGAGTTTGTGAGCATACCACCTGAGGCTGCAAAAAGCCACGTTCCGGCTGCCCAGCCATCGTGGCAATGCAATCTACTGCTCGAAATCCGGCTGACCAATGGTGACCCGTCTGAAGATTACATTCACTTAAGTTGAAGTCATTAAAACCTGTGGGGGTGCTTTGCTGGAGGAACTGGCGCACAGAAAACGGTGTGGATAATTTTAAGCAACATCTCAAGACATCAGTCAGGAAGTTGCAGCTTGGTTGCAAATGAGTCTTCCAAACGGACAATGACCCCAAGCATATGTCCAAAGTTTTGGAAAAAAGGGCAAAAAAAGAACAACAAAGTCAAGATATTGGAGTGTCCATCACAAAGCCCTGACCTCAATCCTATAGAAAATGTGTGGAAAGAACAAATAAAAGGGTGTGCAAGCAAACGAGGCCTACAAACCTGACTCAGTTACACCAGTTCTCTCAGGACGACTGGGAAAACATTCAACCAACTAATTGTGGGAAGCTTGTAAAAGGCTACCTAATGTCACAAAACAGTGGTGTGGTGTAGAGGAAAGCTAGGCTCAGAGTTTAAAAAGAGTTGATTATAAAATAAAACAAACCTTAAACGGCGACTGAAGTATGAAATTGCGCAATCGCGACTTAAAACACTCAGACAAACAGTACGTAACGCTCACGCTAACGCTCACTCATTGACGTGACATAGAAACAATAACCAACAATGTGAAAGGCAAACACTCAACGTAAATACCAACATAATTACAAAACCCCCACCTGGTGTGTGCAATAAGCTAAACCCATCTCCCAACTAATTACACCCAGAGTGAGGAAGAATCCTCACTTGTAACACCTTAAAAGGTTTGACCAAGGTTAGACAATTTAAAGACTATAATTCCAAATAATTATTAATGACAAAGGCTCTGTTTAGCGGGTGAGAAATAACTGTCCCTGTCCAAAGTAATTCCTTTTGTGTTGAAGGTCAAGTTGCTCCCGGACGATTCCATCTGCAACTGTTTTCTCACCCCACCTGACTGTCCTTGTCAACTGTTTTCTCACCCCACCTAACTGTCCTTGTCAACTGTTTTCTCACCCCACCTGACTGTCCTTGTCAACTGTTTTCTCACCCCACCTAACTGTCCTTGTCAACTGTTTTCTCAGCCCACCTGACTGTCCTTGTCAACTGTTTTCTCACCCCACCGGACTGTCCCTGTCCTTGTCAACTGTTTTCTCACCCCACCTAACTGTCCTTGTCAACTGTTTTCTCACCTCACCTGACTGTCCTTGTCAACTGTTTTCTCACCCCACCTGACTGTCCCTGTCCTTGTCAACTGTTTTCTCACCCCACTTGACTGATTGATTTGATTGGAAGAGATACACTAAAAGATAGAAAACTCAGAAGCTGCAGTGATATCAGACTGATTGCGTTGCCAGGTGAACCTCCTGTCATGGTGTGAGAAAAGATGTGGCGGTCTGTCATTCTGTAATTAAAAGGAAGCAGACTGGGTGAGTTGTCAATTCCATTTTTCAAGAAGCAAACAATTAGACGAAATAGTCTCAAAATATTGGC
Source organism: Dallia pectoralis (assembly GCA_029465975.1). NCBI lineage: Eukaryota > Metazoa > Chordata > Actinopteri > Esociformes > Umbridae > Dallia > Dallia pectoralis. The sequence goes on along the minus strand of CM055734.1, from coordinate 18,360,952 downwards.
CAACATTAAACATCTGACCCTAAGCAGGAGGCTCTCAAATAGGCTGATTGGCACCATCCACTTTCTGGTTCTTTACTAGAAGTTGAAAGACTGTCTGGAGGGTTTGGTAAGTGACATGACCATTAATTTCCCTCAAAGATACGTACAACATTCAATCTGATGTACAGTATAAAGGGAAAATTCTCCAGATAGCATCATTTTTGTTAGTGATTGCTAATCTTATGAATCGTGGCACACACACACACACATACACACACACACACCACTGAGTTGTTTATTTCTATTCCATATTTGGGTGTGCCATAACCAGCAACGCCAGGGAAATGAATAGTCTTTGCTTATTGGATCAGTATCTCGGCAAGGCGGCCCCGGAGTCCCATAACGTCACGGTGGATTAAGTAACCCAAAGACCTGGTCGTCACATTCCTCCTCATCCTTTCTCTCATTCCTTATTTTCTCCTCCTTTGCTCATTTTATCACTCGCTCTCTATCCATAACAGAGGGAAGGAGGTGTGTGTGTGTGTGTCTGATTGTAGTGGTCCCGTCTCCGGTTCTGTTTCTCTCTCAGCCTAATTGGAGAGCCGTGCATTTTTAAAAGCAACACTTCTTATATAGATTTCTTGCTTGGTTGCCCTTTATCTCTCTTCGTTCAATCCCGCTCTATTGGCACTTGTGCTGAAGCATTTGATTTGTTCACCCACTCAGGTTTAATCGAATGAATCACAGACACACACACACACACACACACACACACAACCACATTCCCAGACCACCTACTCTAAGTCTCCTAGTGTGTGTAAAGCCCAACTGTCATTTAGGGTCGAAGTAGAGCTAGCATTACATATTACTTGTTCCGGAGTTTAGTGATCTGGGAGATACGCTTTACTGGAAGGACATATCATGTCTATCTTTCTGTTCATCTGTCTCCGACACACAAAAAATTCTCAACACGCAATTATGTGTTTTTGAATACAAACAAGCAGTTTGTCACATGTGTCATCTGTTACTTAGTATTTTTATCCACCTGGTTTGGACTAAAGCTGCTAACAGTTCTGCTCTGAGAAATCCCTGTTCCTCTCCCCTCTCACTTGGCTTGACAGAACCCTAACAGGAAATCATGGCGAAGATGATGGTGGACAAAATGTTGTTAAATTTGACTGGCGTGCCTTTCTCCCTGAGACGAGGTGACAGAAGTTTCAAAGATTGATTCTTTTTAGTCGCTAGTCTACGAGGGGTCGGCTAACCTGGAAAGACAATAGTGAACAACAGACCAGCTCACAGAATGATGCTGCTGCACAAGACCATTTTGACTTGACATTTAGTCCTTGGGTTGTTTGGGTTCACCGACCCAGATGAAACCTTTCGCAGCTATTGGAATTGGGAGTCTCTCTTCGGGACTCTACTGAACACTTATTTTAGGCCTCATACAGGCTTGTAGTTCTCAAAAGGTCCCATCTTGGAACGTAGTTTGCCTGTACTGCACGTGTGTCCAACCATGGCTTTTCTCCTGTACTGCAGTAACACAACCGATATAAGGACTGATACGGATATAATGGCTTCACCTCATCCATCGCTGTTGGACAAAGAGAATCATGTGGTAAAGATGGTCTCTCAGTCTGTGAGAGACAGCGCTTTCATGCTTTACATTAATCAACATTAATTTCCCTGGAAACCTCTTAGTTTGTGCGTGGATAGCTTTCTCCCTCATTCTTCACTAGAACCTCCCCACTCTACACCCTTCATGCGCCTCCGGTCCTCCTACAGTTTCTCCCCCAATCCCCCCCAATCCCCCCCACCGCTGTTAAACTCTTAGCGTGACTCTTTACTGAGGCAAACTATTAAATGCATTTTTATGATCATATATATGGCTGGCAGGGAATCGAGCTGTCATTTCTCTGCATTGGCTAAAAGGTTTTAGTTGGAATTAAGCTATAAATTCAGACTAGTTTTACGGTTCCAAGCCCTGGTTTGTTATAGTTCTCCTGTTGATGGTATAAGTTCTGAGGAACCAAAATCCTGCACAATAAACAGCGTTGCACTAGAAAAAGCCCCATGAAATATCATAGCCCACAGCACACAGTATCACATCACACAGTATCACACAGCACACAGTATCACACAGCACACAGTATCACACAGCACACAGTATCACACAGCACACAGTATCACACAGCACACAGTATCACGCAGCACACAGTATCACATCACACAGTATCACACAGCACACAGTATCACACAGCACACAGTATCACATCACACAGTATCACACAGCACACAGTATCACACAGCACACAGTATCACATCACACAGTATCACATCACACAGTATCACATCACACAGTATCACATCACACAGTACCACACAGCACACAGTATCACACACAGTATCACACAGCACACAGTATCACGCAGCACACAGTATCACACAGCACACAGTATCACGCAGCACACAGTATCACATCACACAGTATCACATCACACAGTATCACATCACACAGTACCACACAGCACACAGTATCACACACAGTATCACACAGCACACAGTATCACATCACACAGTATCACATCACACAGTATCACATCACACAGTACCACACAGCACACAGTATCACACACAGTATCACACAGCACACAGTATCACGCAGCACACAGTATCACACAGCACACAGTATCACATCACACAGTACCACACAGCACACAGTATCACACCACACAAAATATCACGCAGCACACAGTATCACATCACACAGTATCACGCAGCACATAGTATCACACAGCACATAGTATCACACAGCACACAGTATCACACAGCACACAGTATCACGCAGCACACAGTATCACATCACACAGTATCACATCACACAGTATCACATCACACAGTATCACATCACACAGTATCACATCACACAGTATCACATCACACAGTATCACATCACACAGTACCACACAGCACACAGTATCACACACAGTATCACGCAGCACACAGTATCACGCAGCACATAGTATCACACAGCACATAGTATCACACAGCACATAGTATCACACAGCACACAGTATCACACAGCACACAGTATCACGCAGCACACAGTATCACGCAGCACACAGTATCACACTGGAGACAGTATCACAGTATCTGTTTCTAAGTACAATGTCTATTATACTTGCTCAGCTATATAGGACTGGAAGGTGTGTGTACATGAAAGCCAACTATGTGCTTGATAAGGTGCTGGAGTGTCTTTATTCCACACTATGAGCTTGATAAGGTGCTGGAGTGTCTTTATTCCACACTATGAGCTTGATAAGGTGCTGGAGTGTCTTTATTACACACTATGAGCTTGATAAGGTGCTGGAGTGTCTTTATTCCACACTATGAGCTTGATAAGGTGCTGGAGTGTCTTTATTACACACTATGAGCTTGATAAGGTGCTGGAGTGTCTTTATTACACACTATGAGCTTGATAAGGTGCTGGAGTGTCTTTATTACACACTATGAGCTTGATAAGGTGCTGGAGTGTCTTTATTACACACTATGAGCTTGATAAGGTGCTGGAGTGTCTTTATTCCACACTATGAGCTTGATAAGGTGCTGGAGTGTCTTTATTCCACACTATGAGCTTGATAAGGTGCTGGAGTGTCTTTATTCCACACTATGAGCTTGATAAGGTGCTGGAGTGTCTTTTATTACACACTATGAGCTTGATAAGGTGCTGGAGTGTCTTTATTACACACTATGAGCTTGATAAGGTGCTGGAGTGTCTTTATTACACACTATGAGCTTGATAAGGTGCTGGAGTGTCTTTATTACACACTATGAGCTTGATAAGGTGCTGGAGTGTCTTTATTCCACACTATGAGCTTGATAAGGTGCTGGAGTGTCTTTATTCCACACTATGAGCTTGATAAGGTGCTGGAGTGTCTTTATTACACACTATGAGCTTGATAAGGTGCTGGAGTGTCTTTATTCTTGATAAGGTGCTGGAGTGTCTTTATTCCACACTATGAGCTTGATAAGGTGCTGGAGTGTCTTTATTCCACACTATGAGCTTGATAAGGTGCTGGAGTGTCTTTATTCCACACTATGAGCTTGATAAGGTGCTGGAGTGTCTTTATTACACACTATGAGCTTGATAAGGTGCTGGAGTGTCTTTATTACACACTATGAGCTTGATAAGGTGCTGAAGTGTCTTTATTCCACACTATGAGCTTGATAAGGTGCTGGAGTGTCTTTATTACACACTATGAGCTTGATAAGGTGCTGGAGTGTCTTTATTCCACACTATGAGCTTGATAAGGTGCTGGAGTGTCTTTATTACACACTATGAGCTTGATAAGGTGCTGGAGTGTCTTTATTCCACACTATGAGCTTGATAAGGTGCTGGAGTGTCTTTATTACACACTATGAGCTTGATAAGGTGCTGGAGTGTCTTTATTCCACACTATGAGCTTGATAAGGTGCTGGAGTGTCTTTATTCCACACTATGAGCTTGATAAGGTGCTGGAGTGTCTTTATTCCACACTATGAGCTTGATAAGGTGCTGGAGTGTCTTTATTCCACACTATGAGCTTGATAAGGTGCTGGAGTGTCTTTATTCCACACTATGAGCTTGATAAGGTGCTGGAGTGTCTTTATTCCACACTATGAGCTTGATAAGGTGCTGGAGTGTCTTTATTCCACACTATGAGCTTGATAAGGTGCTGGAGTGTCTTTATTACACACTATGAGCTTGATAAGGTGCTGGAGTGTCTTTATTACACACTATGAGCTTGATAAGGTGCTGGAGTGTCTTTATTACACACTATGAGCTTGATAAGGTGCTGGAGTGTCTTTATTACACACTATGAGCTTGATAAGGTGCTGGAGTGTCTTTATTCCACACTATGAGCTTGATAAGGTGCTGAAGTGTCTTTATTCCACACTATGAGCTTGATAAGGTGCTGGAGTGTCTTTATTACACACTATGAGCTTGATAAGGTGCTGGAGTGTCTTTATTCCACACTATGAGCTTGATAAGGTGCTGGAGTGTCTTTATTCCACACTATGAGCTTGATAAGGTGCTGGAGTGTCTTTATTCCACACTATGAGCTTGATAAGGTGCTGGAGTGTCTTTATTACACACTATGAGCTTGATAAGGTGCTGGAGTGTCTTTATTCCACACTATGAGCTTGATAAGGTGCTGGAGTGTCTTTATTACACACTATGAGCTTGATAAGGTGCTGGAGTGTCTTTATTACACACTATGAGCTTGATAAGGTGCTGGAGTGTCTTTATTACACACTATGAGCTTGATAAGGTGCTGGAGTGTCTTTATTACACACTATGAGCTTGATAAGGTGCTGGAGTGTCTTTATTCCACACTATGAGCTTGATAAGGTGCTGAAGTGTCTTTATTCCACACTATGAGCTTGATAAGGTGCTGGAGTGTCTTTATTACACACTATGAGCTTGATAAGGTGCTGGAGTGTCTTTATTCCACACTATGAGCTTGATAAGGTGCTGGAGTGTCTTTATTCCACACTATGAGCTTGATAAGGTGCTGGAGTGTCTTTATTCCACACTATGAGCTTGATAAGGTGCTGGAGTGTCTTTATTCCACACTATGAGCTTGATAAGGTGCTGGAGTGTCTTTATTCCACACTATGAGCTTGATAAGGTGCTGGAGTGTCTTTATTACACACTATGAGCTTGATAAGGTGTTTAATGAGTAGATGATGTGGCAGCTCTCTGGTATCCAGCATCATTTCCACTGTCTGTGGAAATTAAAGTCAACGTTTGGTCCGTTTGCTTCGTCTGTCCATTCTCCTTTGTCTGTTTATTTTAAGTAATAGGGCAATAACGATAAATCACAGTAATAATTACTGCTGTTTTAATTGGCTGCGGTATTTGTCTCATTGATTTCTTCCACCCACTAAAGCTTTAAGGGAATCATTGTGCTATCTAAATAGCTGTGGAATGACTATATTCCCAATAACAAACAATGTTTTGAAAGCATCTTTGATGAGCACAGAGAGAAATCTGAAGTCAGAGACTCATGACCCCTGTCGCTTCTTTAATATCCACAATAATTTCCTTAGTCTTATAGGCGTCGATAGATGTCATGTTGCCAAGTTACTGCCTTCCTCTCCATAAGCGGCCTCACGTTTGTCTCATCCGGTGTTCATGGTAACTGCAGAGGTTCTGCTCGTCAGGATGTCCGGGATCCAATTGCAATGGGAGGTGTTTAGACCCGGGGTTCTGTGGTTAGGTACCAGCTTAGCGGGACATAATAGTGTTGAATGCTGAGCTGTTGTCCACATACAGCATCCTCACGTATAAGTTACTCTTCACTAGGTGGTAGAGGGCAGTTGTGACGTCAGGGTAACAGCATCGACCTATTAGGGCTACTGGGATGCCATCCGCCCCTGGTGACTTTCGGGGTTCACTCGCTGAAAAGCTCTCATATCTGCCGTGGTTTTAGGGTTAGGGGTTCGTGCGCTCATCTCCTCATTTCGAGGTAACCTCACAGATGGAACGGCGTCGGTCGCCTCAAACCGCGGGTATAAGGTGTTTAGCTCAACCCGGAGAGAGACGGCACACTGGGGTTCACTAATATTCACCCCTTTACAGTCTGTGATGTGTCACATTTGTGTTTAGCTCAACCCGAAGAGAGACGGCACACTGGGGTTCACTAATATTCACCCCTTTACAGTCTGTGATGTGTCACATTTGTGTTTAGCTCAACCTGGAGACGGCACACTGGGGTTCACTAATATTCATCCCTTTACAGTCTGTGATGTGTCACATTTGTGTTTAGCTCAACCCGAAGAGAGACGGCAAACTGGGGTTCACTAATATTCACCCCTTTACAGTCTGTGATGTGTCACATTTGTGTTTAGCTCAACCCGGAGAGAGACGGCACACTGGGGTTCACTAATATTCATCCCTTTACAGTCTGTGATGTGTCACATTTGTGTCGTGGGTCAGAGTTGTGGTAGTTAGACTTCATCCTATCCCTGTAATCCCTCTTTGCATCTCTGATGACCTATCGTAGGTCATTTGTGAACCTCTTTAGAGCCTCCAGGTCCCCAGAGCTATAAGCAGAGTACTGTGCTCTGGGCACCAACATTAGCATTGACCCCGGGCATTTGGTCGGGAACTCTCCTGACATTAACCCGCGGGACGACGTCATCAATGCATCAATGTCCCCATCATCTGCAGAGGATACGGCCTCATTTGCCTCTTTGCTTTCTCCTCTTTCGGCGTATTAGCAAACACATTTGGTGGCAGGACAGAGAAGTCACTGCAAGTAGTCCAGTAAGTCGAGAAAAAGGTAATTATTCTGTGCAAAACAAATGTTCAAAAGTGCTAGTCGGTTAAACTGTATAAGCGACAGAGCAGCATGTAGAAAAATGAAAACAATATAAACAGCAATAAACAATGTCGTAAAGGCAGAGACAAAGTTCAGTGTGACCTTACTCTACAGCACTCAAGACGCAGCGCTTTTGCGATTTACCTATTTTCCACATGGGAAAGAAATTCTGTGAAGCACTTTCAAGCCCTTTTGATTGATATCACATCACAGCTGAGTGTAGCTCATTCATATTTTTTCCTCAGTTGTATTTTCTAGGCCAGCCAAATATTCCACTCCAGTTGTCATACCAACAGATTAGCGTACTCTTCGGTGGTCTTTCATCTGCTGAATGAGTGAGTCTGCAGCAGGGACCGTGTGTGTGTGTGTGTGTGTGTGTGTGTGTGTGTGTGTGTGTGTGTGTGTGTGTGTGTGTGTGTGTGTGTGTGTGTCGCCACACATCAAATGTCAAGGCTCTAAATACATAAACACAAACTCACTTGCAGATATGAACACACTCCAGCGGCAACACAAACACGCAAAAACTGTCCTTATTCAAAAGTCAGGACACATCCATTAGCCACATGCAGAGAACCATTGAGATTTCTCTCCTGGATTGTTAAGCCAACCGAATAAGCCCAACAGAACCGAGGTCTCACTTGGCATAACCTGTTAATACTAGACTACAAACCCTCCCACAAATATGCATCAACTCTAACACAAATAGGATATTTAATTTTGGAGCTAGCCCAAATAATTGGACAGAAAGAACAAACTTACATACATTCAAAATATCTCACTATTTAATCCGCTGGACATCGAAAAACGGATGCGATTTCACTTCCAGGAATGGCTCTGTTTATATCCTTATTGTCAAGCTGTCTACATACCTAATGTTCAAATGAGAAACTCCATCTCACTTTCCTGAGTTTCCTCTCATCCTCTTTCTCTTCCTTCTCTACCTCGCTGTATCTTTTCTCACTGTTTCCTCTCTTCCTCTCCCTCTCACTCCCCCGCCAAACCTCAAATAAGCAGGCAAGGATCTTATATAACAAACTTCCTTAAACAGCCTGACTCATAGTTTTGTCTTTGTGCTCGCACGTTTGCAGAACGCTTTTACAGAGCTACTTTCACTGGCACACAAACCTACACACACACACATACACACACACACACAAGCACACACAGTTATTGTTGCATAAACACAGGGGCATGCATACACACCCCACAGACAAAACCTCCAGAAATGTATTTGTAAAGTCCAGAGTGAGTGGAGTTATACAGCCCTTAACCACTCATACAATCAGACACATTTTACCTTTCTAATGGGTGATGTACTGTACTAATGCTAATCAGATCTCAGACCTGTCGTTAGGGTCACCGATAGTTGCCGGGAGGACGGGGCTAAAGTAGCAAATCATTTTCATCATTGGCCTCAGCTCTGGAAATGGGATTGCAGGGGTTTAACTGTGTTTAGAACACTGTCTATGAAAGCTGCTTTAGGTTTAGCTGGGGCCAGGGTTAGCCTAGCATTGCTAATGGGTGAAATAGTCATAAATGTTTAAGCGGCCGCTGTTCCCTCTTGCTTTGATGTTTGTTACGATGTCACACAGCTCGCTTTCAATCGTTTCCTGGCGTGTATTTGCAACTGAACTCATCCGACTCATCCTGATATTAGAGACAGAGAGCATTGTGCTAAATTATATTTTGCCCTGCCTGCAGGCTTAGTGGCCGGTATCGTCGAGGGCTGGCACGGCAACACACGGCTTCTGTCCAGGACTCCGCCTTCATTGGAGAACCGTTATACCGTAACTGTGAACTTGTTTGACGTCAGAAGCACCTTGACAACGCATGTAGCCGTGCTTGAGCCTGCAGTGCAATATGGCCACCTCCTGCTACAAATGCCTTTTGCTTCAGCAATGTAAACAACTATTTCCAGTGCCAATGATGAAGGCGATTTGAATTGAAGAGAGATGGAGAGAGAGAGATAAAGCGATAGAGAGGAAGAGTGTTTGTGAGAACTGGCAGCACAGTTAACGGAATCAAAAACCGTGTATCAGCTATTAAAGACTTCCAGAACACACGGTAATCTTATTGAACAGGACAAAGTGGAAACCTTCCAACCAAAAACAGGCGGTGGTGTGTATAAACGGACTGTGGTGTGTGTAAACTGACTGTGGTGTGTATTAACGGACTGTGGTGTGTATTAACGGACTGTGGTGTGTATTAACGGACTGTGGTGTGTATTAACGGACTGTGGTGTGTATTAACGGACTGTGGTGTGTATTAACGGACTGTGGTGTGTATTAACGGACTGTGGTGTATATTAACGGACTGTGGTGTGTATTAACGGACTGTGGTGTGTATTAACGGACTGTGGTGTGTATTAACGGACTGTGGTGTGTATTGATGGGCCCTGGTGTGTATTGACGGACCGTGGTGTGTATTGATGGACCGTGGTGTGTATTGACGGACTGTGGTGTAGTTGGTAGCTCGGTGATGGAGTGCATGCTATGTGTGTATGATGTCCTGGGTTCTCAATCGGCCTACCTGGTTAAATAAAGGTTACATTAAAAAAAAAATAATAATAATTAACGGACTGTGGAATTTCGTTTTCACTGTCGTTCTTTATTATCCGTTTTGTTTTTTGCTTTGCCAATGTATCAAAGGTTCTCTGTGCCAATAAAGATTGAATTGACTTTGAGAGCGTGACAAAGTGAGTGAGTGAAACACTCTCCCTCTGTAACTGTGGGTCATGGAGGAAGTTGGACTCATTTAGCAGACACACACACAGTGAGTGATAGAATCACTCTCCGTCTGTAACTGTGGGTCATTGGACTCATCTAGCACACACACACACACACACACACACACACACACACACACACACACACACACACACACACACACACACACACACACACACACACACAGTGTCATGGATACATATCCTGGTGGTTGACCAGTCATTACTACAGCATGACTACAGGCTGAGGACTGAGTCATTGTGGAAACTGACAGGCTGACTGAACAGGGCGCACTTTTATTCATTGAAACTATGTTAACTTCTTCTTTTTAACTAAGTTTATTCTTTCACGATATGGATTTGTGGTGTGACTGTGAACATTTAGATATGATGCTAGCAAATGTGAGGGCTTCGACAATGTGTGTGTGTGATTCACATGAACAGTAGTTGTGTTACTCACTACTCTGTTGTTTAACAACAACATGACATCTGACTGTCAAGAGACTAATATGTTAACCCAAGGTTTATCTTATGGCTGGGTAGTCTGTCTCTCTCTCTCTAACATTTAGATATGATGCTAGCAAATGTGAGGGCTTCGACAATGTGTGTGTGTGATTCACATGAACAGTAGTTGTGTTACTCACTACTCTGTTGTTTAACAACAACATGACATCTGACTGTCAAGAGACTAATATGTTAACCCAAGGTTTATCTTATGGCTGGGTAGTCTGTCTCTCTCTCTCTCTCTCTCTCTCTCTCTCACACACACTCACTCACACACACACACACACACACACACACACACAAACACAGTGATCACTGAAGTTTGATTTAAAAATCAGTTTCTCTATCTTTCATATAAATCTGTGCTTTCGGGGTACATTTGAGCCTGTCATCTAACATCCTCACAATATGAAACCATGTCATTGGATTTAGGTTTACAGTTGTTGAAAACATTTTTACAAATCCCCATAAATCCATTACGTCAATGCCTTCATCCACGTCCAAACGGTTCTCCGCGTTGATTCGACATCATCGCATAGATTTGTTTTTTAAATACCATGGAAACGGGTGCTCTATAGAACAAGATTACGTAAAGAAAACCAAATGCTCCTCTCAGAGCCATTGAACTGTCTAGACGTTTGGTGCAAATTTCATTGGAGTCTATTGTAATACGTTAGAATAGTGTTGATTATTCATATGTGTGGATCAGCTGGATTCACTGGTAATTATCTCCAGTGCTGTCTGGTTGAGTGGTCAGGTTGTTTTAGTGGTGGCCTGTTTATACTAAGTGTCTGTCAGATGTGAGTATGTATGACAGAGCGTCTGTTCACACCAGGTGTGTGTGTGTGTGTGTGTGTGTGTGCACATGCCTGGACAGGCAGCGCGTCTGCTCAGTCTGACATAGTTGTTTCGCTCTTCACCTCTGTTCAGTGAAGTCATGCTAACAGAGTACGTTTAACGCAGAGCTCTGCTGATATGTCGGAAATAGGAGACCGGAACCAAAGCTGTAATTCTAGTGATGGTTGTGATGAGACAGGACTTATCCGGCGGGGTGTAAACAGAACAATTCAGCCCTTGTCTCTCTCTCCATCTCCCTGTCTCCATTCATTCCTCTCTCTATCCATCTCCCATTCAGCTACCTCTAATGGGAGTGAGTAGAGGCTTCGTGCACGTTCTACCACAGAGAGCCATGACCCTTCAGATGGATGTCCAGTCTGCAATATTCAGTGTCACATGTTCTGGCCTTTATTGAACCCAGACTACATGAACACTGTGGCTATTAACCGGGGAAAAGGTCAGGCCCTGGTCACCACACCAACAACCTCCAGCTAATGAACCCTGACCTCAGCGAGGGGGGGGGGGGTGGACAGAGAGAGGGAAAGAGAGGTAGAGGTAAAAGTCTGAGTAAAAAGGAGTGTGCAAAGAGGGTGAGAGCGGAGTAGGGATGGTGATAAAGAGAGACCGTGGTCTGGAGGTTTTAGTGAAACTGACCGTGCCCCCACAGTTATCCTGCTGCCACGTAAAACCTGGTAACGGTGGACCAACAGGGCTTTCCCAAAAGTGGGTGAGGAGGTGAGGGTTGAAACGGTTTTTGGCTTGAGAGTGATGGACTGAGAGATCACTCAATTTAATCCAGCGGTTGTTTAGTTTGCTCTGACTATAGGCTTTCATTAAATACCCGCTGTGAGGCGCCATTAAAGCAGACGGTAGAATGGAGAGACAGCTGGTTGGACAGATAATAGGAAGTAAAAATGGAGGTTCTCTGGCTAACGGACCATTAACCCTTAACTGACCTGTGTCCCATAGGAAAATCTTTAATGACTAGTTATGTCGGTGTGTGCGTGTGTGTGTGTGTCTGTGTCTGTGTGTGTGTGTGTGTGTGTGTGTGTGTGTGTGTGTGTGTGTCTGCGTGTGCGTGTGCGTGTGTGTGTGTGCCTGCATATAATGTGTTTGAATTGCCAGGGACCTTATGATTCTTCATGCATTGCAATTCAATGTGATCCAAATTCGCTGTTCCAAAGAGTTCACCAATGTCAGGCATGAGGAAACAAGTTTGGTTCGACCACAGAAGGAAATGTACTGACCACTAATTGATCTATTGATAAAGCAGATGTAGTCGTGTTAAGAAATAAAATAAAAACGATTTGTGCATGTACAGAAAATCAGGGGACAAATAGTCTCTAATATTGTGAAAATAATCGATATATACTGTTATACTGTGTGTGTGTGTGTGTGTGTGTGTGTGTGTGTGTGTGCCAGTGGGGTGCCAGACAATCCAGAAGTGCAGCAGCAGCTAAAAACATCTGGTTCAGACGGCTACAGTACAGTAGGCTGAATGTAAACCAAGCAGGTCAGAGGGTTCACTCTAAACCATGCCAACAGTAGACAGGTTGGAGATGGGCTTCAGATTGACTGGACCAAGTCAGGTTCTCCATCAAAACTGCCATTGTTGGTTTGTCTTTACCTGCATTAAATATGTTCTGTGGAAATCTCCCGAGTGTGGAATGTCCTTTAAAGTGGATGTCGCAAACACTCAACTCAGGTGTAGCTTTCAGTTCCTGCTCTTCAAGGCAGAACTAACTGACTTATTCATGTCTGAGAGAGCTTTTGTTAATATTTCAACGGGTGTGGCGTGCGTTCTGTGTGCACGCGTTTTCCAATTCCGGTGGGGTTGAAAAATCCCTGCATAGATAGTAAATAAAGACAAATCTTGACATGATGCTTTTTTTCGTTTGTTTTAGGAAAAAAGTGCCAATTTGAGTTTGGATTATATTTTGGTTTTGGATTCAGTATAACTTTTGAGGGCTGGGGTGAGAGAAAATAGACTTTTGTTTCGGGAATTATGTTTATGGTCCCCATGAGAATAGTTGAATGTGTTTGTATGTGGGGGTGTTTGTCACACTCTGACCTGTTGGTTATAAAACACTTATTAAAATGTATCAACTCATCTCTCTACATTATCTGTATTGTTCTCACAAAAACTTTCCCTCTTTTTATCACTCAGTCTTCTCTCTCAATCTCTTTCTCGTTTTGCACGAGCGCGTCAATCATTCATGCTGGGGGTGCTGTTTTCCACTCACTGCTGCAAACTCCTTTTAAAGAATGAACCCGGCTACTGGTTTAAAGAAATAAAAACAGTTAACCACCTAGCTTTCGATTCTGGCTGGTTTAAATTAAACAGTTGACTGCCTTGCCTTCGATAATGGCTTGTTTAAATTAAACAGTTGACTGCCTTGCCTTCGATACTGGCTGGTTTTGTCTTGGAGCATTTGTCCCACCATTCTTATGTAGAGGCCCCTCTGAACCTGAGATATCCGGTTATTCATCACGGTTATTTATAACTAAAGTTTTCTCACAATAAAATGTGCCGGGCATAAATAATGGTGTGTTTCGATTTTATGTTTAAGCAGCACTGAAGACTTTTCGATTGCTGGATTTAAAATCAAATCCGTATTGGCTGGCCCTGTACCTATTGCGTCTTGCATTCAGCTTAGCCATTATAAGAGTTGATTGGTACAAGAGTTGTTTCGAGAGTTCAAGAGTTGTTTGTTGTTGTAGTTATAAATCAGTCCAGGACTAGGTGAGTCGAAGCGGAATTGTTTTCTCCTGCTGGACAATAATAGATCTGGCTCCTGGTTTCGTGTATACTATCCGCCCATTACCCACTAACCTGTCTGGACTAATGGGAGGAGCTTAAAGACAGGAAGGCCAAGTCAGCATGTTTAATCCATCACACACTTTTTCCCTCGGTTGCTTATCATCTCTCCTGGCCTAAACTGTCATCTCTCCTGGCCTATTTCTCCTAGCGGCTCAGACGGGACTTCAAGCCAGCCTTTCAAACCCTCCTTATCTCACGCTTGGCTACCTTCGACCCGGTCACACTCACTTCATCTCAGCCACTCACGTAGCAGCCAGGTTCCCAGGACCCCATCTCCCTCCACACTCTCCATCCCTCTCAGTTTCTCCATCTTTCTCTTCTCCCAGTTTGCACGCGTTAAGAATCTCAGCCCTCGTCTCATAACCTCGCTCGCGTTCTCGCTCTCTTTTCTCTGACGCAGCTTTTCCCCTCTGCCTCAGGGGGTAGCCACTAATTTTAGCCTGCACTGAGGAAGAGGCACAGATGGGACTCGTTATTTAAATGCATATGCCCCCCCTCCCTCTCACTTCTCCTCTGATACCTCTGACTCATTTATCCTACGTTCATTCAGAGTGACACACAGGACCTAATAAGGGCTCACTCAGTTCCCCTGTTGTTTACGTACTTGTTGGATCGTATCGAGCAGAAGTGGTACTGTGGTGGAATTTGGAGAAACTCCTGAGGGTTTGCGTAGACCGACAGGCGTAGACCGGCAGGCGTAGACCGGCAGGCGTAGACCGACAGGCGTAGACCGGCAGGCGTAGACCGGCAGGCGTAGATCGGCAGGCGTAGACCGGCAGGCGTAGACCGGCAGGCGTAGACCGGCAGCCGTGTGGGATTAGGGGTCAGGCTGACAGACTCTTCGATTGACAGACCTAACCTGGGGTTGTTGTCTTCTCTCGTTTCAGTGAACAGAGTATCTGCCAGGCCAGAGCGTCCGTCATGGTCTACGAGGACGGCAGTAAGAAGTGGGTTCCCATCAAACCCGGCCAGCAGGGCTTCAGCCGCATCAACATCTACCACAACACTGGAAACAACACATTCCGCGTGGTCGGAGTGAAACTACAGGACCAGCAGGTAGAGGTAGACGAACGCACACACGCACACACGTACAGACACGCACACACACGCACACACGCACAGACACACGCACACACGTACAGACACACGTACAGACACACGTACACACACACGTACAGACACACGTACAGACACACGCACAGACACACACACACACGTACACACGTACAGACACACGCACAGACACACGTACAGACACACGTACAGACACGCACACGTACAGACACACGTACAGACACACGTACAGACACACGTACAGACACACGTACAGACACGCACACACACGTACACACGTACAGACACACGCACAGACACATGCACAGACACACGCACAGACACACGCACACACGCACAGACACACGTACAGACACACGTACACACACGCACACACGTACAGACACACGTACACACACGCACACACGTACAGACACACGTACACACACACGTACAGACACACGTACACACACACGTACACACAAATAGTCTTCATTATGTGAATTTGAAATGACCTTGAAGGTAAACATGTTCCCCCTCCGCCCGTCTTCAGGTCGTCATTAACTACTCGATAGTGAAGGGTCTGAAGTATAACCAGGCCACGCCCACCTTCCATCAGTGGCGCGATGCCCGCCAAGTCTACGGACTCAACTTCGCCAGTAAGGAGGAAGCCACCACCTTCTCCAATGCCATGCTGTTCGCTCTCAACGTCCTCAGCACGCAGGACGGAGGTAAGAGAGGTGGTGATGGAGTTGGCGTGGGGTTGTGTGTTTACAGCAGCTTGGTGGTTATAGAAGAACATGACTATTGCTACTGACCAGTGCCTTGGGGACATTCTGGCTCCCAGAAACCTTTGCCTACATGCGTGGAAGGTGGTTAAAAAAACCTGTCGAACATTGTCTTCCTTAGCAAGAACGACAGTTCTTACAGTTACAAAATAAACAGTGAGTTTTTTGCTTATTCTGCCTAGTCTACCATTCAGTCATACAACACTTCACTTTGCATTTGGGACAGGAGAGCGCTCTGTCTTAATACGGTTACTGTGTCCTGGCCGATTGGGGGTGTGTCGTGGCCGATTGGGAGTGTGTCGTGGCCGATTGGGAGTGTGTCGTGGCCGATTGGGAGTGTGTCGTGGCCGATTGGGAGTGTGTCGTGGCCGATTGGGAGTGTGTCGTGGCCGATTGGGAGTGTGTCGTGGCCGATTGGGGGTGTGTCGTGGCCGATTGGGGGTGTGTCGTGGCCGATTGGCGGTGTGTCGTCGCCGATTGGGGGTGTGTCGTGGCCGATTGGGGGTGTGTCGTGGCCGATTGGGAGTGTGTCGTGGCCGATTGGGGGTGTGTCGTGGCCGATTGGGGGTGTGTCGTGGCCGATTGGGGGTGTGTCGTGGCCGATTGGGGGTGTGTCGTGGCCGATTGGGAGTGTGTCGTGGCCGATTGGGAGTGTGTCGTGGCCGATTGGGGGTGTGTCGTGGCCAATTGGGGGTGTGTCGTGGCCGATTGGGGGTGTGTCGTGGCCGATTGGGGGTGTGTCGTGGCCGATTGGGGGTGTGTCCTGGCCGATTAGGGGGTGTCGTGGCCGATTCGGGGTGTGTCCTGGCCGATTGGGGGTGTGTCGTGGCCGATTGGGACTGTGAGAGAGGAGCTATGGAGAGGTTCCTATGTCGTGACGGAGAGGAGGTATGGAGAGGTTCATATGTCGTGACGGAGAGGAGGTATGGAGAGGTTCATATGTCGTGACGGAGAGGAGGTATGGAGAGGTTCATATGTCGTGACGGAGAGGAGGTATGGAGAGGTTCATGTGTCGTGACGGAGAGGAGGTATGGAGAGGTTCATATGTTGTGACGGAGAGGAGGTATGGAGAGGTTCATGTGTCGTGACGGAGAGGAGGTATGGAGAGGTTCATATGTCGTGACGGAGAGGAGGTATGGAGAGGTTCATATGTCGTGACGGAGAGGAGGTATGGAGAGGTTCATATGTCGTGACGGAGAGGAGGTATGGAGAGGTTCATATGTCGTGACGGAGAGGAGGTATGGAGAGGTTCATATGTCGTGACGGAGAAGAGGTATGGAGAGGTTCATGTGTCGTGACGGAGAGGAGGTATGGAGAGGTTCATATGTCGTGACGGAGAGGAGCTATGGAGAGGTTCATATGTCGTGACGGAGAGGAGGTATGGAGAGGTTCATATGTCGTGACGGAGAGGAGGTATGGAGAGGTTCATATGTCGTGACGGAGAGGAGGTATGGAGAGGTTCGCTCTTAAGTCCGTTCATGTAACGTGGTTTGTCTAAAATTAATGCTCCATACTTTGCGATTAATTTATTGTCTACGGAGTTGTCTGGTTCACATAATTTGTATTGGCCTTTAGAAGGAACTGGCTTTGCCTTTTCTGTCTAAGCCATTTAAACACATTGTGGATGTTAAAAGAGAGCCATAGGAACACATACAGAGAAGGAAACTATAGAAGTCATTAGAAGAGAGTGTGTTATCTGGACCAGAGTAGAGGACATGACTGCAGAGCCAATAAAAATACCTCCTTCTGTTCTTCTACTCCGGTTTTCTGCTCTGGTTTGTCTTAATGTTGACAGGGCTAAGATTGTCATCTTACACCAAACCCCATAATGTTTTCGATATGAAGAAGTTTGTTTAAAAAATGATGGGATTGAGTTTCCCTTTTACAATCTTATAAACGTGCACACATACACACACATTTTGTTTTTCAAAATGCATTGTCATAATCTCCTGCAAGACAGAATGAAAAAAGAGAGTCTCTTAAAGAGGTGGATGACGCAGAGTGGGTGAAGCAGAGTGGGTGACGCAGAGTGGGTGACGCAGAGTGGGTGACGCAGAGTGGGTGACGCAGAGTGGGTGACGCAGAGTGGGTGACGCAGAGTGGGTGACGCAGAGTGGGTGACGCAGAGTGGGTGACGCAGAGTGGATGACGCAGAGTGGATGTCATTACAGTAGCAGTATTCGCTATGTTCTCACTCTCCTTTCCTCTCCTGGTAATTAACATGAGTCATTGAGGAGTTCTCTCCAAGGCCAGTCTGCATGCTGCCCTTTTCAACAGCCTAATACATGCACACACATAGAGAGACACCAGGAGGGAGGGAGAGAGCAGGAGGAAGAGAGAGACACCAGTAGGGAGAGAGACACCAGGAGGGAGAGAGACACCAGGAGGGAGAGAGACACCAGGAGGGAGAGAGACACCAGGAGGGAGAGAGACACCAGGAGGAAGAGAGACACCAGGAGGGAGGGAGACACCAGGAGGGAGGGAGACACCAGGAGGGAGGGAGACACCAGGAGGGAGAGAGACACCAGGAGGGAGAGAGACACCAGGAGGGAGAGAGACACCAGGAGGGAGAGAGACACCAGGAGGGAGGGAGAGACCAGAAGGAAGAGAGAGATAGAGAGAGCATGAGGAAGAGAGAGATAGCAGGAGGAAAAGAGAGAGAGCAGTAGGAAGAGGGCAGACCTTTTCATCTGCCTTATAACAGAACAAAGCGTGTCCAGTAACGGCAGATCCCTCCCCCCTGCTGTCCTCGGGTGTTACAGACTGTGCACTTACACACACACACACATACACACAAGCCTGCAGTAACTGTCGCAGAGATCAAATGAACAGCAACCTGTGTGTGTGTGTGTGTGTGTGTGTGTGTGTGTGTGTGTGTGTGTGTGTGTGTGTGTGTGTGTGTGTGTGTGTGTGTGTGTGTGTGTGTGTGTGTGTGTGTGTGTGTACAGCAGCTGATGTGATGAGGTCAAGGGTTAGACACCCTCTTATCTGCAGGAAAGGCTTATACAAACCAACACACTCTGACACGGGACAAACACAGTCATTGACACATTCGCACTCGAACAAACAGGGATTTGGCTGCTCCTCAGAAAGAGGCTTATTGAGAAAAACACGCACACACATAAAACCTATTTCACAAACCACACATTCATACAGCACACACACAACACACACATAGTGTTTACAGTGTCACATGCTGATAGCCTGTTCATTATGTCTGTAGTATATGCCTCAACCAAGTTTGTACAACTAGATTAGGGGAGTCACTCTCATTCTTCTTTCTTTCTTTCTGAATCTAGAGCGACCCCCGGACAGAATCTAGTGTGACCCAGCCAGAATTTAGAGCGACCTAGCCAGAAGTTAGAGCGACCTAGCCAGAATCTAGAGCGACCTAGCCAGAATCTAGAGCGACCCAGTCGGAATCTAGAGCAACCCAGTCGGAATCTAGAGCGACCCAGTCGGAATCTAGAGCGACCCAGTCGGAATCTTGAGGGACCCAGACGGAATCTGGAGCAACCTAGTCGGAATCAGGAGCAACCTAGTCGGAATCTAGAGCGACACAAACAGAATCTAGAGCAACCCAGCCAAAACCTAGAGTGACCCAGCCAGTGTCTATATCGCTACTATGGTAGAGCGCCAAATTAGAAGATCAACCCACACCTGAACACACACACCTGCTGCTGCTGCCTTGAGGTGTAGGTTACTGGGTATGATACTGGAGACGAGAGGGGGGGGTGAGGACTGGATGAGGACTGGATGAGGCAGAACAGAAGTCACTGAGGTGGAGGAGAGGGAGGAAGAGGTGGGCTCAGGGCCTGCGATGGTGAGCGGAGAGTGGGTCTGTCAGTGTTTCTGTATCTGCTACAGTCGATTTTTCTTCTTCAATATGTCATGTAGGTACAGCCTCTCACAATCTCCGACTCTGTGTGTATGTTAGTCTGATGTTGTTTACGGCTGTTTCATAGGATTCTGTTTTGTGACAGGGTTTTTTTTATGGATGTGGAATGATATGATCTGTTTCGGTTTGTTGTGTGATGTTGTAATGAGTTGTGAATATTCATATTTTTTTTGAGTGAATTGTTGATATGTGGATAATGACGTCAACATGTTACCTGTTGAGAACCTGCTTGTTTGTGTGTGTCTGTGTGTGTGTGTTTGTATGTGAAAACTCATCAATAAGTCAATTAGAGATTAGGTAGCAGTATTTAGACTGCTTGGCCAGAGATCTTAAGCACGGGTCAGAAGGGGGAGACATATCAAATTGGCAGGAAAAAATGAATGGACTGGTATCAAACTCATAAAAATATTCATTCCATTCCAGACATTACTTTCCCCAGTTACAAGGTGACACCAGCTGCCTGTGATTTATTTTATGTTTTGTGTAATTTGTTACGCAGTCACGCTAGCAACCACAGCCACCAACATCTGCTCAAACCAATCACTGGTTGCTATGGAGTACTTCCGCCTATAGTTACTCTGCGCGTGATAAACACCAAGCGGAAGTTCCGGTTTGCAGATGTAAACAAAGGCAACACGTCATATCCACTTTGGACGGGTCAATTTTAATTTTTCCTCTTTTTATCTAGTTAAGACAGATATCCGGGAAATCTTGTTCCTGGTGTTTGGTTAACATATTCTACATTCGGTTAGAACAACAAACGTGGTTTTAAGGTCATATTCCAAGCCTGGAGGACGTGAAGGTCCTGTTTATACGTTTGGTACAAGCACCGTTTAGTCCCTTTGAATTCAGTGATGACTGTACTGGTTGGGCTACTTAACTAGTCTCTCTAGTGACCCATCTGGATTCCATCACTTACTATTTTAATGTTCCAGCTCAACAATTCTCGAGGTATTAGGTGGTCAGGTATTGTGGAGCTAGAACTAATAGAAATGGTATCTGGCAATGAGGATATAACTAACTGTATAATGAACTTCAAGCATTTCGGAATTGGGATTGTGATAATTGGCATAGTATGCTAAATGTATTTTTCAATCGGCTCGTTCTGCGTTTTTGGTCTGGGAGGGACTCGTCTGTCTGAAAAGGACAGACCCGACAACAAGTGGTTTCTGTTCCCATGAGAGTCTGTCCCAAAGACCCGACGGTGCTGTCGCCTAGCACCAGGTCTACCGTGTAACAGGAGTATGTCTAATGTAAGGGAGAGTGACTGACAGCTGTTTTGCAGGTGGGTTAGGTTCATCACCACCTCTCACCTGACAGGTGGATAAGACACACCCTGGGATTCAATGACACTAAGGAGAAAACCCTCTCACATTCTCTCTCTTCTCCCTTTTGTCTCCCCTACTCTTTTTCATTTCAACCCCATAGAGTTTATGGCAAAGAAAATGACACATTGTCAAAATCTATTTGAAACAACAGTGGTAAAAATACTACGAAGGTAATGACCCTTAGAATAGTTTAGAATAGTTTAGAATAGATCATTACGATGGTTTTCCGTAATGATCATTATGAGCAACCGTAGAAACAAGAATAATAAATAAAGCAGGAGTTGTCAGCCAGTATCAACATTACTGAAAAGCTAGATGGTATGATTTGAAAGCCAAACTGTAAACCAACATGGCAAATAGGCCTGCTATTATTATTACATTTGCACATTTCACAGGCTGTCCTTCAGGTTGTGGCAGAATTCCACATATTCGGCTGCCAAAACAGAACGTGACTGCAGATCTTAACTCTCACTGTCTGGGACTAACATAAACAATGATGTCAACCATACAAAGAATGGGAATCAATATTGCCGTTTTTCTCTTCCTCCCTCCCTTCTCTCTTTCCAGGCCCAGCGGTCCAGCGCCAGGTCCAGAATGGACCCACTACAGATGAGATGGATGTGCAGAGAGCAAGGTAAGGTGCAGAGATCACATGCCACAACAACTAAACCGCTCTCAATGTTGAACACACAGTGTCATTAATATTGTTCTGGAGGCAGATCTTTCCTAAATGCAGAAGTAATGTGATGGTTGAGTCAATGAACTTGTGTCGTAAATCTTAAATCTCCCAATGTTGAGATGTAAAATGGTTGTGATCGGGGTTCGTCCAGCGGTCTAAGCTGCTGTACTGCTGCTGCTTGGGTTCGAATCAGACCCACTCTTCAGCAAAACATACTCTCCTATATCTTTACCCACTGTTTCTAAAGCAAACAACATGCCCAAACAAATGCATTCAAAGAATGGGTAGTGCAGACTGACGGTTATGGTTAAGGATAATTCAGGTTAAGGGATAGTAAACATCGTATACAGGTCCACCTCGACTACGACAGCAAAATCATCGGGCACAACTTCCGGAGCTGTGTGCCAAAGAGAGGATTAAATCAGTAATCATACTGTGGCCGTCTGTCCATCTGTCCGTCTGTCCATCAGTCATAGACTCTACAATACTGAACTGTCAGGATTCTAGCAGGCAGCATAAGACTCACATGACCCCGAGATGACCCAGCCCCCAGCCAGACATCTGCCCTCATAAACCTTATAGTCCTTCACTCCCTCTGTCCTCTCCCCCATCTCCTCACCGGAGTATCTGACAGGAAAGAAAGAGAGAAAAAGGGAGACCCAGGAAAGAGAGAGTTAAAAAGGATGGAAAATGTATAATGAACCCCGGAAACACAGGAAGTATTTTTTAAGCTCAGTCTTATTGGACCAGTTGAGGAGTATTGATGATAACAGCAGATTTGTGCTTGAGTTTGTACTCAGAGATTTTCAGAGTTGCAGTTCTTCACGGAGGTAATAAAAGTGAAGCTGCTTCTGCAATTTTTCTTCATGCCCCCAGGGAATCACAATCGTTGTTGAGCTGAGCTACTCCTGCTCCGCTTCATTTGATCTCAACTCCAAAATGCCAAAGCAAGACAGAACATATTTGATTGTGTTCTAGAAACCAAATGATCACACCTACAGATTGATAAGGCATTATGCATGTATCCAACCCATACGCAATACAGAACACATTCCTCGTGGACAATACTGCAAGGCAGAACACTGCAAAGCAAATGCTGGGTTACAGTAGAAATTACGATTTTTGAAAGACATAGAATCAGAGTTGGGCTGTTGAGGTTCTGTTTGGTCTCATCTGTAACAGGCGCCATAAAGAGAAGATATATTTAGTACCTTACGTGGCTTGATCCAGAAACAATAGTGTTTAAATCCATTTACTTATGTACTGCGTGAAAGTGTTTGTCTGTGTGTGTTTAAGTGTTGCTCTCTCCAGTGGTAGAAGTCAGTATTACAGTGTCTGTCTCACCCATGTGGTTACTGGATCAGCACATCTCTGCAACAAGACACATCTGTAATATGTATCTGTTCTTGTCTCACCCTTTCTCTCTCACCCTCTCTCATCGTCACATACCCTCTCTCTCTCTCTCTCTCACCCTATCCCATCTTCTCTCATCCTCTTACCTTTTTCTTACCCTCACCCTCTCTCTCTTACCCTCTGTCATCTTCTCTCACCCTCTCTCTCTCTCACTCTCTCACCCTCTCTCTATGCGGACTGTCTCTTCCTAGAGCTCTGACATATGCTTCTTATATCATAGTGGGAGGGACAGGGTGAAAGAAGAGAGGGGTAAAGATGGAGGAACAGAGAGAGAGGCTGCTGTAAATAAACAGCAGGGAGAGTAGAGCAGTGCAACAGAAGATGCATCAGTTATATTCTAAATATTTTTTTTCTCCATATGTTAACATAATTTCACTTTGTCCAGTTTGAGACAATGGCCTTGGCGCAGGACATTTTTCTCTGACATGCACGCAAAACCAAAATGGAGGAAAGACTAGTTCTATAACAAGAGGTTGCTGAAAGTATGTTGAGGCCAGGACTTCTAACATTTGTGTGCCAAAATGCTTATTCAATCATTTGAAATGTATAGTGTGGAAATATTTTTTTAAGAATTTCTTTTTTTTCTTTGGGCCTTTAGTATTTAGCTTGACTTACAGGCCACATTAACCACATCCCAGCCTTTTCAGGGTGACTTAGGACAGCTTAAGAAACACTTGGCTGCAGTCAAACTGGCTGTGGTCGAAACTGTTGAAGGGCTGGGTGTCACATTTTAATATGTAGGTGAGATCAACAATAATCTAAGCTGTTTTGGGCTTCCAGAACTGCAGTTGCTTAACTTGCTCTTAGCTTTTTCACATGTCTGTCTGTCTAACTGACTGTGCTATGACAGATGTGACTGACAGTCTGACTGACTGTCTAACTGACTGTGCTATGACAGGTGTGATTAGCTATGACAGGTGTGACTGACTGACTGACTGACTGGCTGGCTGACTGTGTGTCTGATCCCTCCACAGGCAGCTAATGGAACAGCAGCAGATGCATGCCCACATCGAGAGGGAACGACGATCCTCTAACCCAGGTGAGGAAACCTTCTAGCCTCTGTTACCCTTTTTTACAATTGATGTTTTACCAGTAGTTTAACAAATAAAAGGTACATCAGTCTTTATCGGTTGGCTGATGACATTAAATACCCTATGAACAATGTCTTCTGAAGTCGGGTCTGTCTTTCTCAGGTCACCCCGGGGGGCTTTCTGTAGCATCTCCGGCCTCAATGCCACCTCCTATGTCCATGAGCTGTGGCCCATCCTCTTTAGGTGGAGGCCCCCCATCCCTAGGCGTTCCTATGCCCCCACCGCCGCCTGGTCCTCCGCCCCCTTCGGCGGGCGCACCTCCACCCCCCCTGCCACCGCCACTGCCCTTGGTAGGAGGACAGGGTGAGGAGGCACCCGCCCCAACGGGACTTGCAGCTATGATCGCTGGAGCCAAACTGCGTCGCGTCAATAGGGTAAGACACCTAACGCACTTAGCATAGCATATTTCTTAGCATAGCATATTTCTTAGCATAGCATATTACTTAGCATAGCATATTTCTTAGCATAGCATATTTCTTAGCATAGCATATTACTTAGCATCGAATTTTGCTTACCGTAGTATATTACTTGCCATAGCATGCTACTTAGCATAGCATATTACCTAGCATAGCATATCACTCACTCTATCGATCCAGGCCAGATAACAGACAATACTGCACTTCTGGTTGAATGCAATTTGCATTTTGTTGTACTGTCCTTGTACTGTTCAGTGACAATAATGTATAATCTGATCTAATCTTATGAGTAAAGACGTGTTGAAGGAACCACATCCTGTAAGGATGTAAGTAAAGTAGCTTTATGGTTGGTACAATTAGGCAGCCATGTGACCTTCTCTTCAGCTCTTCTTTCCTTTATCAGCGCTGATCTGACAAAAGAGGATAGGTGTAAACACAGTGACCCCCACACCCAGCTCTAGGTATCAGCAAAGACGAAGTAGGAAAATAAACTTTAGACTGACAACTACTTGTGTAACACACACTGTCTGATCTTCTCCAGACATACTACATATGTGTTTGTGTTTGTCTCTGTACAGTCTGAGGACCCAAACTCTTCAGGATCGGGGGCCAAAAACGATGTGAACAGGACGAGTGGCGGGAGTGGCGGACTGATGGAGGAGATGAACGCTCTGCTGGCGCGAAGGTCCGAGCATTGAGTTAGAAATAGAAGTAGTCATTTTACTCAGAGCAAACGTCAAAACCACTCCATCATAAATGTTTATTCCAAATGATACTTGAAGGAGACTGGCATCAATATTTTTATTTTTATAACCTTTATTTAACCAGGTAAGCCAATTGAGAACAAATTATTTAAAAAATTGCAACACAACATACAGTTACACAATGAATACACAGAACACATGAGGGCAAATAACAATGGGATTCAAAGCAATAGAGGATCAAGTAGAGAGTCAATACACAGACAATACAGGATGGGGTCTAAATAAGTCAGTTAAGCAGCATTGATATGGCAATAACAACTATTTAAATACAAAGGAGTCTTTTTTATGCAGAATGTAAAAAGGTTCAAGTGTATCTAGCAAGAAGGTCATTAGTGTGCACTTATTATATGACCATGATTTTAAGAGGAAGAGCATTTTGAGCATGCCTGAGCAAATAGAATAATTCAAGAATGTAAACGGTATGTCAGCAGTACAGGTGAAAATGATGCACCGGGCAAAATGGGCATGACAAAAGTGAGGAGATGTGGTGGATGAAAACCAGACGACAATAAGCACGTACAGTGATCGGACAAAAGTTCAGACAGGAGTAGTTTGAAGGCAATGGGTTTCGAGTTTTAGGGTTTTTTGTTATTCGTTCCAGTCATTAGCGGCTGAAAACTGGAAGGATAGGCAGCCAAAAGTAGTGCTGGTTTTCAAAGAGACTAAGGCAATGTACTTGCTTAAGCGTAGACTGCAGGTAGGTAGAGCTATGGTGACTAGAGAGCTTAGGTACAGCGGGACGTTGCCTAGCAGATACTTATAAATGAGTTGGTACCAACGCAGAGTATTGCATGTACAACTTAGATATCTGGCTGAATGAGACTCTAACGTGAGGCTTCTTCTTGCCCCCAGAAGGAAAGCAGCTTCAGAGAAGCCTGAAGAAAACCAAAATGTAAGTGACGCTAACTAATGATGCAACCTTAGTACAGAATTGAAAACAGACAGCCTAATCCACATCTCCTCATCTGTCCTCAACATTTTCCCACTGTTGTTTTTGCAGGACGACCCCAATGGGTCTGCTTCACCCAGTGGCAGGGGTGGACCAAACTCTAACGGTATAGATTATTCACAATACATACATAATGTACCACAAATACAACACATTGGACACATACTACACAAGAACTGACATGTTTTAGTCATTCATTTCAAAACCTAATCGGTCTTCTCTTGGCCTATCAGATGGCGGGAAGAGACCGTGGGACAGAGCCAACTCCGCAGAAAGGTCAGCATTGGTATCGAGGTGAGCATCGCCCGGATTCAGTCCACCGGTTAGGCAAAGGGTTACCAACACAATTAGGTTAGGCAAAGGGCTACCAACCCAATTAGGTTAGGAAAAGGGCTACCAACCCAATTATGTTAGGAAAAGGGCTACTAACACAATTATGTTAGGAAAAGGGCTACAAACACAATTAGGTTAGGAAAAGGGCTACCAACCCAATTAGGTTAGGCAAAGGGCTACCAACCCAATTAGGTTAGGCAAAGGGCTACCAACACAATTATGTTAGGAAAAGGGCTACAAACACAATTAGGTTAGGAAAAGGGCTACCAACACAAGTATGTTAGGAAAAGGGCTACCAACACAATTAGGTTAGGAAAAGGGCTACCAACACAATTATGTTAGGAAAAGGGCTACAAACACAATTAGGTTAGGAAAAGGGCTACCAACACAATTATGTTAGGAAAGGGCTACCAACACAATTAGGTTAGGAAAAGGGCTACCAACACAATTATGTTAGGAAAGGGCTACAAACACAATTAGGTTAGGAAAAGGGCTACCAACACAAGTATGTTAGGGAAAGGGCTACAAACACAATTAGGTTAGGGAAAGGGCTAGTTATTGGCTAATTAACTAGGTAAATAAAATACTATTCATGTTTTGGTGGCCACACTTTATAACAGTGACTGTGTTTGCTCAAAGTTTTTCATCAGGCATGCTTGCTGTTTGTTGTTAAGACAACTTGATTATCATACTAGTGGTTTTATGGGTGTGTAAGTGAGTAAGTGAGGTAAATATTTTTGTAGGGTACGGCCTGTCGGGAGCAGCAGTGACACAGACGCCTTAGACTTTGACAGAATGAAGCAGGTAAGGCCACTGTCGTGTAGTGCCACATGCGCTTTGTAAATTTAATGAAAATACAATATACCAGCCATAATTCACAATTTTTTTATGTGAAACAGGAAATATTGGAAGAAGTCGTTCGTGAATTGCACAAGGTGAAGGATGAGATAATTGATGGTACGTTGACTCTCTGAATTCCATATGCACTTACCGGCTAATAATGTTTCAATAGGAAAATTACAGCCTGTGTATAACAGGTCTGCAGTTGAAATACAGTATGAAGTTCAGATGCAGTCAGGGACTTTAAGCTGAATGTTTCATGTGTTTCATGTGTTGTTTCATGTATTGTTCATGTGTGCATGATCTATAAGCAGAAGCTATTATATTTCATTTGGTCTGGTAATTCTGCTTTTGAGATAGTGGTTTATGAGGACATACTTTACATAGTACACAATTTCTGACGACAGAATTTGGGAGGTCACCTTTACAACCCGTGGCAAGGAATTCCATAAGAATCTTTAAATAAGTTTGATTCATGCAATGAACAAAGACTGATACATATTATCCACCAGGTGGCATCAGACACCAAGAAAAGGCAACCAATGCCAATGCTGATTGATGAGAATTAGTTTCCCCACTGGGTCTCTTGACTGTAAACATTACTTGTGTTTCTATCTCTTTCAGCCATTAGACAAGAACTGAGCAGAATCAGCACTACATAATTGTTCTTGTGACTTCACCTTTTGAAACCATCTGCCCCGGTTCACCTGCAGTCGTGTCTGTGGAGGCAAGAGGCGGATTGAGGCCCGAACAAAACCTTTTTATTTATTCCACGTTGCTGTGATGTCACAATGTTGCTGTAACACTACAGGAACGTTTTGTTAACATTACATTTGGTTTGGAAGGATGACATGGATGGGGAATTCTCAAACGGATTATCACTTTTTCTCTGGTTGTTTTCCCCTCTTTTTTTCTCTGTCTATTAGTAACCTATGTTTACTGTTCTGCCTCCAGTCATAAAGGAAGAGTTTATAAAATTTAATAGAAGTCATGTTGTTTTTTGTTTAAAAAAAATTGTTTGCCATTATTATTATCATGACAATTTATTATGACTTTTTTATTATTGTATATGTAATGTTGTGGATATAAGTTGTATTAGTTTTAGTGATGACAATAGTAAAAATGACAATAATATTGATTAATAATGTAATAATGATAATAATAATTGCGTATAATTTTGTCAGCCTTTTATGTTCTTTCTTGTTGTCTTTTTCTTGTCGTTTTTGTCTTGCTTTAATAATGCAATTATAAGCACATACGGATTTATTTCTCATGACTTGACCTCGAGATTTTTTAAAGAGTTTTGTATCCTTTTGGCCAACACAAGTTGTGTGCGTGTGCGTTTGTGTGTGTGCGACTGTGCGTGCGTAATCACTGACTGAAAGGTTTTTAAAAACAGGTCCTTAATAAAGGGAAATTGGTATATGAACTATTGCATTTTGGATATCTAATCTTATTGGGAAAAACCTCCATCCAACAGAGAATTTGTGATTATGTTGTTAATAAAATGTTTATTGGCTGCAAGGTTATGGTGAAGTATTGCTTGTTTTAATATTTACTTCTATGACCAAGTGCTTCCTGGTTTGAAAATAAAAGATACACACTATGTTTAAAATGAATACAAATAAAACTGTGAACAATGTCTTCGGTAAATGAAGTGGTCTCTGATTGTTAAAACCCGTTTTTTGAGTTGTGCTTGATTAACTGGTTTGATTTAATGTTCAGTCTCAAGCGTTTCCCCTGTCCGTTAGACTGTGTATTACACTATGGGCCATTATGAGCAGAATTGGGTCTATCGATTGCATTGAGTCATACATTGTGACAACAGCTATCAATTTTGAGCAATGACTGAGACAGGATATATGATCGAATTGTTGCATACATGACGAGGAACCCGATCTGTAGCACGGCATTACACCCCCTGATAGAAATAGACTGTTGCAATGCAGAGACATTACTGCACCACAAGAGGTACTCAATAAACTGGAACATTGATTGTGAAGAATTTTGTGCTCATGTGTACAGCGCCATCTGGAGGTCGGATTAAGAAAACCTAAAGACCAGCTAGAGAAGCATACTGTTAAATACCAATGGGTATTTGAAAAAGATGCTTCTCTATGCAAGTTATTTCTTGAATTAAAAAAACAGTTAAAAAGTCTGATTGCGTCAAATAAAAGTAACATTGACATCTTAATAATTATGTTATTAATTAATGTGTGATTTATTCATAACATTTAGGAACATATAGCGAAATAGGGTCTAAGCATTTCCCTTACCAGACACCCCAAAGCGTTCCTGAAGTCTCGCGGTGTTTGTAATGTAGAGCATAGTAGAGACGAGAATCTGTGGTGTGGGACGGAGTTGAGTTATTTGTGTTATCGAAAGGGTAGAGAGAGAACAAGATCAGGGGGTGTGTTTTTGGGGGCAAACGAGCACAGCGCAGGGTGCGGGAGAAGCAAGCTGGCGGAGTTTAATATGGCATCCGGCGATACGCTGTATATTGAGGCGGATGGCACGGAGATGCCCGGAGAAATCGTGGAGTTGCACGAGATAGAAGTGGAAACGATACCGGTGGAGACTATCGAGACTACGGTGGTCGGAGGCGACGAAGATGACGATGAAGAACAGCCGATGATAGCACTTCAACCGCTTGTATCTGACGACTCAATGCACCACCACCACCACCACCATCATCAAGAGGTGATCCTAGTCCAGACCAGAGAGGAGGTTGTTGGCGGGGATGATTCCGATATGCATACGGACGGGGGTTACGAGGATCAAATCCTCATCCCGGTCCCGGCACCCGGCGTGGAAGACGAATACATTGAACAGACTCTGGTTACCGTGGCAGGAAAAAGCTCGGTGGGTCGTATGAAAAGAGGGGGATCCAGCAGTGGCAAGAAAGCAGGCAAAAAGAGCTATTTGGGTGCCGCTGAAGCGAGTGGTAGAAAATGGGAACAGAAACAAGTGCAAATAAAAACTCTAGAGGGGGAATTCTCTGTTACAATGTGGGCCTCGGGTAAGTGGTCGGTTCTATCTGCTTTTGCTATCTGTCCATTTCAAAAGTAGTAGTGATCTCTCCCGCATTGTTCGTGCGTGCTTGTTAGCTCGTGCACGGGGCCCTGTTGCAGGGCGTTGTCCTTCTGCACAGTGCATTTACCCGAGTAGTTCACCAGGACACATTTCGCGTCACTTTTAGAAGTTTTCGCTGCAGAACTGCGTCTCGGTTCGATTGAAATGTTTTTGTTTTGAAGGGAGGCCATGTTTTTTAGACGTTGCTGGGCGCCGCCATGTTCCCCCCGAAAACCAGTATGGCGGCCCGAAAAAATGGCGATAGCGCAGCCGGGCGAAGATGGCGGCGGCGGTGGGGGGAACGAGAGAGTAGGCCGCCAGGGCCCAGACAGAAAGACGTATTACTATAACGTGCAAGCTAACTACCAGGCATGGACTAGTTGGGTTTTATTGGCAATATATAGGCCTGCAACCTACGGAAGTTGAAGCTATGCTAGATTTCGACGGCTTGTCAAAAACGGTTCTGGTCGAACAGCTTTATTTCCACTCGCATGTGTGCATTGGAGTTTCCATAGCACAGCTAGCGCAGCTTAGCACTGTTTGTGTTTAGTACAGTAGCGAGTTGTCAATTAAGGTGACTCTGATACTGTTATAGCAACCTGTGATTGCCCTTCATTTAATGATTAACCGTATCCGTATTTTGATCGAGTTGCTATAATTAATAATGACCCAGTCTTCTATGTGCGTGTTGTTTAACCGACTACAGTACTAGTAGTAGTAGTAGTAATAGTAGTAGTAGTAGTACAGCTGCCGTGCAAAAAAGCATCGCGGTGCAGGAATAATGGTGACGCATGTTAACCGTGTTTATTTTATTTGTTAACGAAATCTCTGTCTGTTACAACGACGTTGTTATGTACACAGTTGTTAAGACCACAACCATACATGCCCTAGATTGCTAAAATGACATTCCAAAAAATATTACTAGGCTGCTATTTGCATGTCTGTTTACAACTGCAACGGTATACCCCGATTTTGTATCGCTATTTTCGGTTAAGTCCCTGCATTGCATCCTAGATGACAAAAAAGACATCGACCATGAGTCGGTTGTTGAAGAACAGATTATTGGGGAGAATTCCCCCCCGGACTACTCTGAATACATGACGGGAAAGAAGCTGCCCCCTGGAGGAATACCTGGCATTGACCTGTCAGACCCTAAACAGCTGGCAGAGTTCGCAAGGTCAGTGGCTGACTGTCTGCCCGCATAAGCTCTGTCAATAAGGATATAGTAAACACTTGCAAGAGATCATTTGGCCCAAAGCAAACCATTTCCACCAATGCCCTGCTTTAACTCTCTTGTAGCCCTGCTTGTGAATTAGTGTTTATAAAGATTCTTGTCAAGCCTTGGAGACAGAACTCAAGTGTAGCAATTGTTCGGTACTAGATGTCAGGTATATAGCCTAATCTGCTTCCTTAGATGAGTTTTGAGCTGGCCCCTGCTATTTCTGACTGTGCCATTTGGATGTTGTGTTCTTAGCCCCTTCATAAACTCTGCGGGTCCCTATGGTCAGAACCCTGTGCGGTAAGTTCTAGAGGTTTTTACCTCAGATGAACACTTAACACACACCGGCACAGTGCACCTGAACACGGTGAACGTAACGAACCAAACTACAGTTTCGTCTATACTGAAACTTTTGGCACAGGTGTTTGTTTATATTCATTGGTGAGGAATATACATCCCTTGAATGTGGGCAATATTTAATTCGACGTCTGTTCCTAGTAAACACAATGGCTTCACAGTTAACTCTGAATTGGACGTTCTCTCAGGATGAAGCCGAGGAAGATAAAAGAAGACGACGCTCCCAGGACGATAGCGTGCCCTCATAAAGTAAGTGGTCTGTTTCCGGGGGTTTCTATCCTGCACGGACATTCTGCGCACCTGGTGCTCGTCTGTGAGCCATCGTGTGTCCGTCCACCATGGCTCAGCATTTGACCTCTCACCCTCAGGGCTGCACTAAGATGTTCAGGGACAACTCGGCCATGAGGAAGCACCTTCACACGCACGGGCCTCGTGTGCACGTCTGCGCGGAGTGCGGGAAAGCGTTTGTGGAAAGCTCCAAACTCAAACGGCACCAACTTGTTCACACAGGGGAAAAACCCTTCCAGGTAAACATCCAGACAGATGGAGACACACACCCTTATATGAGGGAGGACCCTTGTCTGTATGTTGATGTTGTTTTTAAAACCTGTTGCTCCAGTGGTCAAGTTTGCCATTTAACCGAAATGTTTACAGCTGTTTACACTGTGTGGTTTGTTCATAAAGTCACCACACAAAATATGTATAGTCTTAACTTGTGTTTAGGATCTGCTAGTTGATTTTTCCCATTGATTTCCATATTCTAATGCACATCTCCTCTGCTCCATCCACTGTGTCCTTCTTTTTGGGCAGTGTACATTTGAGGGTTGTGGGAAGAGGTTTTCGCTGGACTTTAATCTACGCACACACGTCCGTATCCACACCGGCGACCGGCCGTACGTATGCCCGTTCGACGGCTGCAATAAGAAGTTTGCCCAGTCAACCAACCTGAAATCTCACATCCTCACACACGCCAAAGCCAAAAACAACCAATGAGTGCCTTTAGGCTGACCCCCCCCACACACACACACACACACACACACACACAGAAGGCTCTTAACGACGTCACAAACTTCCTCTGAGAGAAGTAAGGAACAATTTAAGAAACTTACCTGAAGCAAAACGGAGGGAACAAAGGACACAAAAGAAATTAGAATGGTACTGAAATTCTCCCCGTCATCTTCTCCCATTGGATTGGATGGCTGAGGAACACAACCGAGCACTTTTTCCAAAAGAATCAACCTCCCCGTAGCCCCACCCAGTCCCCTGCTCTCCCCTGGACAGTGGCATCGTTGCCAGAAATACGGAACTCATGGATTTCCTTCAGAGACTATTCTTTCTAATGTTAAGCGATACGAGAGAGGGATCAATCTGTCTTGTATTTCCATTTGAAATAAATTTTTGCCAACCGGTCTTCATGTCTTACTGCACTGCTTTTAATATTTTATTTTTCCAAGTGTGCATATTGTACACTTAATATTATCAGAGGTATGGTCTTTAATATTGTTTATGGTTACCATGCCCCCCCCTCCCGCCTTGTGACAACCGATGACTGTAAAAAGTCCTGAAAGTCCCTTGGATGATACATGTTGCATAACAACGCTTCAAAAAGTATTTTCTGTACAAAGTAATTATTTGGGTTAGCATCTTCATCTCTACTTTGCTATGTATTTCTCCTAACCATTCAATAACCTTGTATACTTGTAGCGTATGGCTGTATTGAAATTATGTAGACATTGATAAAAGGTGTGATTTCAAGTGTTAACCAATTTAACTTTTAGTCATGACTTGCTTCATCTTTTTATATCTTTGTCCCCTTGCAGAGAAACGGGTCACTGTTGCTTTACTTCTAGACTATTTCTGTTACAGCACTGAAAGACGATACAATAAAATCGGCAACATGGCCATCCGTTTCTTTGTTAGAATGTAATGTACGGGTGTCAGTCGTCTATGAATTTATTTTGTTGATATCGACACCCCATGTATTTCAATGGCCCACAATAAACAAATAAAAAGGTCATCTCAGCTCCATTCTGACACTCATTCCGTTTGCATGCCTGATTCGCTTGTGGATCAGAATAACGTTGATACCAGTGATTAACAGTGTTACTGATACATTTCATCAGCACCAACCAGTTGTTAATAATGATGTAATAATGTCTGCAAATCTCGGCCGTGTGCTTACACCTTTATTACACAACGGTGTGTCATTCTACTTTGGCCATTAGCATTATGTTTTGTCATTATTTCTTTCTTTTTGTAATTCATTGGATTTGTTAGTATATTGTAGCCACAAGCCCTGAGGTAATAAGCCATGTAATGAACGTCACTTTAGCCAAATTGGAAACAAGTTTGTTTATGCCCAGTGAATAGGAAAGTATTATAATTCCGGCAAGAACTCGGTCTTTTAACATCATTTTAGTAAGTGGAAGATTTTTTTTTTGCTGGCATATAAAAAGGCTTTCCCCAAACACAATCTTTTGTAACATCTGGTGGTATAGTGAAGAGACAATTCCTAATGTAGCCCTGGGCTGTGTGCTCCATGCACTGCTGAGGATCTGCAAGGATTTGATTAATATAAGTAATATGGGGGAGCCTGCCTATAAAAGAGCAAACATGCCACTATTACCAGATTGCTTACACTTCTCAAATTCACTGACCTTCAAAAGTGCTCGGATATGGATTTGTGATTTGGTCACATCCACTCCGTGTCTTTGTAACACTACGGTGTGTGTGTGTGTGTTGAAAGGCCAATTGCTTACATAGTGGACATGGGCTAATTCCTGAGAGGATGATGAAATGTCCACCTTACCTTTTAGAGGACACAGTGGACATATTGCCGTATTAGTAATGACAAATCCCCCCTGATCTCTAGCACTGTATAGGATGTTGGGCTTCGGGGTCGATTGGAGATTGGGCAGTAGCTTATTGCTTGTCCATATTGTTGGGACA
Source organism: Dallia pectoralis (assembly GCA_029465975.1). Taxonomy (NCBI): domain Eukaryota; kingdom Metazoa; phylum Chordata; class Actinopteri; order Esociformes; family Umbridae; genus Dallia; species Dallia pectoralis. The sequence goes on along the minus strand of CM055734.1, from coordinate 18,325,570 downwards.
GCCTATTACTCTCCAATACCTGCGAGAAATGGCCATCCTTTCGGATCTACACGAAGTGCCCTGGGGTAGCGGGGCGTGTCAATTTGGATCCTTGCCATGGTGCTTAACACAAAGTACATAGAGTTCTGTGCTGTTCTGCGTTTGTTGCAGGTTTTTCTTCGTGTCTCAGCATCCTGCTTCCAGTAACTCTTGGTCAGTTACTCATCAATAATCACCACCTACATCGCTGAGGTGTATAATATGTGAACTTACATGCTCCACATTCCTGAAGCCATTTGTACTGACACCTTGTGGTGAAGTGGAGAAAATGCATCTAAACATTCTATAGTCGGGGTTAAACGCTTCTACGCAGTCTAGCCAGTGTTTCTTTGTTTTAGTCCTGCTAAAATCAACTAGGCCTATATACAGTTACTTCCTATAGTGGAATACAGACTACCACAAAGAGGAAACAATTATTTTGGCTACTCTGAGCCTCTGGAGAACTGATTAGGAGCGGGATCTAGAGTTTTTTGGGAACATACTTTCACATTACATAAAGTGGTGCCTTGGAGTGGAAACACTTGGAGACCTGATCATAAAACTGTATTGAGTATGCAGGGTGATAGTCCGTGTTGCGGTTCTCTTCGAAGAAAATGTTTAAATTCATGGGAAGGGATGACGAGGCAGATATTGTTCACCTAATGCCCAGATTCCATGTCTGGAGTTTTGACCTATTGGCTGGAGTTTTGACCTCGGGATCCGGATTTTAGATAATGGTGCGGTGTGGAAATCCTGAAGCCAGAATATATTTTTTTTTCATAAAGCCCTGACGTAGGAAAACTAAAGTAGTCTACTCACTAATGTATTTCCCCTGAAGAAATTCATAATTTTATCGCAATTGCATTTTTAAACACCACAGAGGACTCTTGAGGGAGGCACTGACACCTCGTTGAAATTCACAACCTGTCTATTCATTCTGTCGGGTCTTAAGAAATTCTGGGACATGACTTTCTTACTGGTGTTTAGAAGCTACTGGCATATTGAGGTGTTGGTTTTTGTGTGATTGTGTGTGTTTGTGTGCCTAATTGTAAATCACATTCAGACATGACTACCATGGGCACCCAAACCCTGTTCTTATTTAGGGCGCATGTATTCAGACGATTGGCTGTTTTGATTGACTAAGGCAGGGGATGGTAAAGCACACTACTTGATATGCAGCTGAAGTCTGTCAGGCCTCCAACACCTGCTCTTTCAGATGCTTTTTTTCATTAGGCGCTTCTCTACCATGAGCGGATGAACTCTTGTTTTCATGAGGTGTCAAAGGATGGTTTAGCCTGGATACGGTTCTGTTGGTCTCAGCATCAGACATCTCCACTAGGTTGTTGTTGCCATGCCAAACAATATGTCTTTCACCGCATCTAACGAGTGGATATGCTCTTATAAAAAAATTAACGTTTTGACGTTGTTTGGCGAAAATGTATGGTATGTAACAATAGAGAAGGTTGGTCTATCAAAAAATATTTTATCTGAGAAGGAAACATGTAGGCTGCCTTAAACCTAAAGCACTAACATTATATCCAGCCCGCAAAAGTAGCCTATTGGAAATCCACCAGGATTCGACCCTGAGCCACTTTCTAATTAATTATTTATGATTTTACATTAATTAATGATGTCCCTGATCTTCGCATTGCTCTGCGCTCTGTGTGTTGTGTGCGCACGCACGTGTGTACGTGCCATGTCGCAAGCATATCACACATGATGTCTCAAAATACATCCCTGACACACTGCACCGGTTTTGAGACCGCATTGTCTTTTTAAAATATTCACATATTGACATTTTGCCTGGGCCTCTTACAACGGTCACTTCTCCACACTAGTGGCCGGCCGAAAGTCCAGCCTATATGGCCAATTACACGCATGAAGCGGTTCACGTATGCGTGACCAATTGGTTGCAGTAATATCTGCGGCTGAGCCGTCTCGCTGTGAGGATAGTTTCTGCTCTTGACACTGACACATAGTTGTGGTTCTTTGCAGTGGGCACATCTCACTTCTCTCAGATGCTATTTTCATGCAGAAATATGTTGCCACGGTAACAATGACTTGAGCCGATTCAGCGCTGAAACACACTCTGAATTCCAGCGGTAGTCGCTCGAGCAGAGCCACAAAACGCTCTACTTTGCATCAGAAACAGGGAAGATTGCTTCACAGGCGACGACAAAAAAAAAACATTATGCCGACAATTGTTTTGCTTTTATGCTTTCAGACGTTGACATTTCATACTTTTGTATATGTGTATGGGTGGCAATTAAAAAATGTCCCCATAAGGATCAAATAAACATATGTCTTTATGTAAATCATCCCTCCTTGGTTTTTATGTAAATGAATGCTTTGAAATGCGACGCACATCAGAAACGTGTCGACCTTTTATTTGATTAATGCTTCATTTATCATCCTCATCACGCACGTCTCCCTAGCTCACTGCATGCGGTCACCAAAGGTGCCGTGTGCGCCTCTCTTCAAAGAACCATTGCTATTGCATCTACATTTCACATAAGCCATCCAAAAAGCACCTGAATCCTTGGTTTTACACGGAAAACATGTTCAAGTTTTTTAGCTGATATTGCTTTCCCCACACATGAATTCCCACCTCGGGGACTGTCCCATTAGCCATAACTTGTGACAACTGATCAAACGAACAGGTCTTACTCTTCCACAGTTGTGGAATATTTTTATGTGTTTAAAATCCTGGCCAGCAAGGCATTGTTTGACAATGGTTTGGTTCCTCAGTACCTCAGTACTGTCAGCTGGATGACATCTGTGTAGTCATTTTCTGTTAAAGGACTTGTCTCATGTTTCACATGTGATTAGTAGTTCACAAGAATAATCTAATCTTTTTCTGGCTGAGGTTAAACGTTGCCCGTAGGTACAGACTTGGGATCAGCTTCTCTTCCCTCTATCCTGACTTAAACCATTAGTGAATGAAAATGTAGATCTGACCTGAGGTCAGCTTCTTGGGTTGACTTAATCTGCGTTTCTGAGGGGCCTTGGAGTTAGTAATGTTTGAACGGAGAGAAGTAGTTCCGCACCCCAGTACCCTCTATCCTCTATTACCGGGTAACTGCAGTGATAACAAGATTAGCAAAATCTTGGTCTTAGCAAGTCACTGTGAATGAATGGGCTTCTAAGAGTGGATTAGCCTTCCCTTTTCCAGGAGCTGGTAGTTATCGAGCTGACTAACTGACGAGCAGCCTGCTAGCCCGTTAGCTAGCTTTACATCTCTCTCACTCAGCAATACTGGCAAATCAATAAGGGAATCCATCACAGTGGAGGCTTAGGACGGAGGCAGAGAGCAAATCACCTTCATAAACGATAGCAGCTATCAGGCAAATGGGTCCTAATGGTGCCTGGCTTGTCTGCTTTAAACTGATGGGGCCTGGCTTGTTTGGTGTAATCTGCAGCCTGGCTCCCGACCCTGTGTCACCTCAAAGAAAATGAAGAACTGGGAGAGCCAGGCAGAGAGGGATGGGGTTATGGAAGCAAAATGAGGAGGCAGAAAAAGAGAGAGAGAGAGACAAGTGGGGGAGAGACCATAATCATTTGTAATTCTGAGAAATGGAAGAGATGCTTAGAGTGAAGAGATTGGGATTAACTGTTTGAGATGCGACATGAAGTGAGAGACAGAGGAGAGAGAGACATAAGAGAGAGATATATAGAGGAGAGAGACAAGGGAGAGAGAGACATAGAAGACAGATAGAGAGAGACATAAGATAGAGAAACATAGAGGAGAGAGACATAGAAGACAGATAGAGACATAAGACAGATAGAGGAGAGAGACATTGAAGACAGATCGATGAGAGAGACAGGGGAGAGAGAGACATAGAAGACAGGCAGAGGAGAGAGACCGTGTTGAGGATAATTTAATACACTCCATGATGAGATGCAGAACCAGCGAGAGAGCTGAAGGAAGGAATGGGAGAATTTAAAATTGGAGAACGAAGAGGACAGTGTGTTCTTGTAGCGCGAGTCGCCTCAGGGGGCGGAAATGGTGTAGGTTCATGTCACCATCACCTGGTGAAGACGGACTGTTTTGTCAAGTGTTCCTCCAGATCTCTATATGAACCATTGACACCTTTAATATCTTCGCCCACACCACTTCACATTTGGAATTTCATATATAGTGTGATGAAGTACGTTCATGAAATTTCCATCAATCTTGTCACATTTAATTAATTCCATCAATCTTCTCGTCACATTGAAGTATCTTTGACCGAACCTTGTCTGCGTATCTGTTTGAATACAGTCGTTTACCACCGTTCACCAGGGAACCAAGCCTGTCAGGTTCGAGCCTACAGTACGTAATTCAACCGACGATTACGGCAACATAACGTTCGATGTGAAACTTTGCCAGGTAAAGACAGACAGACTGGCATACAGAGAGACTCACTGGCAGGCATGTCCAACAGTAACAGTTGGTGCTAACTAAACAAGAACGTCTTTGATTTGGCCATTTAAATGAACCATCTATCTATTTCTCTGTATCCCTCCACGTACCTCCTGATACAGGCAGTTCAGGAGCTTCCCAGAAACGGTAATCACATGCACTATTAATGAGACATGTTTTGGACCCATTTACTGCTCTTAATAATGCATACTCTCTGGAATTGTCTATGCATATATTACAATGTGTATTTCACACACACGCACACACACACACACACACACACACACACACACACACACACACACACACACACACACACACACACACACACACACACACACACACACACACACACACACACACACACACACACACACACACACACACACACACACACACACACACACACACACACACACACACACACACACACACACATTGTGTCATCCTGTAAGCGGGATCTCTGGTGGTTATGTTGTATATTTGCCCTTAGGTGAAAAACTCTCACGTAAAACAAATGAGAACTCGAATGTCTCAGGAGGTTCTTTCAGACGCGAAAATACACAACAACTTTTGCAAATGGACAAAAAACCTATCTTCCATGCGCTCACATTTCGCATATGTCTGGCAGGCTTCAGTGCCTGTTGCGCCGAGATAAGCATGATTTAGCCGACTCTGGAGGACGCCCTGAGTTCCCACAACAACGTAATGACGACGTTACCCACAGTCATCAACAGTTCCACATCTTTATCAGACCCTCTCTTGTGCTGTGATTGTAATAGGCCCTTCACACCCTGACTCAATGATCGGTTTAAACGAAGCAATTGGCCACAAATTGGTGCGATCAGTGCATTCGCGTGATAGCTACTCTCCATGTCCACAATTACAATTAGAAAACGATAACTAACTTAAATTATCGTTTTGGTACCTTTGTTCTGAGAAACATTCTGAGGTATGATGTAAGTATGAGTAATGATTGGCTGATCAGTTCCAACCCGCTGAGAAGTGATTGGCTATTCCGCCTTGGGCCCTGACAGCTCGTTAAAGACCAGTGACACATGATTGGCTGCTTAGCACCCTACTGAGAGGTGATTGGCTAGTTTGACAGACTCGGATCGAGTGGCACGGTGACACATGATTGGCGGGTTTGTCTTACTGGGATACAGAGGAATTACAGAGGTCAGGGTTTATGTCAGGGAATTTTCCAGTAAGGAAAATAGCTATTGAGAGGATTATAGCAGAACGAGGAGAAAAAAGCAGGGCATGTTGGTGGCCAGCTAATGCATAAAGAGGTTTTAAAAAGAAGACGGCAAAACTCTGCATTGTGCGGGGCTCGTTCTTGGCTCAACAGTCTAATTGACAGAACTCCAGTAGTGATCCATTCCCCGATCCGCCCCTTTCGAAACCCCGCCCCTCCGAAACCCCGCCCCTCCGACACCCCGCCCCTCACGGCCCTTCACGGCCCTGCAGAGGTGCGGTGAATTCTGAGCAGCTGTAAGCTTCAGCACCTTCCGCTGTTCTCTCTCCTCACTTTCTCCTTCTCTCTTAGAGGCCTCTACCTCGCATTTTTTCAACTCCCCGTCTCTCTCCCAAACCCATTTATTCACCTCTCCCTCTCTCCTCACCCCTCTCTATTTTTCTCCACCCCCCGCTTCCTCTTTCCTTGTTCTACTTTCTCCTTCTCTATCTCTGACTCTCTCTTTCCCCAGAAATACATCTATTATTAACACACACCTCTGGCACCCACGATAGACTGAGTGGAGGTCCGGGCCGTCTCTTTCACTACGCATTTTAATCATCCATAATGAGGGAGAAATAATAAATAAAAGGGCCTTTCGCTCCAGCCCGGCCTGTTTGGGTGACATTAATTAATTTATGTCTGACATATGTGCGGCACATCTTAACAAGCCACTGCTGTCTTATACTGTACTGTATTTTACCACGGAATTTCCACGGGCTCTTTCTCGAGGTCAGAATTTTGGGCGACGGGTCCCGTCACAAAATAAATCTTTCCGACTTTAAAACCGCAGCTTCAGAGTCAATGCAACAGCAGATCCAAATGCAACAGCAGATACAAATGCAACAGCAGATCCAAATGCAACAGCAGATCCAAATGCAACAGCAGATCCAAATGCAACAGCAGATCCAAATGCAACAGCAGATCCAAATGCAACAGCAGATCCAAATGCAACAGCAGATCCAAATGCAAAAGCAGAGCCAATGCAACAGCAGATCCAAATGCCGATCGGATTGTCGAAATGCAAGGGACACCGGTCTCGCCCTCTGAACGTTACCGGGACTGCAAATGAGTTGATGTGACTGAGAGGCCGGTGTCGGTTATTCCGGAGGCTTTAACCTCTGCAGAGGGTTTTTGTTCGGTTTCTGCGGTGTTTGTCTGGCTTCCTCTCTACATTGCAGGAGAGTGGAGACTTTTTTACTTGGAGCGTAGATGTGCAGGCGGTCGGGGGCATGGAGGGGGTGGGGTGGGGGTGTCCCAGGTGAATAGCATGGCCTCTTTTCATCATCTGCCTCCCGTTGCCTTTGAACAAACATAGGAGCCGAGGGTAGCGATCTATCAAAGGTCTACGGCTGCTTCGGCTGTCAGGGTAAGGGAGGAGAGATTAAAATGCTTTAAGATAATACCGAAGCATAAAAACCTACAGATTAGGTGATTCTTCTGGCTGTCTTACCGAAGGGAGATGTTGTGTTGGGCTAGGCCATTGCAGGCAGTTTGTGATGGGATCTGGTCTAATAATATGTGGGCTGCTGTAAGCATAGCATTCTAGCTATCCCTCTGCATATTATTTAGGCGATATGAATATCTGGCTGCTAGTGCTGGGATAATGAAGCTGAAACAAAAAAGATTTCCCGCCATCATTTTATGTTTAGAACTGACAGTTGGTTTGGTTTCTGGCAAATGGATGTCACAAGCAATAACCGTACAGATACCGTCAGTTTAAAACTGCATTAGATTCCTTTTCCTCATTGATTTATTCATACTGGTAAACATCAAACAGAAACAACAGCAAAATCAAGAGCCGACTTCACATATACCGTTTGGTGGCTTTTGTTGGCTCGATACCGACTAGTCAATATACAACGGTTTCTCTGCCCGGTTTTTCGGCCTGGTTCCACGGCCCGGTTCCTCTTCCCGGTTCTTCCGCCCAACATGTCAAACATTGTCCTAATGATAGTAAAAACATGAAAATGGACCGGGCCAACATTGATCAAGCCCCGTCCACAATGTTGGACTCACTATGTCGTCCGTTGTGACCAGAATATTTTGAGTGTAAGTCTTTGTGTTATTACGTGTGGGGGGTAAAATATGAAACGAGAAACAAAAAGGGGGCAGTATTAGTCTCCGAGTGCCATAAATGCTGCATTGTGCTGTGTGAATCTGGTGGATGTAAATGGTAAATGCTGCGCTTTTATATAGCGCTTTTATCCAAAGCGCTTTACAGATCCTGCGTCACATTCACCCATTCATACACTGACGACCGCGTCTACCATGCAAGGCGACTGCAGGCTCGCCAGGAGCAGCTGGGGTTAGGTGTCTTGCTCATGGACACCTCGACAATTTCCCAGGAGGAACCGGGGATCGATAGACAACCGATTGATAGACAACCGACTCAACCCACTGAGCCACTGCCGCCCCGGATGTGATGATCAGATCCAGCTCTGTCACTAGGCTGAAATGTGCGCTCCAAATGCCAACCCCGATCCCTCTACAGTGCACTACTTTCATCCAGGGCCCTGGTCAAAAAGGAGTGCACTGTTCTGAATAGGGTGCCAGTTTAAACCCAATCCGGGCTACATTCTTGTTCTGTAGATCTGGTGCGTTCTGAACATTCCCTACTCCTCCGAGCGCTACCAAGTTAACTGAGACTTCATCAACTGTCTGAAAAGCTGATGACGAGAAATGACTCCATTCGTTGTTAAGACAGTGATTGTAATCACTAACAGGCAATGGTAAAACAGATATGATGTCCATCTCATTCTCTGCCTCCCTCTCTAAATAATGCTGCGCTTCCAACAAGTTAACTGCATTCAATACCATGTCGACACATAAGGGTGGATCGCCATATACCGTATGTTGCACAACTTAACATGTTTTTGTACATTAAGTTATATCCAAAGTTGCGATAAATATTAGTTTGAGAGGATATTTGATTTGTAAGTAGAAACCCTTGCCCCTTAAAACCCTGTTTGGCTGACTTGTCTTCAGAAACGTCTTACGTTGTGCTGTGAGTGCAAGACCTCAGTAACCTCCCGAACGAGGCATGTCTACTTTACGATGGCCCACAGATCTGATCCCGGAAAACGAGAACCAGTAAGCAAGTCAAATTCGGATCATAGAGTGCTTTCAAGAAGCCACTCAGACCGGGTGAGCTTGTCTCTGCCTCTGCTTATGTTTCCCATTGCGCTCTCCAGCTGGGGAAGTTCTCCGCTCATTGAGAGACTGCGTTTGGAGCGTAAACTCCTGCCTGACATGATCTGCTGCTGCTGTACCAGGCTTACATAGCAGCGCTCCTTGTATGAGTCCATGTTCAGAGAGTGTCGCCGGTTCATCCTAACACCCCCTGCTGGCACTGTCATGTAATGGCGAGCGGACACTGCAGAGGGGCGTGGACCCCGTACGACCGGCGTCCATTTTGTGGAAAGTGCTGGAACAGCCAAGGCGGCAGCCATTTTTGTTTCTGCCGAGTTATTCCTGTTGCTGTTGTCCAGCTCCAAATCAGTCAGGCCTTTGGCCTGTCTGGCTTCTGCGGGGTTTGGACCGCCGGTGGCGCCTATGCCCGCACGCTTCTGCCTCATGGTGCTCGGGGAGGCAGGGTGCCAGCGGTGGCTGGCTGAGGAGGTGGACACGGTGCAGTCGGGGATGGAGGGCTTGGTTGAGGTGACCGGGGTTGGGGCTGTCGGCCGCTGCTGCTGCTGCTTGATCGGCTCAGGAGGAGGAATGGCCACTTTAAGACACTCCGTGATCTCCTTCTCGGGTTTCTCTTGTCGAAGGAGCGGCCTGGACATTGACCTGGACGGGGCTTTTGGAACGCCGCAGACCTGCAGCTGATCGTCGCTGCTCAGGGAGCCAATCTCACCCATCTCCAAAGCCTTAACAAATAGAGTGTGTTATTCCCTGGGGGTAAACGTCGTCAACATTCATCATCCCAACTATATTAGCAGTTCAGAGGCAGGCGCCCCCTCAACTAATAAGTGCAGCACTGTCCTACCTTATCGTCGTCTCCTTGGCTGCACACTCGATACCTCACGATGAGGAAGATGATGAAGGCCAAGACGGACGCCACGATGATCCCCCCGATGATGACCACGATGGTCCCTCCCAGGAACTGGGACTGCATGAAGTGGCAGCGGAGGTACTGCGGCTCGGTGGTGAAGCGGACACACCCGACGACCCGCGTGGCGGTCAGGGAAGTGCCCAGGTCGTCGTAGATGGCCAACACGCACAGGTCGTACTGAGTTCCCGCCGCCAGATTGTTCACCAGGATGCTCTTGCTGCTCGGAGGGATCATTCTGAAACCACGACGAGAGAGAGACGCAGTTAGCGTGGGCCGAAAGAGGTGAAAGCACGCTAGACCAATTATAAATGATACTGCGCGAGTGCTATCGCCTGAACGCAGTGCGAGATGAAAGAAACGCTATTAACGGTTTATGCCTCGCTCGGACCTTTAAACAGAGTCACGGTGACTCCAGTGGCTCAGAGAGAACGAGAGAGAAAACTGCTAATGATGTGTATCGAAAAGGGGTGAAAGATGAAAAAGAATACTTTATTGTCCAAATTGTGAGAGCGGAAATTCTTGTTTATTTTTACCCAACCCAGTTAGACACAAACACACCCACTGGGAAGTCGAAGCGCGAACGATGAAAGATTGCGTGCACGCCCGTCTCTCTGAAGAAGTCACAATAGATCTAATGGCTCAGTGGTCGGGCCCCGCTGCTGTGAGCTTGAAAGACCAGAGTGGTGGATTTGTATCCCCGATGGACCTCCTCCGCTTATCTTAATGTATACACAATATCTGTTGACTCTGAATACTATTGTGTGTGTGTGTGTGTGTGATACACGATCACATCTCATCACAGCAATAAACTCCAAATATGTCGTAAAACGGTAGCCAAATGAAATAGTGTTGTGTAGACATGCATCTTTCTCAGGGCCCTGAACGTAGCCCAGGCGAAAAGATCTTCTGAAGCATTTTTGTAAAATTCTGCTCGCTCTTTCATCTTGGCTTCGCCCCGCAGCCCACCGCTGACATCTGTTGTTGCTGCTGTTGATTAGGTATTGTGACGACCCTGGTTCAGAAGCTCGGATATTGACTTTGCCCAACAGCACGCCGGAAGAGACAGGGTTCGGGCCCCATGCCTGTTCCATTACACTGGTGTCAGAATGTCATGGTCGTAAATGTTGTGTACAATGTAAACGCGTGGATGGACACAGAGCCAGATTGCCCAACAGAAAGATACAACTGACCCATAAGGTCGTGGGTTCTACTCCCTAAGGGGACAGGAAACCCAGTGGCTTGGTAGAGGAAGACTATTCAGCAAGGTGGAAAAAGAATTCAGTCGTTCTGTTGATTTTTTTCATTGAAGAACAATCTGATTTCAATTGATTGTCACTAGCTTGCACTTGACTCTGCACACCACATTTTCTAGGTTCTGCTCACTCGCTTTCACTGCCATATGAAACGTCCTCTACTGGAAAGATCTCTAGCGTACAGAATGCATAACCTAAATGGTACAAAAGATCTGGCATGAACCAACGGTTTGCGCAAGTGAAGATGTGGTCATAGAGTTCTGGGTTATGTACCGAGAGAGAGGTTGGAGTTTGTCTTTCTTGTTTTGACACATATGGACACATATTAACATAATTAAGCATTTGACCAATTAGCAGATACTTTAGTTCTAGGTTCGACTTCTGGGTTGTCCTGGTCAAGTTAACATGCTTGGTATTCATCCTGCAACACACTGAAGAGCCCAGAAGAATAATTATCTAGTAATAATTTCAATGAAATAAAAGATCATGTAGAAAAAGACCCTATTGTTTGACCTTGATCTGGAGTGTTTTGCGTCGGCAGTGTTTTCACTTGATGTCACGATTGGTGTGGTGGCGTTGCTACACGGACATATTTCGGTGATGCACTTCCTTGTTTCACTTCCGTGTTTACGTTTGTCTCACGGCTGTTTGCACTTATAATCAATGGGATATAAGAGGGTCGCGAGCAGTGCACTCGTTGCTTCGCATTGTTACATGTCACACGTTATTTTAGAGGTGAGTGTTTGTGTATTTTGAGTGCTATTGTGGTTTGTGGAATGTTTTGTATGTAAGTCGCGATATGCGCACTGTTTATTTCAGTTAAACCAGTTAGCCTTTTTTCCGCCGTTATCGGTTTGTTTTACGTTGGTGTATTAATAAACCTGTTCAAAACGGATACATTGGCTCTGCACATGGCTTCACGCACTACACCTTGGACGGACCGTGACAGAATGCGAAGCCCACAAAGAAGCCAGCGGAGCCAGCAGACGGTGAGTGGATTCCTCGGGGGGGCAAGCTATAGCGCCCCGAAGGATGAAGCTCACCGTCGCACCACGGAGCAGTGGGACTGGGGTAAGCCGGAGACGCCCGAAGAGGAGTATAGGCGCCTCCGTGCTTACTTCGGGTATGAGCCACCGATGCAGCTATCAGGGCCGATTACATCGGGTCCGCGGTCCCTCCCGGAGGAAGGCAAGAGGGCACCCCGAAGGCGTCCCAAGAAGGTTTTTGGGGGGGAGCTAAGGAGGTGTTCCGGGAGGACCGCGGAGAGAGCACCCACGGTCCTGGTGCTGCAGGAACGGCCACCCACTGCTCCGGGGCTGCAGACAGGGGGAGGGAAACCCCTGGAGCTACAGCCACTACCCCCGCCGTGGGAAGACCCTTTTCTGCCGCCGACGACAGGGACAGAAAAACCCCCGGAGGGGTTGGATGAACAGCCCTCAGCTGTTATTAGGACGTGGTGGAGGACATGGCTGGAGCTACAGCCACAAACCCCGCAGTGGGAAGACCCTTTTCGGCCACCGACATCAGGGACAGAAAAACCCCCAGAGGGGTTGGATGATCAGCCCTCGGCTGTTATTAGGACGTGGTGGAGGACATGGCTGGATTTCCAAGAGCCAGCGCCTGAGATGGTCGCCACCATGCCAGCGCCCAAGATGGCTGCCGCCGTCACGCCAGCGTCCACGATGGCTCCCGCCGTCACGCCAGCGCTCAAGATGGCTGCCGTCGTCCCGCCAGCGCTCAAGAGGGCTGGTGCCGTCACGCCAGCGTCCACGATGGTTCCCGCCGTCCCGCCAGCGTCCAAGATGGCTGCCGCCGTCACGCCAGCGTCCACGATGGCTCCCGCCGTCCCGCCAGCGCTCAAGATGGCTGTTGCCGTCACGCCAGCGCTCAAGATGGCTGCCGTCGTCCCGCCGGCGCTCAAGATGGCTGTTGCCGTCACGCCAGCGCCCACGATGGCTCCCGCCGTCACGCCAGCGCCCAAGATGGCTGTCGTCGTCCCGCCAGCGCCCAAGATGGCTGTCGTCGTCCCGCCAGCGCCCAAGATGGCTGCCGCCGTCACGCCAGCGTCCACGATGGCTCCCGCCGTCCCGCCAGCGCTCAAGATGGCTGTTGCCGCCACGCCAGCGCTCAAGATGGCTGCCGTCGTCCCGCCGGCGCTCAAGATGGCTGTTGCCGTCCCGCCAGCGCTCAAGATGGCTGTTGCCGTCACGCCAGCGCTCAAGATGGCTGTCGCCGTCACGCCAGCGCCCAAGATGGCTGTCGCCGTCACGCCAGCGCCCAAGATGGCTGTCGTCGTCCCGCCAGCGCCCAAGATGGCTGCCGCCGTCCAACAGCGTCCACGATGGCTGCCGTCGTCCCGCCGGCGCTCAAGATGGCTGTTGCCGTCACGCCAGCGCCCACGATGGCCGCCGCCACGACTGCGCCCCCGATGGCCGCCGCCACGACGGCGCCCACGATGGCCTCCGCCACGACGTCGCCCACGACGGCAGACTCTGAGCCGCACAAGATGGCGGACTCTCTGCCGCACTAGATGGCGGTCTCTCTGCCGCACTAGATGGCGGCCTCTCAGCCACTGAGGCCTTTTCAGGGCTGGACCTGCGGTCCTGGACTGACCCTTTTGGGTTTGACTGCGGGTTCTCTCCCTGTTGCTCCCTTGTCTTGGTTTTGTGTTTCCGTTCGGCTATCTGGGGAGCTAGCCTTTTAGTGGGGGATACTGTCACGATTGGTGTGGTGGCGTTGCTACACGGACATATTTCGGTGATGCACTTCCTTGTTTCACTTCCGTGTTTACGTTTGTCTCACGGCTGTTTGCACTTATAATCAATGGGATATAAGAGGGTCGCGAGCAGTGCACTCGTTGCTTCGCATTGTTACATGTCACACGTTATTTTAGAGGTGAGTGTTTGTGTATTTTGAGTGCTATTGTGGTTTGTGGAATGTTTTGTATGTAAGTCGCGATATGCGCACTGTTTATTTCAGTTAAACCAGTTAGCCTTTTTTCCGCCGTTATCGGTTTGTTTTACGTTGGTGTATTAATAAACCTGTTCAAAACGGATACATTGGCTCTGCACATGGCTTCACGCACTACACCTTGGACGGACCGTGACACTTGAATAATTAAAAAAACATAACCAGCTACCTTAACTTATGTTTGTCCTTGCACAGAAATCTGGGCCTTTTCTTAATAGCGTGCACCTTTTGCCGGGTTTCCTTGCCTCCATCTCAAAACCAATTCAATGAGAAAGCCAGAGGACACGTAAAGTGTCTGTGGTTGTGTTTCAGTATAATAAAAAAGTATGGATTTCAGCAAATAGCAAAATGCTAAAGTTACTCAATAAGATGGACCATCCAACATAACAGGCAGAAAACCTTTTTGGATACGTATCTATTAATGAGAATTTGCACATTAGACATTTTATGTTCAGCAACACAATTAATTTGGTTTAATAGTTTCCACAGTTCTTGTTTGCTCATAGGCATTAATGTAAAAAACAATCCAGAAACAGCTGGCATGGCTGACATTGTCCTACAGTATATGAATCACAAAGCGGGGAGAGCTGGGACTCTGAACCGGACAGGAGCCTGTTTTGCCATAATATTCACACAGAAATTGTGTCTTGATTAGTTTTGATTAGTTCTTATTTACTAGTTTTCATGCACAACTCCGGTACCTTCATCATCAATTTGCTATGCCAGAGACTTTTGCAATGCATGACAGTTTAGTTTCCTGCTGGGGTGCTTGAGTGAAACATTGATTATGATTCCTTCAATTTGAAATGGGGATATCAAACCAGCAGTTCATTATCAACACCTATTGCAGACAACATTAAAGCACATTTTCCAGGAGCCTAGTCAGAAGTACTTTATTCTGATATCAGCCAGGCAATTAAAACACCCCCTCTATACAAGCCAAAGCTCACCTGTAAACCAGAGAATCATCGTAGGTTCCATTGTATTGTATTTGAAACATTCGTATGCCTGGTATACTCCTCTGGAAGTGGAACTTGACCAAGGCAGACGTGGACGTGATGTCGACAATCTCCACTTTCTTCTCCTGGTTCGTCTTGGTGTTTCCCAGTGGCACCAAGCTTTCTACGCTGCTACCGGTCCTCGTTACCGTCGCAATGTCAGAAGAACCTGGGTCTGGTTCCTTTTCCAAAGTACCGTTGCTGATGTGTGGAAGTTTGGTGATCACCAGGTCCACGTTTTGTTGGGCCTCCCCAGCTGGGTTTGAGGCGACACAGGTGAAGGAGCCTGATGGGACAATAGAGAACCATGTCGATGTTTCACTCACCTTTCTGATCCTTTCAAACAAAGGACGAAATAACTGTACGGAGACAAAGCTCCTCAATGACATCATTCTGATTTCAATTAAATGATGTGAAAAAAAAGGTCAAACAGAACCAACACATTCTTCCACACGAGGAAACTCACCGGAGTCCTTCACCGTGGTGATGAGGATGTCCAGGGTCCCGTCGCTGTGCACCGTCGCCCGGGAAGAGTTGGACATGAGCCGGCCTCCTGGAGCAATCCAGTGGATTACGGGGTCTGGGTCACCCCTGGCCTTACAGCGCAGAGCTACACTCTGACCCTCCAACGCTCGCAGCTCCTAGACAGGGACATAGATGGTGAAAGGGTTAACGATATCACTGGGATTATCGAGTCCGAGGGGTTAAGCCACCAGGGTTGAGACTCACCTGAGAGTGTCTGGTGATGAGAGGCGGCTCACAGAGGAACTCTTCCTCGGACACTGTCCAGAAGTAGCGTCCAGCCAGGTGCTGTGGAGCCGCGCACGTCTCCAGGTCGTCCTCTCTCCTCAGCCTGCGGAGCCACAGCAGCTCGCAGTTACACCTCAGTGGGTTCCCACCGAAACTCAAGGCGAAAGACGTGGGTCCCATGCTCCCGGACGTGGCCAGGACCCCCGCCCGCTGGAACACCGGATCTGGTGGCAGCTTCTGAAGCTTGTTGGAGGTGACGTCAAGCCGTTTGAGCTTCTGCAGGCTGGAGAAGGTCCCTTCAGGGATGTAGCTTAGCATGTTGTGGTCTAAGCCCAGGGTGTGAAGGCTGGTCATTCTTTGAATCGCCACCCACGGTGCGCTTTCTAAGTTGTTGTAGGACAGATCTAGCTCTTCTAGAGCTGTGAGGTCATTAAAAGCCCCTGCGTGGATATTAATCAGTTGGTTGTTGTTAAGAATAAGATGGTGAAGTTTGGACATCCCACTGAAGGTGTCATTGGTGAGACTCGTCAAACGGTTACTGTCTAGGTGCAAAGCCCTGAGGTTCTCCAGGTCTTTGAATGCGTGAGGTGAAATGGAACCAATGGTGTTGCGCGATAACGTCAGGTCCTGCAGTTTGGTCATGTTGGCAAAGTCCCGACGCTTAATGCTCGTGACAAAGTTGTCGCCCAGACGCATCTCGACGGTGTGCCGGTCGATGTTGGGCGGAACGAAGAGGAGGCCCTTCTTGTCGCAGAGAGTTGCCAGGTTGGGGTTGAGCATCTGGCAAACGCAGCGTTTTGGGCACACCTGGAGTTTATGGGCTTTAACAGCCATGCCAAGGACCATCAGGTAAACTAGTAGGGTCTCCATTAGGCTTTCCAGTCAGAGTCAACCACCTGGTCGGATGAGAGAGAGAAAGCATTTTAATAGGCTATTAATGTGAATCTATTGGCAATGAGTGGAATGAAGCTAAACAGACTTTTACCAAGACACTGATCTATCGGCATCTTCACCAAAACGGGACACAACAGAAATAATATGATTTCACCCAGGGTTTTTTTTCCTGTTAAAGTAGGGACTGCGGAGAGAAAATATTATCGAGGTCCACTTGAATCACCCAACAAAGCAATCATATACACCCACACAAAAACAACAAGATACTTATCAGAGAGATGAAATAGCAAG
This sequence comes from Dallia pectoralis, assembly GCA_029465975.1. Taxonomy (NCBI): domain Eukaryota; kingdom Metazoa; phylum Chordata; class Actinopteri; order Esociformes; family Umbridae; genus Dallia; species Dallia pectoralis. Next base: position 18,308,700 of record CM055734.1, on the reverse strand, counting down.
TGTTTATAGGTATTTCCATTAGATGTAACTTTATCTGGAGTTACTCTTACTAGGGTTCAGACAAAACCGAAGTCATATACTCCGACAAAAACACCGTTCCAAAGACAGGGTTACACACGAATTTTTTTTTCTTCAATCATTTGTTTTTCTAACCGGTACCTCACCCACAGTATGTAAATAATTTATCTCTGAAAAACTACAGCATTTTATTTTCCTCTTAGATGTAAATTTTTCCTCTAGATGTGACGAATTATCATGACATATGTAAGTGAAGGACAACGACAAAACAATTAATCGCGACTTGATGTGTGTCCTAAACTGATTGGCTTTTGCTATTGTCAAATACTGTATGCGTGCAGATTATTTAAAGTATAAAGACCCGCAAAAAAGTATGTTTATAGCAACTCTTCCCCCTCTGCTCTGCTGATGCTTGTGTTTTCCAAATCGCCGTGCTGAGGCACTTTTATCTCTGTATGGGGGGGATGAAAGTTGAGTCTGGCGTTCCAGTCACTCCACGAAATTAGACAGATGTCTCCTTGGATCAAATGAAACCAAAGAGAGTGGATCAACCAACTGCCAGACCCACGGCGCTTTCCACTGGCTTCATTTTGACGCGCCGTCCTTGGATATCGATTTCCTCTCACTGGCCTCTGCCGTTGCCCTTAGTTATAACACGGCTGAGACAAGGGATGTAGATGGGTCCATTTGATGAATATATCATTTAATACGCTGAAGATTACGGAGAGGAGTAAAGAACGCCTCTGCAGGTACAGTTGGGTGATGAGTGGTGTGGAGAGTGAGACATGAATGCCGAGAGTCGCTTAACGATATATTAAATACTGCTAATAATGGTTCAATAACTTATTTGCATTGCATATGTGTAAAGGTGGCTGGGCTAAGGAAAGGAGAAAGCCCCCAACCACATCTGTAATGATCCCCTATAGCTGTTCAAATACAGAACCCTGTAGCTGTTATATCAAACGGCACATACAGAACCCTGTAGCTGTTATATTAAACGTCACATAGAGAACCCTGTAGCTGTTATATTAAACGGCACATACAGAACCCTGTAGCTGTTATATTAAACGGCACATACAGAACCCTGTAGCTGTTATATTAAACGTCACATAGAGAACCCTGTAGCTGTTATATTAAACGGCACATACAGAACCCTGTAGCTGTTATATCAAACGTCACATAGAGAACCCTGTAGCTGTTATATTAAACGGCACATACAGAACCCTGTAGCTGTTATATTAAACGGCACATACAGAACCCTGTAGCTGTTATATTAAACGGCACATACAGAACCCTGTAGCTGTTATATCAAACGGCACATACAGAACCCTGTAGCTGTTATATCAAACGTCACATAGAGAACCCTGTAGCTGTTATATTAAATGTCACATACAGAACCCTGTAGCTGTTATATTAAACGGCACATACAGAACCCTGTAGCTGTTATATTAAACGTCACATAGAGAACCCTGTAGCTGTTATATTAAACGGCACATACAGAACCCTGTAGCTGTTATATTAAACGGCACATACAGAACCCTGTAGCTGTTATATCAAACGGCACATACAGAACCCTGTAGCTGTTATATCAAACGTCACATAGAGAACCCTGTAGCTGTTATATTAAATGTCACATACAGAACCCTGTAGCTGTTATATTAAACGGCACATACAGAACCCTGTAGCTGTTATATTAAATGTCACATACAGAACCCTGTAGCTGTTATATTAAACGGCACATACAGAACCCTGTAGCTGTTATATTAAAGGTCACATACAGAACCCTGTAGCTGTTATATCAAACGACACATACAGAACCCTGTAGCTGTTATATTAAACGTCACATACAGAACCCTGTAGCTGTTATATTAAACGTCACATACAGAACCCTGTAGCTGTTATATTAAACGTCACATACAGAACCCTGTAGCTGTTATATTAAACATCACATACAGAACCCTGTAGCTGTTATATTAAACGTCACATACAGAACCCTGTAGCTGTTATATTCAACGTCACATACAGAACCCTGTAGCTGTTATATTAAACGTCACATACAGAACCCTGTAGCTGTTATATTAAACATCACATACAGAACCCTGTAGCTGTTATATTAAACGTCACATACAGAACCCTGTAGCTGTTATATTAAACATCACATACAGAACCCTGTAGCTGTTATATTAAACATCACATACAGAACCCTGTAGCTGTTATAATAAACGTGACATACAGAACCCTGTAGCTATAAGCTATATGATTGTTGGTTTTTCCCATCCCGGTAATATTCCAGGTTATTCCCATATGATTTGATTAGTCTAATGTCTCTGTTTAAATGCTGTTTCAGCGGATAAAAAGCTGAAATCCCTCTGTATCCCATCAAAGGGATTTCTCCATCTGCAGCTTCTGAAACAATCTGCAAGAGAAATGGCAAAAATAACCTTAACTGTCAGGTTTGTAAAAAAAAAAAGAAATATGAACAATTTCTCAAAGTACTCCGACTATGTCGGTGATCGAATAATTCTGCGATTTGAAGGTAAGTGACGGGACGTCCGTGTGGAGGAACATCACGTCGCAACTTAATGAAGATCGAGTCCCGGCGTCCACATGACGACGACACCTGTCAGCAGACAGATGTGAGACACATGGCTGCCTGACAAATAAAGGAAAACGGAGGTCAGCTCGTATGCGACGGATATTAAAACCTGGGAACCCGTTGATATCATTTTAGAGAGCAGAGCTGTACACATACCACCAGAGTGGCTGACATCAGAATCCCTAACTCCTCATATAGGTGGTTCTCTACTCCAAGCCCGGGGACACCAAGTAACCACGGTTGTCACTGTAGCGCTGTAATCAGGGAGTGATTTAGACCTGCGACACCAGGTAAAGGAGAAAACCAGACACTTCTCCGAGTCCCCAGGCTTGCAGTTAAGAACCAACGACTGGGAGAGATTTATGACCACCACTAATGAGTGACATTCGTGGAAACGTTCTTGTTGACCCGGTCCTGAGAAAGCTTGGCGAGAGTTTGCAGGTCAAAATGTACATGTTAAAGAAACGCTATCAGCCGTCTGGAAAACAATAAGAAGGCTCTGCCGCAGCCACAGCTGTTTTAACAATGCTATTGAATAACAATGCTATTGAATAACAATGCTATTGAATAACAATGCTATTGCTTCACATGGTTATATTCACTTGTTCTGTTACAACACGCGGAGCAGGTGAATAACTATAGATAGATAACAAACTCATCCTAGTTAACTAGCCCCGTTGCCAAGCAGGAGCTACAACGCATGTCATTACAGCAGCCCACTAGCCTCACACTGGCGCATTGGTTGAATGGACCGGGTCCAAACTGGAACGACAACAAAAGGAATCTTACAAATTAGGATAATTGAAATGATGACAGGACTAGTTATCTGACTAAAACAGATGTCGAGGATGACATTGTTTGGATGCATTCGTATATTTGGCTGTTTTCTCTGGCCAGCAGTCTCTGCCTGAACAGATGATATGGATGTGTTTTCTGGAGGGGGAGGACTTGGTTGTGTCCATCAGCTAGTTCCATTCCTGATGCAGCGGCAGGTGTTAAAAACAGAACTGTATCGCATTATAGCATACATACCAATTAGTCACGTGTACATACAGTGCCTGTATCACATTATAGCATACATACCAATTAGTCACGTGTACATACAGTGCCTGTATCACATTATAGCATACATACTAATTAGTCACGTGTACATACAGTGTCTGTATCACATTATAACATACATACCAATTAGTCACGTGTACATACAGTGCCTGTATCACATTATAGCATACATACCAATTAGTCACGTGTACATACAGTGCCTGTATCACATTATAGCAAACATACCAATTAATCACGTGTACATACAGTGCCTGTATCACATTATAGCATACATACCAATTAATCATGTGTACATACAGTGCCTGTATCACATTATAGCATACATACCAATTAGTCACATGTACATACAGTGCCTGTATCACATTATAGCATACATATTAATTAGTCATGTGTACATACAGTGCCTGTATCACATTATAGCATACATACCAATTAATCACGTGTACATACAGTGCCTGTATCACATTATAGCATACATATTAATTAGTCATGTGTACATACAGTGCCTGTATCACATTATAGCATACATACTAATTAGTCACGTGTACATACAGTGTCTGTATCACATTATAGCATACATACCAATTAGTCACGTGTACATACAGTGCCTGTATCACATTATAACATACATACCAATTAATCACGTGTTCATACAGTGTCTGTATCACATTATAACATACATACCAATTAGTCACGTGTACATACAGTGTCTGTATCACATTATAGCATACATACCAATTAATCACGTGTACATACAGTGCCTGTATCACATTATAGCATACATACCAATTAGTCACGTGTACATACAGTGCCTGTATCGCATTATAGCATACATACCAATTAGTCACGTGTACATACAGTGCCTGTATCACATTATAGCAAACATACCAATTAATCACGTGTACATACAGTGCCTGTATCACATTATAGCAAACATACCAATTAATCACGTGTACATACAGTGCCTGTATCACATTATAGCATACATACTAATTAGTCACGTGTACATACAGTGTCTGTATCACATTATAACATACATACCAATTAGTCACGTGTACATACAGTGCCTGTATCGCATTATAGCATACATACCAATTAGTCACGTGTACATACAGTGCCTGTATCACATTATAGCATACATACTAATTAGTCACGTGTACATACAGTGTCTGTATCACATTATAGCATACATACCAATTAGTCACGTGTACATACAGTGCCTGTATCACATTATAGCATACATACCAATTAGTCACGTGTACATACAGTGCCTGTATCACATTATAGCAAACATACCAATTAATCACGTGTACATACAGTGCCTGTATCACATTATAGCATACATACCAATTAACCACGTGTACATACAGTGCCTGTATCACATTATAGCATACATATTAATTAGTCATGTGTACATACAGTGCCTGTATCACATTATAGCATACATACCAATTAATCACGTGTACATACAGTGCCTGTATCACATTATAGCATACATATTAATTAGTCATGTGTACATACAGTGCCTGTATCACATTATAGCATACATACTAATTAGTCACGTGTACATACAGTGTCTGTATCACATTATAGCATACATACCAATTAGTCACGTGTACATACACTGCCTGTATCACATTATAACATACATACCAATTAGTCACGTGTACATACAGTGCCTGTATCACATTATAACATACATACCAATTAATCACGTGTACATACAGTGGCTTTATCACATTATAGCATACATACCAATTAATCACGTGTACATACAGTGCCTGTATCACATTATAGCATACATACCAATTAATCACATGTTCATACAGTGTCTGTATCACATTATAGCATACATACCAATTAGTCACGTGTACATACAGTGTCTGTATCACATTATAGCATACATACCAATTCATCACGTGTACATACAGTGCCTGTATCACATTATAGCATACATACCAATTAGTCACGTGTACATACAGTGCCTGTATCACATTATAGCATACATACCAATTAATCACGTGTACATACAGTGCCTGTATCACATTATAGCATACATACTAATTAGTCACGTGTACATACAGTGCCTGTATCACATTATAGCATACATACCAATTAGTCACGTGTACATACAGTGCCTGTATCCCATTATAGCATACATACCAATTAATTATGTGTACATACAGTGCCTGTATCACATTATAGCATACATACTAATTAGTCACGTGTACATACAGTGCCTGTATCACATTATAGCATACATACCAATTAATCACGTGTACATACAGTGTCTGTATCACATTATAGCATACATACCAATTAATCACGTGTACATACAGTGCCTGTATCCCATTATAGCATACATACCAATTAATCACGTGTACATACAGTGTCTGTATCACATTATAGCATACATACCAATTAATCACGTGTACATACAGTGCCTGTATCACATTATAGCATACATACCAATTAATCACGTGTACATACAGTGTCTGTATCACATTATAGCATACATACCAATTAATCACGTGTACATACAGTGCCTGTATCACATTATAGCATACATACCAATTAATCACGGGTACATACAGTGGCTTTGGAATTTTGAGATTTTTTTTGCAATCAAACTACAAACCCCAGCATGACAAAAAACAGTAAATGTGTCAGATAGAAAACAAATATTGCATACGTATTCTCAACCTGAGTCTACTTGTGTGTGCTTCTACTAGTTTTGAACACCTGGGTTTGGGTAGTTTTTCCACACATTTTCTTGTAGGTTAATCTCTTCAAACACCTCATTGTATTTTTCTCTCTTCATCCTTCCCACCATCCTAACTAGTCTCCTAGTCCCTGCAGTTGAGAATAATCCCCATATCACGATGCTCCCACCACCATGTTTTCCTGTACCTTGTTATTGCTTGTCATTCAGGCCTGATGGTTTGGTTTCGGTCTCGTCCGAGTACCTTTTTCCTCATGCTCTCAGATTCCTTAAGCCAGCATGTCATCATAAAGTCTTAATTGATGATGTGCTGCAGTGATGTCAGCGTTCTGCCAGGTTGGAATAGCCATTGGGTTCCTGGTCATCTCATTTTCTAAGGTCCTTCTTGCCTGCATTTATAGTCCTTGCCAGCTCTATGAACAGACTTTGTGGTATTAAACATATTCTGTTTAACTATCTTTGGCCCACTGTGCTCCTAGGAACTTTTAATGCATTAGGCAATTTTTTCTATGAACTTGCCCTGATCTATCTTTTGACAAAATGAATGTAATTCATTCTAAAGGAAGTCTGTAACATGACAAAAACATTGATGGGTTCTGAAAACATTCCTAAAGCACATTGTGCATTAAATATGAATGCATCCAGTATGTAAAGGCAATGCTTAAGAATTACATTATGTGAAGTGTGAAGTGAAATTTGGTTGATTGATCAACAGTCTCAAAAGGCATAAAACACTTAAAAAGGGGGAAAAAATGTTGGTTACTTTAGGTAGGTTGTTGACACACAAAGATCCAAAATGGCGGCCTATAGCACGAGGGCCAGGTGCCGGTGAGAGCGGAGGGCGTAACAAAGATGTCTGAAGAAAAATCGATGATAAATGGACTGTGGTATAATTGTTCAATAGGCCAGTTATTAAACTTTTTAAGCATGGCTAACGACTCGTGAACCAAACTGAGGAAACATGGCTAATTGTGTGTGTTTGCATGCGTGTGCGCGGACATCGGGGAAAAAAATATAATTTAAGCAAATCATCTGGAACAGAACTGGTCTCTGGCTCAGTCCACTGTAGCTCAGAGTGTTTAGTCGTTGAGTAATCTCCTTCCTGGACACTCCAGCCCAAATGCACACAGGTTCTGGTGGAACAATCCGCAGGTCCTCATTAGCCAATAAGGACATTGTAAGGAATTCCCAGTGCAATAGCCGTTGTGTCCTAATGTCTATCCCCGTGTGTCTAGTACACCCTGGTGCCATTTCCTACAACGTACAGTAAATGTAGGACAGACGAGCGTACGGCACGGCTGAGTTCTATTAATAGAAACTGCACAGACATAGGATAAAATAAGGCGGTGACTTCATTAAAATGATTTCATTGTGTCAAAATAACATTGCCACTACAGTAGCTAGATAGTTAATTAAAGAAACATTGCATTCATTGTTGTAGGTTAATAGCTAGTAAGCTTCTCCGCTGTGTTCTAAAGTGCCCGGTTCGGGCCAGACTGGATGTAATGGCCATGTTGATGAACATCCTTTGACTCCATCTCGAACCAACGCCTCACAGTATTTGGATTAGCTCAAATGCCATGATGACAAATAGTTAGTCAAGACACTGGCGTAGAATAACCTGGTTACTCCCAACTAAGGCCACCTTTGCATGGTTATTGTCACAGAAGTGTATGCAATAGCCCCGGGGACAAGGTAAGCAGTTGAGTGGTGAGAATACGAAGAGTAGATGGCAGTGTGTTTTCTAGATCTGTTTAACTTGCACCTGCGAATTGTAATCTACTATGGCCTCATTGTGGAAAAGGACTGAGGTTACCTCGACTAAATTATTAAGGGTAAAAGTATGGATGATGGTGGATTCAAGGTATTTTTGGATGACGGTTGTTGGCTGGGTTCTGTTTTTTTCAGTCTTATGTCTTTATTCTTTGTAGTGTTGTTTGTTATCTTTGCAGTATGTTCAAAATACAAGCGCTGTCTGCATTTCTAATAGCGTATTTGTTTGGATATTTATACAGAACATAATTCAAACAAATTTCCCATACATTGTTTGGGAGTTTATATTGTTTGGGATAATTGATGATCGTTGTTTACACCTTGCTTGGTTAGTTGTTATGTCGTGTTTGTAACCTAAGTCGCCTGCTGTTGATAGCAGAAGGCAGGGCTCACCTGTGTTTTATAATGTATCATATCAGCTTACTACACAATTGCCAACTTCTGTTTTTTTGAACGGTTGCATTCGTCATTATAAGAAGGATATTATTTACATTTCACTATTAAGGCACAAATAGAATATTTAAATATAAGACTCTAGATAGCCTTGTACTCTCCCACATAAAGACTCCATTTATGGCATATCTGATAAAATCTTGAGCAGGCTGGAAAAAGTGGGTCTTAAATCGTGACTGACAGCAAAAATGACCCACTCTTTCGAGATGAGATGTGGACATATTGTCTTTCAAAGTAATGTGTGAATCTTTGTACTATAAATGTAATGTTACACTATCTAGACTGTGCACAAATGTAACTTTCTAACAGCATTAACCAGTGGCGGCTGGTGACAAATATTCTCGGTGGGGCTGTGCCATACTTTTTTGTTTCTGTTACCATCGCAGTACAATTTAATACATTACATCTACATTTACATTGTGCGCATTTAGCAGACGCTCTTTTCCAGAGCGACTTACAATAAGTGCAGGCATTTCACATATAGCTAAAGAACACATCAAAAAGGCAATAAGTACATTGTTGCAGTTTGTACATACAAACTGCAGGACAGCAGTGCTCAGTGAAATAGTCAGTAATTAATGCCAATTTTAAAAAGTTGAGGCATTCTTACACAAAAACAAATCTTACACTGTATAAAGAATGTATAATATAGAAATGGATATCAAGTGGCTGAACTCAGACCTTTGACTGGAAGAATAGCATACAGTATTTTATGATCGAACTAAATGTAACTAATTGTAAATGTGCTCCAGAACTGCAACAATTAACTACTAACCCTAACCCTGTACAAAACAACATATATACCTGTCCAGGCTGGATCTGTCCTCGTCGTTTTAAAAAGCAAGTACGGAAAGCAAAATAAAGCATTAGCACCCAGCTAGCCAAGCTAGCCCAAGTTTTCCTCTCAAACGGATCTTGGAGGAGTAACGTTCGCACTCGCCATTGTCGTCCAGTAAAAATAGCGCTCCTAGACGCCGGTCCTTATTTTATCAGGGATGAGCTTCCTGGATTTGGTTTAAGAACGCTGATTGGCTACATTTTATGTCAATCATTCATATCTTAAATTAGCATCGCCCCAGAGCTGTGACGAGGCGTTCAGACAGGCAGAGGAAAGGTTGACAATATGATTTACTATCATATTTTACACATATTACTGGATGCCTTCCATATTTAAAACACACAAATATTGACATACTGATGTAATCATTATTATTATTTTTGTTGTACATTTTTTAATTTTATTTTTTTGTGGCTTAAGGGGGGGCGGCGCCCTAGCGCCCTCTATTGGCCAGCCGCCACTGGCATTAACACTGTTGACATAATGTGCGTGAACTTTCCATGATAGGTCTTCTGCAAAGATCCCTTCTAGGTGTTCGGTGTGTGCTTGTTATGTGTCAATACTATGTTGAGTTAAGGGAAATAAATAAAGGCAGGGAAACATCTATTGTATCCACTGTTCTAGGTGGACAGCCTGTTGTGGGTCAAACCAAAGTGGTCCGCTTAAGTGGTTAGCGGGTGAGGGCATTCACAGCAGACCGCGCGCTCAGACGGCCCGACCAGACGGTTTTCTCTGCGCGTGTGGGTGTGTTAGCTGTTTGTGTGGCTAGTTGGCTTTGCGTGCGTGTGGGTGTGTTAGCTGTTTGTGTGACTAGGTGGCTTTGCGTGCGTGTGGGTGTGTTAGCTGTTTGTGTGGCTATGTGGCTGTGCTTGTGGGTGTGTTAGTGTTTTGTGCGGCTATGTGGTTGCGCTTGTGGGTGTGTTAGCAGTTTATGTGACTAGTTGGCTTTGCGTGTGTGTGGGTGTGTTAGCGGTTTGTGTGACTAGTTGTCTTTGCGTGTGTGTGGGTGTGTTAGCGGTTTGTGTGACTAGTTGGCTTTGCGTGCGTGTGTGTGGGTGTGTTAGCGGTTTGTGTGACTAGTTGGCTTTACGTGCGTGTGGGTGGGTGCGTTAGCGGTTTGTGTGACAATGTGGCTGTGTGTGTGGGTGTGAGAGTGTCTGAGAGACAGACGGTGAGTTTGTATGCGCTAACACGAAGGTGTGTGTACACCGACTAGCCTTCTGTGCTCTGAATGGCACGGCCTCTGGATGTGCAGTGAGGCAGAGAGGACCGGCTACTTCCACACTAAAATGGCACCGGAGACACGATATTGATTCACTCCGTAGAGACAGGGCTTTTTTTTTGCCCGTGAACTCAAACCCAACCAAAAGTGAAGAGAACGGTCGCGACGGTAATCCCTGCGAAATTCGTTTTGTGAGGACAACAGGACAGCCCATTGCCGATACATGGCAAGCAGTAGGAAGCAAATGTCTGCGTCTGTCTCGCTAATTCGTACTTAATTACCCTGGGGTTTCAACACAGCAATTTGAATAGGAGTTCACGGTCATCAACTAGATGAACAAATAACTTGATAATCAATCAATTATTTAATAAATGATTTACCCAGTGTCCCCAGAGGCTTGGAATGTCAAACCCCTTGAGAGCACACAGAAAAACACATAGATAGTTATTGGTTCCTAATACTGTAGACAGCAGCTGGCTATACAGAGACAAGAAGCAGCAGCAACATACTGTTCTAGGTAAGATATCTATGCTTTCCCTGGGGCAAAGATTGCCCAGAAAAGCCTTATGCAGCATCTCTCTCTCACACATACACCCACACACACACACACACACACACCCTCCTGCAGCAGGCAGGCGGCTGGTCTAGTCGGGTCATGAGGGATCTGTTTTCAGATGGTCTAACGTATGCTGGAGCTCTTAGAATGCCTCTGTCTATTGCATCATCTGCTGCTGGGCTAGCAGTGTATGAGATGGAGAGAGACTGTAAGAGATATGAGCTGGTATCATAGGTGAGGAAGAGAGACAGTGAGAGATATGAGCTGGTATCATAGGTGAGGAAGAGAGACAGTGAGAGATATAAGCTGGTGTCATAGGTGTGAGGAAGAGGGACGCTGTGAGAGATATGAGCTGGTATCATAGGTGTGGGGAAGAGGGAGGCTGTGAGAGATATGAGCTGGTATCATAGGTGAGGAAGAGAGACAGTGAGGGATATGAGCTGGTATCATAGGTGTGGGGAAGAGGGACGCTGTGAGAGATATGAGCTGGTATCATAGGTGTGGGGAAGAGGGACGCTGTGAGAGATATGAGCTGGTATCATAGGTGAGGAAGAGAGACAGTGAGGGATATGAGCTGGTATCATAGGTGTGGGGAAGAGGGAGACTGTGAGAGATATGAGCTGGTATCATAGGTGTGGGGAAGAGGGACGCTGTGAGAGATATGGGCTGGTATCATAGGTGAGGAAGAGGGAGACAGTGAGAGATATGAGCTGGTATCATAGGTGAGGAAGAGGGAGACTGTGAGAGATATGGGCTGGTATCATAGGTGAGGAAGAGATAGACTGTGAGAGATATGGGCTATTATCATAGGTGTGGGGAAGAGGGAGACTGTGAGAGATATGAGCTGGTATCATAGGTGAGGAAGAGGGAGACTGTGAGAGATATGGGCTGGTATCATAGGTGAGGAAGAGATAGACTGTGAGAGATATGTGCTATTATCATAGGTGTGGGGAAGAGGGAGACTGTGAGAGATATGAGCTGGTATCATAGGTGAGGGAGAGAGACTGTGAGAGATATGAGCTGGTATCATAGGTGTGGGGAAGAGGGAGGCTGTGAGAGATATGAGCTGGTATCATAGGTGTGAGGAAGAGAGACTGTAAGAGATATTAGCTGGTATCATATGTGTGGGGAAGAGAGACGCTGTGAGAGATATGGGCTGGTATTATATGTGTGGGGTGTGAGGAAGAGAGAGACTGTGAGAGATATGAGCTGGTATCATAGGTGTGGGGAAGAGGGAGACTGTGAGAGATATGAGCTGGTATCATGGATGTGAGAGGGAAAGAGCAAGAGATGGTGTGTGTGTGTGTGTGTGTGTGTGTGTGTGTGTGTGTGTGTGTGTGTGTGTGTGTGTGTGTGTGTGTGTGCGTGCGTGCGTGCGTGCGTGCGTGCGTGCGTGCGTGCGTGAGTGCGCGTGCGTGCCTGACTGTTTGTGTGTAAGAGTGAGAAAAGATGAATGAGGTGGAACTGAGGAGTGAGAACATGAATGAGGTGAGACCAGCTCGGCGTGCTTACAAACAGACCTTCTGCATAATGGCACTGTTGTCTCCCAGACACTGCAGAGACAAAGCTAGATACTGCATTGTTCATTGACAGCCCAGTGCTTCATCACACACAAGGCTGTGGAATGAAGCTGATATGTTGTGAGAAGAAACCCATTAGCTGCATGGTACAATTCCAAATACGCTCACGCTGATGTAAACACATTCTGATTGGTTGACCTGGAGGGAATTCTTCACCACATGACATTAGTTAGTGTTTGATTAAAAAGATTACTTAAACTGTCAAGACGGGATTAAATGGTTTAGGTCCTGAACACGATGTCAGCCTGTGCGAGCGTTGTGCATGAACGAGAAGGGGGGGTTGTCGGAATACCAATTTGCATCACTGTGTCTGCAAACTACACAACGAGACATGTTAGATCTTGTGTGACATCCTTGATACTATGGCTTCGCCAAAATGTCACTTTGGAATGGCATGTAGCCAACCTAAAGGTTTATTCTCATCAGCTCTTCCACATTGAGTCAGTACTGACGTTTTCCGCTGGTGTTGTTTCTAAATAACATCTGGCGATTTGTAGGCCACTGTGATGATTCTAGAGTTAATTCAGATGATGGAGGCGAGAGTTGACATTGAAGGTGGCTAAATGAATGGGGTGACTGAATCCAACAGATCTTATAGCTCTCTCACTTTCTCTCCGTCTCGTTCTCTCTAACTCCCTCCCAACCTCTGACACGCACACACTGCCAGACCTACACAGACGCATAAAACATTTCTTCATACCTTCCATTTTCTTCCCACATATATTAGAGTAAAGTGAGCTAAATCCTGAAAGTAATGAGCTGCCAGTTACATTCTCTATTTGATGCGATCCCAGCAAGGCCCTGTGATGTCGGTCTGGTGTGACATTGGTCCTTTTTCACGAATGAAGAGAAGCATCTTAGAATGCTAAGTGAACAGGCCTCCTGGTATAAATAGAATTGCCTTTTAGTTTTTTGAATTGTCATTTTGCTCTGAGCCTTGCTTTTTCCCTTGGCTCAAAGATCCATAAACGCATCTGTTGTTTTTCACCTTTTAGAGGGAATGGATTGTTTCTCCTGGCAAATGCATTTAATCCTATAGGCTGAATAATCAATATTCCGACTGTTTTCTTTTCTCCCCTGCTGAATATGCTTTGCGTTTAGCAGAACTACTGTGAGGTAACCAATGCAAATTAGGTCGATATGATCACTCTTCTGTATCCCAATAAGCCACAGATCCTTGTGTGTGGCATGCAGTGTTGGTGGTTGGCACTATATTACTTTCTATAGACATCTCTCATATGTTTGGGTAACACATAAGCTTTGACTTCAGACTCCATGTGATGACGAAATATTTTCACGGGCATATATATTTAATGTTGTGATCATTGAGAGTTAGCCTCACAGTCAGCAGTCAGGAGGGTAGATACAGGCATACAGGACACTATAGGTGTGTGGCAGATACAATGATGCCTCAGGCTTGCATGAATTATAAGATTGACGCTACCCAACACCCCGACATAAAAAGTAAAAACACACTTATATGTCATGACGGTGAAGTATTCATAATTCAGAGAGCCGTATCAGCATAAGTCTGAGCATTTCTCCGGCTAGTCTTTCATTCTACTTAAAGGACTATAGGATATTTTATTTAAAGAGCGTACGACAACATAAACAAGCTAAAACACATGTCTAATTTTCATTTCATTAAGTGCAATTTGTGGCTTTTTTTTACCACGGTCATATTTCATTTTTTCATAGTTGCCTACTCTGTAAATGATCTTGATTGGACTGAAGGACCTCGTATCATTTACATACTCGAGTACAGTCATTTCACATCGTGATCTAATCTGATGTGATCCACCATCTGTAGTGGACCCGACTATATTGCATGCATGGGCTCAATACATGATTCTCAGTTTCACCTGAAAAAAAGGCTCAGAAGGCAAACAAGCTGGTTCTATAAATAACACGTCTAATCTAATCGCTTTTCTTTACATCTTGAGGGAATTGTTGACCTTGCGGTTATCTCTAAACCATCTAGGCACCTAACAGCAATCTTAAGGAGACTTTTTCAGAGACCCCGCCGCGAGAGGAAATTAGTTTTGGAGCTAATTGCATTAAACCCACATCGCTGCTCCCATGCAATTCCTTCAAAGGCGATTCCCCAAGAGTTCAACAGCAATGTGATAAATAACATTTTATACAATGAAGGCTATAAAATATAGATTAAAGTTTACCTTAACGACGAAACATCAACACGGCATGTTCGATATAGGATGATACGGATTAAATTCTTCCCAAATGCAGTTATGAGCGCAAAAGCATTTTGACAGATTCTGTCTGCTGTCACTCAGGTGTCCAAAAAAATGTGCGCGCTGGATCCGACGATGGTCTATGACAGTGGCCTTCATAAGCACTGATGTCCTTCAAAAAAATCCACGACCAGCGGAGAAATCAACATTCCAGAGGTTTTCTCCTTAACCCGTGTGTCTTCGTGAAGAAGAAAAAAATGCAGGGTGTATGCCGCTAAAAATCTGCCGGCGAATATGTGGTCCCGCTATCGCTTAGAGGCTGCAGCTCTCCAACCACACAGAGGATTGCCTCTGCGCATTCCGCCCGCATGCACCGTTTAGCAGGGAAAACGCCTTAGTAGCGACAGGCTGTACGGCGCTGTCTGCTGGCTGCTGGTGCTGAATGCGGATCGCGTTACAGCGGCCAGATGTTCACATCGCCTTTTCTCAGCAACTCCGCGGGTGATTTGCGGTCTCGAAGCGACTTAATCCGGACTGACACCCGGTCAGAAACACTGTGTTCTCTGGTCGGGGCGTTACACAAGTCGTGGACTTACTGCCTATACTGTCAACCTCTACCCGTCATAGAGCTCCAGCTCCATTTCGCGGGTGACAAGAGGTGCTGTGCTTGGAATGGTAATCGAGGGCGCCCCCAGCACTAGGGAGCATTTGTGCATGTATCCACAAACAGACAGACAGATGCCATGCCTCCCAGCAAGCACAGTTTTCCAGCTGCAGTTTAAGCCTTATAATTAATTAATTTAGTCTGAACTCATTTTGCACATTTGACAATGCAATGTCCCATGTAGGCTCTACTGAAATAGGAACCATCTTATTCCTTTATCGTTACAAATGATTATGAGATGAACAGATTTACGAGCAAGCCCTAAGACAATAAGGCTCTATTGTTTGATGCAGTGACAGGCAAACAATTTGATTGGTGCACCGGTGCATGATATCAACCTGCCTCAGCTTGGTACACCATTAAGCATACAAACACGCGCCTGTGGTAATAAACAGCCTCACAATGTGAATCGGCTAGGAAATTGCCTTATGCTAATTGGTAATTTGACCATAGTTGGTACCATATTTTCGCTAAGTGCCAACCTGACTTTCAACAGGGATTTATGGCAAGGATATAACTGGCTAGTTACTCTCTGCCTAGTCCCTGACACCCACCCCTTAAGCTAAAGCACAGGAATGGCCACAGGCTATTGCTTCTATACTTATGTAACAGGGGTGGGTCGATGATTCACGAACTCTGCTCTGGACCTAGAAACCTGCGTTAGCCACCTTAGCCAATGTGTGTGTGTTTGTGTTTTTAATAACTTAACCGGCTTTGCAGTCTTGTGTTGTGAAGAATTGTGGCATGTCAACTGACATCTTCTGGTCGTTCACAAAGCAATGGACAGGTGTGTTCACTGAGACCGTTCTCTTAACGCACCTGGTCGTTCACAAAGCAATGGACAGGTATGTTCACTGAGACCGTTCTCTAAATGCATCTGATTGTTCACAAAGCAATGGACAGGTGTGTTCACTGAGACCGTTCTCTAAACGCATCTGGTCGTTCACAAAGCAATGGACAGGTGTGTTCACTGAGACCGTTCTCTAAACGCATCTGGTCGTTCACAAAGCAATGGACAGGTGTGTTCACTGAGACCGTTCTCCTAATGCATCTGATTGTTCACAAAGCAATGGACAGGTGTGTTCACTGAGACCGTTCTCTAAACGCATCTGGTCGTTCACAAAGCAATGGACAGGTGTGTTCACTGAGACCGTTCTCCTAATGCATCTGATTGTTCACAAAGCAATGGACAGGTGTGTTCACTGAGACCGTTCTCTAAACGCATCTGGTCGTTCACAAAGCAATGGACAGGTGTGTTCACTGAGACCGTTCTCCTAATGCATCTGATTGTTCACAAAGCAATGGACAGGTGTGTTCACTGAGACCGTTCTCTAAACGCATCTGGTCGTTCACAAAGCAATGGACAGGTGTGTTCACTGAGACCGTTCTCTTAACGCACCTGGTCGTTCACAAAGCAATGGACAGGTATGTTCACTGAGACCGTTCTCTAAATGCATCTGGTCGTTCACAAAGCAATGGACAGGTGTGTTCACTGAGACTGTTCTCTTTACGCATCTGATCGTTCACAAAGCAATGGACAGGTGTGTTCACTGAGACCGTTCTCTTAACGCATCTGGTCATTCACAAAGCAATGGACAGGTGTGTTCACTGAGACCGTTCTCTAAACGCATCTGGTCGTTCACAAAGCAATGGACAGGTGTGTTCACTGAGACCGTTCTCTAAACGCATCTGGTCGTTCACAAAGCAATGGACAGGTGTGTTCACTGAGACCGTTGTCTAAACGCATTTGATCGTTCACAAAGCAATGGACAGGTGTGTTCACTGAGACCGTTCTCTTAACGCACCTGGTCGTTCACAAAGCAATGGACAGGTATGTTCACTGAGACCGTTCTCTAAATGCATCTGGTCGTTCACAAAGCAATGGACAGGTGTGTTCACTGAGACCGTTCTCTAAACACATCTGATCGTTCACAAAGCAATGGACAGGTGTGTTCACTGAGAACATTCTCTTAACGCATCTGATCGTTCACAAAGCAATGGACAGGCGTGTTCATTGAGACCGTTCTCTTAACGCAACAACACTTGTGCGTTTTCTCCTTCAAGACCACAGCACCTAACCACTTTCTCGTACTACAGCACTTAACAAAACACACCACTGCTAGGTTTCAACTAGTGAAGTGGAACACTGACACACTCCATTGCGGATAAAGCCTCAATCAGCCATTGTGTGTTAGGGCCTAGTTCAGATCAATAGGAAGAGTTGGCGCCAAAGGTGTTTGCATGATGGAATCTCTAATAATTCCAGGAGCCTTAACAGTTTTCCGTCTGATAAATTCTTTTGAACAAAGAAAACAACATCCTGTGGTCGTACCTTGCATTACCTGATCAATAACGGACTTCAGAACAAGGCTACTGTGTCCCACTTGTTTTTGGACCAATGGAGCATTTCATTCAATTAAACTGTTATACTCAATAAGTGGAAATGGCCTTGGGTTCTTGGTTTAACATTTTAATCTGTTTTCATGCATACTATGTCATGAGGTCTGGATACTATTGGCACATGTAACCACCGGGTCACAGTCTCAAGCCCCGTGCTGCGCCAGCTGTTACCCCTCAATCACTACGTTACCACAAATGCAATCATTTGGAAAGCCAAATGCACACTCCAGGACACAAATGTAATCACAAAGCGCCCTACAAAACGTCGCCGTGACAGTCGCTGTCCAAATCAACATCTGTAATTGGCTGGAACGTTATTGCCTCATCCGTCACAACTAAAGCGCTTCGAGGGTAAACTACGATGCGTCGTCCGGTCTGTGACGATGGGCCATCAGCGGCTATCTGCTCTCCATCACAGGCCCGCACCACTCCAGGGCAAAACTATACTATACTCTGTCTATCTGCGAGCAAAGTAAAATATTTTTTAAAGCCGGTAAGTTGATTAACAAGCAATTCATATTTGCAGCACAACCAGGGGGAATGTTACCAGCGGGTGGAGGAGCTGTTAGAGATAACTGTTAAGCTCAGCGACACAATGAGACAACATTCATCTTTGCATTAGATTCGAACCAAAAACCTTTCAGACACTAGTCAGATTCCCTGTTCACTAGGCCACCTCACTGCCTCAACAAAAAAAGGGATATCTGATTCTTACAGACTGGAAGTTATTTATTTAAGTTTTAAAATCAACAAAAATCAGACACCAGATTCCATTCACTGTTTTCCGTCATTGAGGAACTGTTTGTAGGTGAGGGAGTCGGCCCAGTCCCCCGTTCGGCTCTTCTTCTCCAGAAAGAGGCCCATGCTGTCTCTGAGAGGGTCTGCAATGCTACGGCTCCGCAGTGGCTCTAAGATCTCCAGCAGCTCACGGACATGGCTAGAGATGGCCTAAAGGGGGCAAGACACAAGCAGGAGAAGCTAAACCACACCAACGGCTACAGAGATCTATACATGTTACCTTCAGTGGGGATACGTTCTAGAGATTCAAACGCAAAATGCACAATATTTAGAATTGACCTGCCCCCCCTCAAAAAGTTGGCTTCTGTATTCATAGTATTTATAAGGATGGACGACAATGTTTCATGCATTGTCATCCTACTATGATATACTATATAATCCTAATATAATCCTACTATATAATCCTAATATAATACCCAACTATATAATCCTAATATAATACCCAACTATATAATCCTAATATAATACCCAACTTTATAATCCTAATTTAATACCCAACTATATAATCCTAATATAATACCCCAACTATATAATCCTACTATATAATCCTAATATAATACCCAACTATATAATCCTAATATAATACCCAACTATATAATCCTAATATAATATCCAACTATATAATCCTAATATAATACCCAACTATATAATCCTAATATAATACCAACTAATAATCTAATATAATACCTAATATAATATAATACCTAACCAACTATATAATCCTAATATAATACCCAACTATATAATCCTAATATAATACCCAACTATATAATCCTAATATAATACCCAACTATATAATCCTAATATAATACCCAACTATATAATCCTAATATAATACCCAACTATATAATCCTAATATAATACCCAACTATATAATCCTAATATAATACCCAACTATATAATCCTAATATAATACCCAACTATATAATCCTAATATAATACCCAACTATATAATCCTACTATATAATACCCAACTATATAATCCTAATATAATACCCAACTATATTATCCTACTATAATACCCAACTATATAATCCTAATATAATACCCAACTATATAATCCTAATATAATACCCAACTATATAATCCTACTATAATACCCAACTATATAATCCTAATATAATACCCAACTATATAATCCTAATATAATACCCAACTATATAATCCTAATATAATACCCAACTATATAATCCTAATATAATACCCAACTATATAATCCTAATATAATACCCAACTATATAATCCTAATATAATACCCAACTATATAATCCTAATATAATACCCAACTATATAATCCTAATATAATACCCAACTATATAATCCTAATATAATACCCAACTATATAATCCTAATATAATACCCAACTATATAATCCTAATATAATACCCAACTATATAATCCTACTATAATACCCAACTATATAATCCTAATATAATACCCAACTATATAATCCTAATATAATACCCAACTATATAATCCTAATATAATACCCAACTATATAATCCTAATATAATACCCAACTATATTATCCTACTATATAATACCCAACTATATAATCCTAATATAATACCCAACTATATTATCCTACTATAATACCCAACTATATAATCCTAATATAATACCCAACTATATAATCCTAATATATAATCCTAATATAATACCCAACTATATAATCCTAATATAATACCCAACTATATAATCCTACTATATAATCCTAATATAATACCCAACTATATAATCCTAATATAATACCCAACTATATAATCCTAATATAATACCCAACTATATAATCCTACTATATAATCCTAATATAATACCCAACTATATAATCCTAATATAATACCCAACTATATAATCCTAATATAATACCCAACTATATAATCCTAATATAATACCCAACTATATAATCCTAATATAATACCCAACTATATAATCCTAATATAATACCCAACTATATAATCCTAATATAATATCCTACTATAATACCCAACTATATAATCCTAATATAATACCCAACTATATAATCCTAATATAATACCCAACTATATAATCCTAATATAATACCCAACTATATAATCCTAATATAATACCCAACTATATAATCCTAATATAATACCCAACTATATAATCCTAATATAATACCCAACTATATAATCCTAATATAATACCCAACTATATAATCCTAATATAATACCCAACTATATAATCCTAATATAATACCCAACTATATAATCCTAATATAATACCCAACTATATAATCTATATAATACCCAACTATATAATCCTAATATAATACCCAACTATATAATCCTAATATAATACCCAACTATATACCCAACTATATAATCCTAATATAATATCCTACTATAATACCCAACTATATAATCCTAATATAATATCCTACTATAATACCCAACTATATAATCCTAATATAATACCCAACTATATAATCCTAATATAATACCCAACTATATAATCCTAATATAATACCCAACTATATAATCCTACTATAATATCCTACTATAATACCCAACTATATAATCCTAATATAATACCCAACTATAATATCCTACTATAATACCCAACTATATAATCCTAATATAATACCCAACTATATAATCCTAATATAATACCCAACTATATAATCCTACTATAATACCCAACTATATAATCCTAATATAATACCCAACTATATAATCCTAATATAATACCCAACTATATAATCCTTATATAATACCCAACTATATAATCCTAATATAATACCCAACTATATAATCCTAATATAATACCCAACTATATAATCCTAATATAATACCCAACTATATAATCCTAATATAATACCCAACTATATAATCCTAATATAATACCCAACTATATAATCCTAATATAATACCCAACTATATAATCCTTATATAATACCCAACTATATAATCCTAATATAATACCCAACTATATAATCCTAATATAATACCCAACTATATAATCCTAATATAATACCCAACTATATTATCCTACTATAATACCCAACTATATTATCCTACTATAATATCCTAATATAATATCCTAATATAATACCCAACTATATTATCCTACTATAATACCCAACTATATTATCCTACTATAATATCCTAATATAATATCCTACTATATTATCATACTATATTATCCTACTATAATATCCTACTATATTATCCTAATATAATATCCTACTATGATATCATACTATAATATCCTACTATATTATCCTACTATAATACCCTATTATCCTACTATAATAGCCTATACTATAATATCCTACTATGATATACTATACAATCCTAATATAATACCCAACTATATTTTCCTACTATAATACCCAACTATGTTATCCTACTATAATATCCTAATATAATATCCTACTATATTATCATACTATATTATCCTACTATAATATCCTAATATAATATCCTACTATATTATCATACTATATTATCCTACTATAATATCCTAATATAATATCCTACTATATTATCATACTATATTATCCTACTATAATATCCTAATATAATATCCTACTATATTATCATACTATATTATCCTACTATAATATCCTAATATAATATCCTACTATATTATCATACTATATTATCCTACTATATTATCCTACTATATTATCCTACTATGATATCATACTATAATATCCAACTATATTATCCTACTATAATACCCTATTATCCTACTATAATAGCCTATACTATAATATCCTACTATGATATCCTAGTATAATATCCTACTATAATATTCTACTATAATTTCCCTCTGAGTGGTTCTCCACAGACTGTTCTTCCTGACACAGCCTGATCACATCCTGCATTTACATTCTCAGTTACTTGAAAAAGAGATGTTTTTCATTTTCCCCTTACATATCGCAGCAACATAACACAAGGCACACGCTTGTGCATCATATACTTATACATCATATATATATTGTACCATGTATGGAATCTTCTGGATTTCACAGGTTTCTCCAAACATTTCATCAGGTTTAATTTGTCACCTGTCTGTTGCGTCACTCGTCATTGAGTTACTACTTATTACAGGAATGTAGTGGAACTTGATATTTTATAATAACCTGTAAGTTCCACAAGCATTAATAATAGGCTTAGAATGACCAATAAAAACATAATCCTTGGTCCAGTTCATCTGCTACCTTGGTGAGTTGGCTTGTGGAAATAATTACGTGTGTACTGCATCTGATAGTGTGGATTTGGCTGTGTATGGTCTACAGTGTCATATTGCGCTCCCCATCTAGAATAATTAGCCTTCCACTGAGATGGGAAGATTGCCCATTGTTTTCTTATTTGGGTTAGAACAGTCCTACACACGTTCATTTTGGCACTACCAGGATATTTCAGTGAAGTAAAGGAGAATAGCACTTTATTTCTATTTGATGTTCAATTGTTTACCATCCCTGGAAGAAAAATATAGGTCCAAGAAATTATTTTATGCATGATTCAGTTTTCTTTAAACAGACATTAAACCTTCAGCAAACTAGGAAGTAGTCAAGACATGTGTGGGCTATACATTTATATATGTATATATATATATATATATATATAATTATATGAACTCCATATGTCGTTGGATGTTAATTAAAAGTGATCTGGCATCAACATGTTTATATTGTTGCCAAATCACTTCTAACTAACATTAAACATATATATATATATATAAATTGTTGCCAAATTATTTTGAACTAACATTAAACACCATATGGAATTCATTTTATTGGATTTCTAGTTTTTTTTTTTTACAAAAACATGCTCTCATGCCCTGATTTCATCCATCCATGTTTGGTGTCAGGGGCTAGAGTTATCTGAAGTTTCTAATGACTGTTCAAAGAACACTGAAAAAAAGTATTACGGGTTCTCTTGGCCCACAGATTTGCTTTAGGGTGAGGAACAATCCAACATTAAGTTAAAAAAGTTAATTTCTCCTTTACTGCGGAGATTACTGGAGCCATGCCTATTTCTACTTTACATTCAGACTTTCTCATTCAAAATCACACTTGAAATGCAAATAAGGGTCAAATGCAGGCAGAGAATAATACGAAAGCTTCTCAGCTCCATCTTCTTACCTTCATATCCTCAAAGTCTGTGATTCCTAATCTGTGCAGATAGTGGCAATTTACATAGATCAGCTTTTTACCTGTGATGAGGTTCTCAGTGAAACAGGCCTGGGTGGATAAAGACAGAGTTCTTGAATAGCCTTTCATTGCTTAGTCTCTCTATCAATATCAGCTAAGACTCAGACAGCTTTTGTCCAGTCCAGTGTAAATAACTGCATGTTAGGCTAGCCTTTTTTAAGTTACATGACATTGTCAAGAAAATACGTATTTAGTTATTAAGTTTGAATTTATAAAACGATGTAATTGCTCACTCACTGTATACTGTGGATATCCTAAGGATTCTATCCATTTTGCCACGTCTTGGCAACTCCAGTGAAGGAACGCCATCTTGCATGTGTGTGTGTGTGTGTGTGTGTTACCATAGAAACTGTCACCTGTCAAAACGTGTCTCAGTCAGTGTTCTGTGTCATATTGCTCTCCGCGCACAGACATATCTGAATGTAACTGCGTAACGTGTTAGGTAAGGAGTGACATTTAACACGTAATTAATGTGTTAATCCGTTAATCTCCGATCAAGGCCAATAAAGAACTTGTCTGTGACGACATAACAATTGAATTAGCAATCAAATAATTTCCTGACTCATTGAGAATGTTAAATCTATTTTCTTCTCATTATTGTTGCTCTCAAACGAACAAAACGTTTTGTAAAAGAGGAATGATGGACTCGATTTTGAACCAATAAAAAAAATCCTGGAGGTTAATTTAGGGGTTCGATTATCTGTCCCGATTTGCCCAATGAGACCACTGTGTGAAACTCGGATGAGACCAGTGTGCATTTAGTGAAAAGTCACGCTATTTGTATTAAAATCCGACCAGGCGCCGACTGACAGCGAAGTCCGCACAAAACGAGTGTCATACGTTAATACAGCGGAGTTATTAATAGTAACCTAGTCGTATGCAAAATAAACGAATGCTCAATCGACACAGAGTCGCGTGTGCCTCCACGAATACATATTGTTCTAAAATGTTATCTGTGTTTCTGAACGACGCATAGCTCGCATGATAGAGCAGCGTACATTGCGTTCGACTCGAGAGCAGCGAAATAGTGCTTTTTTCATATCATTAACGTGACCGACTGCGTCGTCACTTCTGCCACAGGTCAAAGAGCGTTCCGCCGCGATCACGTTGGTCGAACTCCCTCAATGTCAGGGCCGACTAGTCATGTGACGTGCCGACGTCACGAGAAGTCAACCAATCCGCTTCAGACATTCTGGGGAGTATTTTCTTTTTTCCACGCTGATTGGTTCTTTTACAAGCTATTGTCCCTCCCTCCCGTAGTACCCAACGGGATTTTTTGCATGGCCCGCTACACAGATGGATAAAACATTAGTCCCAACTAATTATTGTGGCCTTTTCTAACGGTCTCGTTGAAAGATCAGGTTAAACGTTCGGTTAATGCTGGTGTTTTCGCTTTTTAGCCAACCTTCACAACTTAATAATTGTTTCCAGGGGTGACCGTCGGGTTGTTGATTGCGATTAAAGCAAACACAGCCGCTTCAACCATGGCCGGGATTCTAACCAGATCGTTAAGGAGCCACAAGGTATAGGCATTTATTGTTTGCAAGTTGAATGGCTACATAGATAACGTGCACACTATCATATCATAGTATGGCGTTATAGTTAGCTAGTTTATTCGTACACCTTAAAGTCGAAGCATGCACCTAATTGCTCAAATTGTTCATGTATTGCTGTGTAGCTCCTTCGGATTTCAAGTTCATTCGTTTAATAAATGATTAACTGGTCAGATGACTTATCTCACAAGGTCAACTACCATATACCTACAATGCCGCAGTAGCATAGTTGCCTAGGTATTGCTAACTGGCTTGCAAGCGTTTAGGGGTTGAGTCTTGGCATAATACATGGAATAACTCGTGTGTTCTCTTATAGGCAACCCTTCAAATAGGCCGCAGGTGTTATTCGTCGTCAGTGGTGAGTTGACATGCAGCAATGAATTGACTAGATGTATTGTGCACTCACCGACCACTTCATTAGGTACAGCTTTTTAACTGCTCCTAACGCAAATATTTAATCTGCAAATGACGTGGCAGCAACTCAATGCATGTAGACATAGTCAAGACAATAAGCTGTAGTCCAAACCAAGCATCAAAATGGGAATGGTGAACAGGTGCCACTCCTGTCAGCTAACAACTCAAAACGAAGGCTACAATTTGCACAGGCCCACTAAAATAAGAGAACTGGAGAGTGGAAAAACATTGCTTGGTCTGGTTAGTCACGCTTTCTGTGGTGACATTTTCATTTTCCGGTCAGAATTTGACATAAACCACATAAAAGCATCGATCCATCCTGTCCATTGTCAACGGTTCAGACTGCTGCTGCTGGTGTGATATTGTGGGGGATATTATCTTGGCACTCTTTTGTCCCCTTTGTACCAATATAACATCGTTTAATTGCTACTGCATGAGTATTGTTGCCAACCATGTCCATCCCTTTATGACCATGGTGTACCCATCGTATAATGGCTACTTCCTGCAACATAACGTACCATGTCACAAAGCTGGCATCATCACCGACTGGTTTCTTGAACATGACAAGAAGTTCACCGTGCTCAAATGTACCCAAATCCAATAGAGTACCTTTGGAATGTGGTGGAACCGGAGTTTCGCGTCATGAATGTGCAGCCGACAAATCTGCACCAAAAGCATCATGCTATAATGTCAAAATGGACCATCAACTCAAAGGAATGTTTCCAGCACTTTGTTAAATCTATGCCACTAAGAATTAAGGCAGTTCTGTCGGTCCAACCCGATACTTACAAAGTGTACCTAAAGAAGTGACCGTGCGTGCACGTGTGTTTGAGAGAGATCGGTTTGATTCAGTCCCCCATTTGTGTTGAGTAAGATAACACATTTATCATCATGCTATATAGTCACACACAAATATATTAATGGCATATTTATTATGAGCTTGTCTTCCCCTGTCCCGAAGCCCACTACCAAGCTTTTCATTGACGGCAAGTTTGTGGAGTCCAACACCTCAGAATGGCTTGACGTTCACAACCCTGTAAGTATTGCTGCTTTAGTGCATATGTAAACAGTCACACAAATCACCACAGGAGTGTGTATGTGTACCAATATCAGTGTAGAGGCCAGCCAGAAGCTGGAGATTGACGGTCTCTTAAACGTGTCATATTTGATCTGCATGATTTGCAATATTTAGAAATGGGAGCCTGTTCTTCAGCCAGTTCAATTTAACACTGACATGTTTATGCCCTCACATTTACTATAACTCCAGTCCGAGGGCCTGTCAACCTCTACTTCAGGGATACTTGCTGTTTTCTTTCTTTTGGCAAGGACACAATGTAATGCTGTTATATAAACGCACCCAAAAACCATAATCAATTCCATTGTAATGTTCCACTAAATATGTGGATGTAATATAAAAACGATAGGTAATATTCTCATACAGATTGAATATATAAAGGAGCTGGCTTTAGAACTGTGTCTTAGAACCCTGTTCTTTGTCAGATTAAATGCAGTCAGCCTGGACAATTTCCAGTCCTGGCCATTTCCCATGTTTGGTGTGACTCCGGGAGAGTAGCGTCATGAGGTTTTTCCTCTCCTTAGGCCACTAACGAGGTGGTGGGTCGCGTGCCTAAAGCCACCCAGACGGAGATGTTGGCTGCTGTAGACTCCTGCTCCCGGGCCTACGCCTCCTGGTCCAACACCTCCATCCTCACCCGCCAGCAGGTCTTTCTTCGATATCAGCAGCTCATCAAAGATAACATTGTGAGGAAATCCCCTGGTCTGAAAATGGCCATGTGACGCATTGGTTCACACGTTTTGAGTTTTGTTTCATTTAATGCCATTTGAACCGTGAATTCTGAGCCAAAGATTCCGCCGCAAACAAGGTTCTAAGTTACAACCTGGTTTGGAGGCATTAATCTAAATAACCAGTGTTTTTTTTCCGTCTGTGCTTTCAGAAAGAGTTGGCCAGACTGATAACACTGGAACAGGGCAAGACTCTTGCTGATGCAGAGGGAGATGTATTCAGAGGACTGCGTGAGTAGGACTGTTTAAACTGGATGTGCCAGTATTTGTATAGGCCGGAAATGTCATAATATGTTTTGGGCCAATTCCTTTAAAATGTCAGATAATGTGTCACCTTTTGTGCTTACAATTTTTTTTAAAGATCGAGTAAACATTTCCAATAAAGGGGAAAAAATAAAGTATGTTGAAGGTTATTTCTCAGACATCAGTCTGCCTCTTACCACACTTATGTTCATTTGCACATCCTAGTCTTTTGTTTATATTAGCCAGTCTGAGATATGGCTTTTTCTTTGCAACTCTCCCTTGAAGGCCAGCATTGAAGGCTTCACTGTTGATGTTGAGACTGCTGTTTTCCAGGTACTATTGTATAAGAGTGCCAGTTGAGGGCCTGGGAGGTGTCTGTTTCTCAAACTAAGCACTAATGTACTTGTCCTCTGGCTCAGTTGTGCACCAGGGCCTCCCACTCTACTTTCTATTGTGATTAGAGGCACTTTACACTGTACTGTGTATGGGGTACTAGTACCCGAGATGGGGACCCGGACTCGAGTCACACTTAAGGCGAACACACAATGACTTCATACTTGACTTGAGACTCGTCCTCAAAAGACTTCAGATGCGGGACTCATGAACAAGCTTTATTGTTAGGAAACGTCTGATAAGCTAAATGTTATTCCCCTCCCTCAGTAATCTATAACCTTTTATGTAATATGTAACGTATCTGCTACGCACGAACACACGTGAGAGGACAACAAAAATGTTAACCACACTGGCAGTTGTCGGTGCCATTCGTCATAAGATATCGCTTTAAAAATTAGAATTGAAAACATGTGATATGAGAAATTATTTTATTTCATATTATCAGGCTTCTGAAAACGCACTCTGATAGGTCAGCATTTGTCATCTAACATTAGCTTGCTTCTTTCGCTACGACCATCGGGAGATTAACTTTGACGGTCGTTTGCTGGATATTATGAAAATATAATGACCGTTTGTTTGCTACGTTATCGTTTTATTTAGTTAACGTTTCACTGTGTTTGAGAGTGACTTAGAGTAGTTTATAAGCTGTCATTAGTTGTAGACTCGGTGCATATTACATAGTTGTGCTATCCAGCCACTAAGTAAATAACAAATAATTGATGATTCTTAATCATAAGGAAGTGAACTGTAGTGTATTAACTGTAGTACTAATTTGAAGGATGTTAATTATGACAATGAGATATAACATTTTTTGTTATAACATAACATTTTGGCCCCACTGAGTCTGCCCAATAGGAGGCAGGGTCTGTCATTATGTTTCAGCAACAGAAAAGCGAGTCCTTTCTTTAGTACCTCAATAGTTTGGTCTGTATTGTATATTCATGTTACAATGCAAAATACAGTTACCTTTAAAGCAAAGAATTTCTTGGTGTTTTTGTCATATAGTAATAACCTCCTTACACCGATTATATACTCAACAACTATTCAAAGCTGATACTGGATGCTTATAGATTAAGGGGTCATGAAACATCTTACATGCTTTTAAATTCCTTATGTATAGCTATGCAGTGTTCTAAGCAGGCTGGATGGAACACAAAAGGCGATACAACACTTATTATCACCACAAGATACTTGAGACTTGATTTGGATTCGAGCTAAAAGACTTGTAAACGTCTCTGGGTGGTACACAGTACACAGCATTTAGAAGATCTTCAGTTTCACACAATGAATAGCCTTAATATCTCAGAACAAGAATAGCCTAACTTTTCAACAGAACATTTTATGTTTCTGGCCATTATGAGCCTGTAATCAAACCCACATAACGATGCTCCAAATACTGAACTAGTCTAAAGAAGGTCAGTTGCTTCCTTAATCGTCTTCAACAATTTTCAGTTGCTCCAACATTATCGCAACAGGTTTTTCAAATGCTCAACTACCTCTTTAAAACGATGAACTTGGTTTAGCAAACACAATGTTTCCTTGGAACAGATGAACATAATGAAGTATGTAGTTTCCAGCTACAATATTCATTTACAACATTATTATAACTGTGTCTACACTGTATTTCCTATCAATTTAATGTTGTTGTAATGGAAATATATTGTGCTTTTTCGACTTCAAAAAAACCAAGCTAATTTCCAATTGACCCCAAAGATTTGACCGGTACCAATGTATCGAAACATTCTAAAACTGTCTGATAAACAAAATGTTTGCCCATATTGACATACTTTGAAAGCAAACCCCATTTAATAATATAATGCGTTTCATGAGTCTAGCATCGAGAGGATGTATTCTACGGCTCTTATAAAGATTCATAATTGTATGTTGAGTAAGAGTGACAACACTCTTTATGTGTTCATTTTCTGGAAAATTGTCTGATGGTGACGAGAGCTTTTTAAAATCAGACCGTGACTATATTCACATCAACCACAAAATGTGTACATAAACAGCTTGCTGAAAAGCGTGAACAAATTACTTTGACTGATAAGATCTACTGCCCTGTTGGCCCTGTTGGCTGTCAGAATGCTAGATGCTTCTAGAATCTGGCAGAGAATTGGCAAAAACTATAAAACCCAGTGGGATCCAGCATGAGTACTATAGGCCATAAAATAACAATTTGTTAAACAGGGTCTACATCAACAGTGAAGAGGCAACTCTGAGAAGCTGGACTTTTAGGCAGAGTTGCAAAGACAAAGCTATATTTTAGACTGGCCAGTGCTTGACGCCATCTGTCAAACAGGGTGAAGGCATTGTGATGGTCTTGTTGTGCTTTAGTGGTGGTAAAATCTGGGATTTGTACCTGGTAAAAGGGGTTTTGAAAACTGAAGTCCACTCCATGGAACTTGATTGGAGACAGGACAATGACCCAAAGCACAGCTCCAAAATATGCAATAACAATTTAGGGTAGAAGCAGTCGGCTGGTATTCTGCCTATCATGCAGTGGCCAGTACAGTCACCAGATTTTGCAATATTTTCTATTTGATCTCGTTTAATGTATGTTTTAATGGAAAATAAAGACATTTCTAAGTGACCACAAACTTTTGAACAGTAGTGTACATTTTTATTTTAATACTTTGTAAATTACTAGATTTGTTGATTTTTATATTATCTACCGACTGTGGACCTGCTGGGCTTCTTTAAGTGGTCCATTCTGCAGCTCTGCTACAGCTGTTTTCATCAATCAATCAATCAATGGAATGTATTTAATAAAGCCCTTGTTACAACAACGGTTCTGAGGGGTGGCCAGTCCTCTTTAGGCCAGTCGTCTTCTCTCATGCACTACAGATGCATAAATTATCATTACTTTATTTATGTACACTGAAAGCACAGTTGCCGTGCAGCATTTTAGGGGTGGAGGGCATAGCACATACAGGGCTTTTGATCTTATTAGGGTCTTTAGTCTGAGAGCCTGAGTGTCTGTCTAGCCTGGGAGCCAATGTCTCTATCTGCAGAATCTAGGGCTTTATTCTGCCTGGCCCACTGCCTGGCCCACTGCCTGGCCCACTGCCTGGCCCACTGCCTGGCCCACTGCCTGGCCCACTGCCTGGCCCACTGCCTGGCCCACTGCCTGGCCCTCTGCCTGGCCCTCTGCCTGGCCCTCTGCCACTGATGCTCCAGATACTGAACTAGTCTAAAAAGTCACAACCCTGTGTATATAAACCTGTATGATATACAAAAGATAACACTTAAACTGCTACTAAAATAAAGTTTAACATTTTGTAAATAAAAGTAATGTCAATGACTGTCAATCATTTTGCAGTATTAAAAAAAAAACATAGATAACACAGAAACATGTCCTACTTGTACAAACAATGTTCTTAAATCAACTTGGTCACCGGCGTAAACCTGTGTGCTCCCTTTGTGACAGCACGGACAGCAGCAGGGTGCAATTATCCATTAAACCATGCTGATTGGTGGAAACCAGGCTTACATCGAAAGCTGTGATAGGTTTACCCGACAGTCAATTAGGCATGTGTAGAATGTCTTTCTCCCGTACTCTCATCTCTACCTCCTAAATGCACTGCGTCTGACCGACTGCCTGGTTTCCAACCCCACTGACCCTCTGCTTGTGTGCGCCCCCTAGAGGTGACTGAGCACGCCTGCAGCATCACCTCTCTGATGTTGGGGGAGACCCTCCCCTCTATCACCAAGGACATGGACACCTACACCTACCGCCTGCCCATCGGCGTGTGCGCCGGCATCGCCCCCTTCAACTTTCCGGCCATGATTCCACTGTGGATGTTCCCGATGGCCATGGTGTGTGGAAACACCTATTTGATGAAGCCGTCGGAGCGCGTCCCAGGATGCACCATGATGCTGGCCAAGCTGCTGCAGGACGCTGGGATTCCCGACGGGACCCTCAACATCATCCATGGACAGCACGCCGGTGTGTGGCATCGTTGTTTATGAAACGTGCTATTGGATTGTGTGCCTGCGTGCGTGTGTGTGCCTGCGTGTATGTGTGTGTGCCTGCGTGTATGTGTGTGTGCCTGTGTGTGTGTGCCTGTGTGTGTGTGCCTGCGTGTATGTGTGTGTGCCTGCGTGTGTGTGTGTGTGCCTGCGTGTATGTGTGTGTGCCTGTGTGTGTGTGCCTGCGTGTATGTGTGTGTGCCTGTGTGTGTGCCTGCGTGTGTGTGCCTGCGTGTGTGTGTGTGTGTGTGTGTGCCTGCGTGTGTGTGTGTGCCTGCGTGTGTGTGTGTGCCTGCGTGTGTGTGTGTGCCTGCGTGTGTGTGCCTGCGTGTGTGTGTGTGTGTGTGCCTGCGTGTGTGTGTGTGTGTGCCTGCGTGTGTGTGTGTGTGTGCCTGCGTGTGTTTGCCTGCGTGTGTGTGTGTGTGTGTGTTTGCCTGCGTGTGTGTGTGTGTTTGCCTGCGTGTGTGTGTGTGTTTGCCTGCGTGTGTGTGTGTGTGTGTTTGCCTGCGTGTGTGTGTGTGCCTGCGTGTGTGCCTGCGTGTGTGTGTGTGTGCCTGTGTGCCTGCGTGTGTGTGTGTGTGCCTGTGTGCCTGCGTGTGTGTGTGTGTGCCTGTGTGCCTGCGTGTGTGTGTGTGTGCCTGTGTGTGTGCCTGCGTGTGTGTGTGCCTGCGTGTGTGTGTGTGCCTGCGTGTGTGTGTGTGTGTGCCTGCGTGTGTGTGTGCCTGCGTGTGTGTGTGTGTGCCTGCGTGTGTGTGTGTGTGTGCCTGCGTGTGTGTGTGTGTGTGCCTGCGTGTGTGTGCCTGCGTGTGTGTGCCTGCGTGTGTGTGTGTGTGTGTGCCTGCGTGTGTGTGTGCCTGCGTGTGTGTGTGTGCCTGCGTGCGTGTGTGTGTGTGCCTGCGTGCGTGTGTGTGTGTGCCTGCGTGCGTGTGTCTGCCTGCTTGTGTGTCTGTGTGTGTCTCGTTTTCTCTCTGTGTATGTGTGTATTTTGTTGTCCAAAATGTAAAATGAAACCAGGCTAACAATATAGGTTTATGTGCAGAATTTTCTAAACGATTCACAGAAACCTCGGGCATTATGTTAGTAAACGATTTGCATAATAATGTACTGGGCAAAACTATTAAGCCACCAAAATGATGTTTAAAACTATCAATCCAGGCAGTACATTTTCATTTGCTTGTAAAAACACTACATTAAAATAGACAAGAAAATGAATAGAAAGAAACACGAACAAAGTAAATGCACAGTAGCAAATAATAAGAATTTACGATTTTCTTAAATATATTTTGTGAGATGTGGTTTCAAGCTCTCATAAAGAAATTAAGAACAGTCTCTAGGACAAGGGAAATAATACAACTGCAGCCGAAGTCAAATAAACAGTCTTGAGGAATATCTACCAAAGTACATTGCTTTAATTGTCCACAGAAATACTGACTGCTTGTATATGTGCAGAATGTGATGGGAAGATGAATTGGAACTACATGACCTTTGACCTCTTTCCGTAGCCGTGAACTTTATCTGTGACCACCCGGCCATCAAGGCCATCAGCTTTGTGGGCTCCAACCAGGCGGGAGAGTACATCTACGAAAGAGGATCCAAACATGGAAAGAGAGTTCAGTCCAACATGGTAAAGATGAAATACAACAGCCACTCTATGATTAGGGTCAAGTGTGGATTCAATTAGTAAAGAATCCCACTTGCATTAAGTAAAACATTACTGCCTCAAATACTTTAGTTATCCTAATCGTACTGCAGAGATGTTCCAGCACATCTCTGACAGAACCTGGTGGGTTTTTTACTGCTTAAGTTTGAGTGTTCACACATTCCAATAACACATTTCAGTCAGCCTGCTAACCTGTGTGTCCTGCCTGGTAGGGGGCGAAAAACCACGGTGTGGTGATGCCAGATGCCAACAAGGAGAACACACTGAACCAGTTGGTGGGCGCAGCCTTCGGCGCAGCAGGACAGCGCTGTATGGCTCTCTCAACTGCCATTCTTGTAGGGGAGGCTCGCGATTGGCTCCCAGAGCTGGTGGAGCGTTCAAAAGCCTTGCGTGTCAATGCCGGTACCATAAACCATTTTAACTAAAGGAATGTATGATTTATGATATTTCATGATTTATGACTTGCTCGTTTTTTTTTTACCTTGGCGAACCTAAAACAAAGAAAATAGTTTTCCCATTTGGAAAGGATCCATTAATCAAACATTTCAAACCGTAAATCCAATATGACTTCCAGCGCCGGCCACATACCATTTGTCTTTCACGGCTTACTGTTGGAATATCCATTCTCTGAGTAATCATGTGTTTCCCTGTCCCTGGTTACCAGGTGACCAGCCAGGTGCCGACGTGGGGCCCTTGATCTCCCCTGAGGCCAGGGCCCGTGTTGAGATGTTGATCCAGAGCGGCGTGGACGAGGGGGCCACATTGCTGCTAGATGGACGCAACGTCCACGTCAAAGGATACGAGAACGGAAACTTTGTCGGACCCACCATCCTCAGCAACGTCACGGTAACTCATCTGGCACGGGGCGTATGGTGCCCGTGGGGGTATGGTGCCCGTGGGGGAGTATGGTGCCCGTGGGGGGGGAGTGGTGCCCGTGGGGGGGAGTGGTGCCCGTGGGGGGAGTGGTGCCCGTGGGGGGTGTGGTGCCCGTGGGGGGTGTGGTGCCCGTGGGGGGGTGTGGTGCCCGTGGGGGAGTGTGGTGCCCGTGGGGGAGTGTGGTGCCCGTGGGGGGGTAGCTAATCAGGTTCGGTTGCTATGTCTAAGAGTGGCATATTTTGGGGAATAAATACAGTAAGCATGTAGCCTCGGCTGGTTTAGTAGTCCAAGCTGCTGCTGCCGCCGGTGGAACCATACGGCCGCAGAATGGGTTCAACTTTTCATACTCTCTTTGAACATAAACTCTCCTACACAGTCTGCCTTGTTTTCCAATGTAACAAAACATGAAACGCCTTAAATACTTAAATGCTTACACTGACCACTGAGTATTTATTAGCTTTATACGAGCCAACACTTCAGATGAGGTCACTTGATTTGCGGATCTACTTGAGGGAAAGTTGGCTGAGTTGGCACTATGCCATCGAGGCCACGTTGGGTCTCTCACCTCTGGCACCTGGGCAACCATATGGCCGTGCGGGCAGGGAGTCTGCCTGAGAGTGAGGGAGCTTTCTGGGCTACGAATGGACAAATAATGACGCAGTACCACAGCGGTGTTCAGAAAGGCGTTACGTTACTGCAGGCAGTTACTCAAACCGCTGTGGGTAGACCAGGACAGACAGATGGGAGCTTGTTAGAAATCCTGACCAGTAACTCAACGGTTGATGGAGCGGATCACAAAGTGGCGGAATCTGTCATTCTGTCTCCGATCAAGATAATTAACTGTTATTTCTCCTCTGATTGTTACTGAATGTGTGTATGGTAAAATAATGGTTTTATATGGCCTCTGTGGGTTCGGGATCACTAACGCTGGACGAATAGGCTGTGTAAAGAGGTCTGATGATGAGTCCAGATTCAGTTTATATGTGGTCTGTGCAGTAACAAGACCTAAGCCCAATGGAGCATCTTCGTATGAACAGTGGCGTGGCTTTTTAAAGCATGTTCATTATTATGGCGCTATGTGAAAGTATTCAAACCCCTGCGATTGTTAGACTACAACTGTAGCCGTGTTCCCAGGTGGCCCAGATCCACTATACAGGAGAACAATACGTTGGTCCTTGAAAGCTTTCCTGAACAGCTCTGTGATTACCTGTGCCTTTTATTACCACTAACCTACCATCAATGTTCTGTATTTAACACCACCCACCACTGGCCATTAAAACACAAACGGCCACGTTCACATCACAGAAGTGTACCCGTACGTTGGGTGTACTTGTTAAAGATGAGCGTTCAGTTGTGGTTTTACTGCGGCAGTGAGAAAATGCATTGCTCTGCACCGGCGTCATTTCTCGCTAATGTTAATTATCCCCCGCTTTATTTAAGTGCCTCGTACGACTCGCATTCGATTTGTAGTTGTAATCCCACCCCTAAGCGCTGTCGTTTCTCTTAGCGTTGTTGGATGTCTGCTGGAGAAGCGCCTCCAGCTCTGCAGGGCCATAGTCCCGTCCAGATCGGTTCTTGATCGAGTTCATTGAACTCGTGCTTTCCCTCCCTCCCCAGACGGAGATGAAGTGCTACCAGGAGGAGATCTTCGGGCCAGTGCTATTGGTTCTGGAGGCTGACACTCTGGACCAAGCCATTTCCCTGGTCAACAGCAACCAGTACGGAAATGGTACCGCCATCTTCACCACGAACGGAGCCACAGCCCGCAAATACACACACGAGGTGGAGGCAGGACAGGTGAGCAACTGTACAACGGCGACGATCATTTACACAAGGACAATAATTCACGATGACGATCATTTACAAGGACAATAATTCACGATGACGATCATTTACAAGGACAATAATTCACGATGACGATCATTACAAGGACAATAATTCACGATGACGATCATTTACAAGGACAATAATTCACGATGACGATCATTTACAAGGACAATAATTCACGATGACGATCATTTACAAGGACAATAATTCACGATGACGATCATTTACAAGGACAATAATTCACAATGACGATCATTTACAAGGACAATAACTCACAATGACGATCATTTACAAGGACAATAATTCACGATGACGATCATTTACAAGGACAATAATTCACGATGACGATCATTTACAAGGACAATAATTCACAACGACGATCATTTACAAGGACAATAATTCACAATGACGATCATTTACAAGGACAATAATTCACAATGACGATCATTTACAAGGACAATGACGATCATTTACAAGGACAATAATTCACGATGACGATCATTTACAAGGACAATAATTCACGATGACGATCATTTACAAGGACAATAATTCACAATGACGATCATTTACAAGGACAATAATTCACAATGACGATCATTTACAAGGACAATGACGATCATTTACAAGGACAATAATTCACGATGACGATCATTTACAAGGACAATAATTCACGATGACGATCATTTACAAGGACAATAATTCACGATGACGATCATTTACAAGGACAATAATTCACAATGACGATCATTTACAAGGACAATAATTCACAACGACGATCATTTACAAGGACAATAATTCACAACGACGATCATTTACAAGGACAATAATTCACAACGACGATCATTTACAAGGACAATAATTCACAACGACGATCATTTACAAGGACAATAATTCACAACGACGATCATTTACAAGGACAATAATTCACAATGACGTTCATTTACAAGGACAATAATTCACAATGACGATCATTTACAAGGACAATAATTCACAATGACGATCATTTACAAGGACAATAATTCACAATGACGATCATTTACAAGGACAATAATTCACAATGACGATCATTTACAAGGACAATAACTCACAATGACGATCATTTACAAGGAAAATAATTCACGACGACGATCATTTACAAGGACAATAATTCACGACGACGATCATTTACAAGGACAATAATTCACAATGACGATCATTTACAAGGACAATAATTCACAATGACGATCATTTACAAGGACAATAATTCACAATGACGATCATTTACAAGGACAATGACGATCATTTACAAGGACAATAATTCACGATGACGATCATTTACAAGGACAATAATTCACGATGACGATCATTTACAAGGACAATAATTCACAATGACGATCATTTACAAGGACAATAATTCACAATGACGATCATTTACAAGGACAATAATTCACAACGACGATCATTTACAAGGACAATAATTCACAACGACGATCATTTACAAGGACAATAATTCACAACGACGATCATTTACAAGGACAATAATTCACAATGACGTTCATTTACAAGGACAATAATTCACAATGACGATCATTTACAAGGACAATAATTCACAATGACGATCATTTACAAGGACAATAATTCACAATGACGATCATTTACAAGGACAATAACTCACAATGACGATCATTTACAAGGAAAATAATTCACGAATGACGATCATTTACAAGGACAATAATTCACAATGACGATCATTTACAAGGACAATAATTCACAATTCATTTACAAGGACAATAATTCACAATGACGATCATTTACAAGGACAATAATTCACAATGACGATCATTTACAAGGACAATCATCATTTACAAGGACAATAATTCACGATGACGATCATTTACAAGGACAATAATTCACGATGACGATCATTTACAAGGACAATAATTCACGATGACGATCATTTACAAGGACAATAATTCACAATGACATCATTTACAAGGACAATAATTCACAATGACGATCATTTACAAGGACAATAATTCACAATGACGATCATTTACAAGGACAATAATTCACAACGACGATCATTTACAAGGACAATAATTCACAATGACGATCATTTACAAGGACAATAATTCACAATGACGAGGACAATCATTTATTTACAAGGACAATAATTCACAATGACGATCATTTACAAGGACAATAATTCACAATGACGATCATTTACAAGGACAATAATTCACAATGACGATCATTTACAAGGACAATAACTCACAATGACGATCATTTACAAGGAAAATAATTCACGATGACGATCATTTACAAGGACAATAATTCACAACGACGATCATTTACAAGGACAATAATTCACAATGACGATCATTTACAAGGACAATAATTCACAATGACGATCATTTACAAGGACAATGACGATCATTTACAAGGACAATAATTCACGATGACGATCATTTACAAGGACAATAATTCACGATGACGATCATTTACAAGGACAATAATTCACGATGACGATCATTTACAAGGACAATAATTCACGATGACGATCATTTACAAGGACAATAATTCACGATGACGATCATTTACAAGGACAATAATTCACAATGACGATCATTTACAAGGACAATAATTCACAATGACGATCATTTACAAGGACAATGACGATCATTTACAAGGACAATAATTCACGATGACGATCATTTACAAGGACAATAATTCACGATGACGATCATTTACAAGGACAATAATTCACAATGACGATCATTTACAAGGACAATAATTCACAATGACGATCATTTACAAGGACAATAATTCACAACGACGATCATTTACAAGGACAATAATTCACAACGACGATCATTTACAAGGACAATAATTCACAACGACGATCATTTACAAGGACAATAATTCACAATGACGTTCATTTACAAGGACAATAATTCACAATGACGATCATTTACAAGGACAATAATTCACAATGACGATCATTTACAAGGACAATAATTCACAATGACGATCATTTACAAGGACAATAATTCACAATGACGATCATTTACAAGGACAATGACGATCATTTACAAGGACAATAATTCACGATGACGATCATTTACAAGGACAATAATTCACGATGACGATCATTTACAAGGACAATAATTCACGATGACGATCATTTACAAGGACAATAATTCACAACGACGTTCATTTACAAGGACAATAATTCACAATGACGATCATTTACAAGGACAATAATTCACAATGACGATCATTTACAAGGACAATAATTCACAATGACGATCATTTACAAGGACAATAATTCACAATGACGATCATTTACAAGGACAATGACGATCATTTACAAGGACAATAATTCACGATGACGATCATTTACAAGGACAATAATTCACGATGACGATCATTTACAAGGACAATAATTCACGATGACGATCATTTACAAGGACAATAATTCACGATGACGATCATTTACAAGGACAATAATTCACAACGACGATCATTTACAAGGACAATAATTCACAATGACGATCATTTACAAGGACAATAATTCACAATGACGATCATTTACAAGGACAATAATTCACAATGACGATCATTTACAAGGACAATAATTCACAATGACGATCATTTACAAGGACAATAATTCACAATGACGATCATTTACAAGGACAATAATTCACAACGACGATCATTTACAAGGACAATAATTCACAACGACGATCATTTACAAGGACAATAATTCACAACGACGATCATTTACAAGGACAATAATTCACAATGACGTTCATTTACAAGGACAATAATTCACAATGACGATCATTTACAAGGACAATAATTCACAATGACGATCATTTACAAGGACAATAATTCACAATGACGATCATTTACAAGGACAATAATTCACAATGACGATCATTTACAAGGACAATGACGATCATTTACAAGGACAATAATTCACGATGACGATCATTTACAAGGACAATAATTCACGATGACGATCATTTACAAGGACAATAATTCACGATGACGATCATTTACAAGGACAATAATTCACGATGACGATCATTTACAAGGACAATAATTCACGATGACGATCATTTACAAGGACAATAATTCACGATGGCGATCATTTACAAGGACAATAATTCACAACGACGATCATTTACAAGGACAATAATTCACGACGACGATCATTTACAAGGACAATAATTCACGACGACGATCATTTACAAGGACAATAATTCACGATGGCGATCATTTACAAGGACAATAATTCACGATGGCGATCATTTACAAGGACAATAATTCACAACGACGATCATTTACAAGGACAATAATTCACAACGACGATCATTTACAAGGACAATAATTCACAACGACGATCATTTACAAGGACAATAATTCACAACGACGATCATTTACAAGGACAATAATTCACAACGACGATCATTTACAAGGACAATAATTCACAATGACGATCATTTACAAGGACAATAATTCACAATGACGATCATTTACAAGGACAATAATTCACAATGACGATCATTTACAAGGACAATAATTCACAATGACGATCATTTACAAGGACAATAATTCACAATGACGATCATTTACAAGGACAATAATTCACAATGACGATCATTTACAAGGACAATAATTCACAATGACGATCATTTACAAGGACAATAATTCACAATGACGATCATTTACAAGGACAATAATTCACAATGACGATCATTTACAAGGACAATAATTCACAATGACGATCATTTACAAGGACAATAATTCACAATGACGATCATTTACAAGGACAATAATTCACAATGACGATCATTTACAAGGACAATAATTCACAATGACGATCATTTACAAGGACAATAATTCACAATGACGATCATTTACAAGGACAATAATTCACAATGACGATCATTTACAAGGACAATAATTCACAATGACGATCATTTACAAGGACAATAATTCACAATGACGATCATTTACAAGGACAATAATTCACAATGACGATCATTTACAAGGACAATAATTCACAATGACGATCATTTACAAGGACAATAATTCACGACGACGATCATTTACAAGGACAATAATTCACAACGACGATCATTTACAAGGACAATAATTCACGACGACGATCATTTACAAGGACAATAATTCACGACGGCGATCATTTACAAGGACAATAATTCACGACGGCGATCATTTACAAGGACAATAATTCACGACGGCGATCATTTACAAGGACAATGACGATCATTTACAAGGACAATAATTCACGATGACGATCATTTACAAGGACAATAATTCACGATGACGATCATTTACAAGGACAATAATTCACAATGACGATCATTTACAAGGACAATGACGATCATTTACAAGGACAATAATTCACGATGACGATCATTTACAAGGACAATAATTCACAACGACGATCATTCACAAGGACAATAATTCACAACGACGATCATTCACAAGGACAATAATTCACAATGACGATCATTCACAAGGACAATAATTCACAATGACGATCATTCACAAGGACAATAATTCACAATGACGATCATTCACAAGGACAATAATTCACAATGACGATCATTCACAAGGACAATAATTCACAATGACGATCATTCACAAGGACAATAATTCACAATGACGATCATTCACTATGACAATAATTCACAATGACGATCATTCACTATGACAATAATTCACGATGACGATCATTCACGATGGCAATAATTCACTTCCTTTGCAGTTGGATTTAGTTGATGATGTTGTTTCCTGGTGTCTGTGTGACTTTTAGATTGGAGTGAACGTGCCCATTCCCGTTCCTCTGCCCATGTTCTCTTTCACCGGCTCAAAGAATTCCTTCAGGGGAGACACAAACTTCTACGGCAAACAGGTTAGCATGAAACTGCAGCGACCAATTGGCTCCTGTATGGTACTGCGTTGAAGTCATTGTGAGACTAGGGTTTGAACTGAACCATCTAGGTTTGGGGGGTTAGTATTTTTTATTTGGGTGCCTTGATGCAAATGGCAACTCTTCTGACGCTTTGGCGCTTTCGAGCTCAATCAAGGTACAAGGTTGAGCAAGCAGTGTGATATGAACCAGACCGGCGTTCTGGAAGACTTATGTATCGACATCAACGGCATCGTGTCCACTGGCTAATGTTGGGGAAGCAGAGCCTTAATCACAAATTGGATATCATGGAATTTGCAATAACAACTGTGTAAAATGGCAGCAAAAACATTAAATCCATTATTTGACCATATGGATTATAATGCTGTCAAGGTCAGCTTCACAAAATATATATTCTGGTTGATGGTCTCCTTTTTTCTACGTCTGCACAGGGCATCCAGTTCTACACCCAGATCAAGACCATTACTTCGCAGTGGAAAGCCGAGGACGCCACAACGAAAAGCCCTGCTGTTACCATGCCAACCATGGGCCGCTAAACAGAATGTACGACTAAATGGTGTGATCTCTCCCTGGCACAATGTTCTACATATTACTTACTGACAAGCCTTAACATTCGCAATGGATTCATGTCCAAGGGTTACGAGCAGTGGAATAAATGTCTATTGTAGACATGGAATTGGTTTTATACAAAGGTTACTGTATGTATTTTAAAGTTCAATCATGTTGAAGTGCTTCCCGTTTCCTGGCAGATTTATTCAACACGTATTGTTAATGTAGCAAAAAGTAGCTGTTTTTAAACACAAGCCTCATGCAGCCTCGATGAGTGGTGTAAGAACGCTGGACTCATGGAATTCGAAGGTCTTCGTGGCCAAAATTCGAAGGTGAATTCACTTCCTTGGTATCTTATCCGTGTCTGTGAGATGATACAGTGGCACATGGATCTATGATCACTCTAAAAGCTGCTTCACAACCGTTCCACACACATCATGGATACAGGTGTCCCCAGCCTGTGAAACAAACAACTATGAATGACACTTCGGGCAAATCATCATTTCTACTAAAATATTTTTTTGTGCTCGGTGATCTGTGTTAGTATTTTAATGAGCGTGTACATTATAATAATTCAATTTGTTCTTGAGCAGAGATAAACCCTGTTTCACATGAAATAAAGAGTTCAATTGAAAATGCTAATCAAATGCCTCCATCATTGGCCTCTATTCTGCAACAAATGTTTTTGAGATTTCTTGTGTTGATAAATCTTGGTTAAATTCTTTAAATGGTATATGCTGTTATTTGCACGTCAAC
The DNA here is from genome assembly GCA_029465975.1 of Dallia pectoralis. Taxonomy (NCBI): domain Eukaryota; kingdom Metazoa; phylum Chordata; class Actinopteri; order Esociformes; family Umbridae; genus Dallia; species Dallia pectoralis. Next base: position 18,264,654 of record CM055734.1, on the reverse strand, counting down.
GTTTTTTGGGAGGTTAAGCTAGTTGTTATCAGAACTTTTTAATTGTATGTTTTGTATTCCACAGAATAAGGTGTGTTGATTTATTTAGCATTTTGTAACTTACAAACTAATCTTCTAACAAGTGCTGAGGTTTTGCTGTTCCTGCTTGTTTGTGTACAATATTTTTTTAGAACTGCTGTTAAATGTTTGCAAAACATTCCACTCCTTGCCAAGGATCTTCATTGAGTCGGCTATTGGGAGTAGAATGTAAGCTAGAGACAGGGATCTGTGGTGGTTAAACATACCCAATGCAGAACAACATTGGTTTCATGCTTAGATACTTGTTTAGAAATGAGAACTTACTAAAAAAACTTCTATAGTTTTAAGCCACTGAGTCTAAAACAAACTAAATTATTGGATACAATCTTGGCAGATCTAGTTATGTGATAAGTGAGAATTTCTGCACACTGCTTATTTTCAATGTATTTAAATACATATGTGTATATTTTGGTGCCGACCGAAAGTCCTTCTCCATAGCTTCTCCAAACTTCTCCCACACCCGCTGCTTTGCCTCTGACACGGCAGCGGCTGCAGCCCTTCGGGCCTGTCGGTACCCTGCAACTGCCTCCGGAGTCCCCAGGGCTAGCATATCCCTGAAGGCCTCCTTCTTCAGTCGGACAGCTTCCCTGACCACCGTGGTCCACCACGGTGTTCTAGGGTTACCACCCCTTGAGGCACCTAGGACCTTGAGACCACAGCTCACCGCCGCAGCTTCAGCAATAGAAGCTTTGAACATTGCCCACTCAGGTTCAATGCCCCCAACCTCCACAGGGATGCCTGAAAAGCTCCGCCGGAGGTGTGAGTTGAAGATCTTTCGGACAGGGGCCTCCTCCAGACGTTCCCAGTTCACCCGCACCACCCGTTTGGGCTTACCTGGTCTGTCCAAAGTCTTTCCCCACCCTCTGATCCAACTCACTACCAGATGGTGATCAGTTGACAGCTCTGCCCCTCTCTTCACCCGAGTGTCCAAAACATGCGGCCTTAGATCAGCCGATACGATCACAAAATCGATCATTGACCTTCGGCCTAGGGTGCTCTGGTACCATGTACACTTATGCGCCTCCTTATGTTCGAACATGGTGTTTGTTATAGACAATCCATGACTAGCACAGAAGTCCAATAACAAACGACCGCTCGGGTTTAGATCAGGGAGGCCGTTCCTCCCAATCACGCCTCTCCAGGTGTCTCCATCGTTGCCCACATGTGCGTTGAAGTCTCCCAGCAGAATGATGGAGTCCCCTACTGGAGCCCTATATAGGACTCCCTTCAGGGTCTCCAAGAAGGCTGAATACTCCGAACTGCTGTTTGGTGCATAAGCACAAACAACAGTCAGAGTTTTCCCCCCACCACCCTTAGGCGTAGGGAGGCAAACCTCTCATCCACCGGGGTAAACTCCAACACCGCCGTGCTCAGACGTGGGCTCGTGAGTATCCCCACACCAGCCCGCCGCCTCTCACCCTGGGCAACTCCAGAGAAGAACAGAGTCCAACCCCTATCCAGGGGTAAGGTTCCAGAGCCACGGTTGTGCGTAGAGGTAAGTCCCACCAGATCCAACTGGTATCGCTCCACCTCACGCACAAGTTCTGGCTCCTTCCCCCAGTGAGGTGACGTTCCACGTCCCCAAAGCAAGCTTCTGCCGCCCGGGTCTGATCCGTCGAGACCCCCCACCTTCACTGTCACCCATATGACAGCGCACCCGACCCCTGCGGTTGTTCCTGTGAGTGGTGGGCCCACAGGATGGAGAGGAGAGAGATGCCACGTATCTCGTTCGGGCTGTGCCCGGCCGGGCTCCGTGGCAAACCCGGCCACCAGACGCTCGCTTTCGAGCCCGCCGTCTGGGCCTGGCTCCAGACGGGGGCCCTGGGCTTCCTCCAGGCAGGGTCTCGATCCTTTTCCCTCGATTTTTCATGGGGTCTTGGTGAACCATTCTTAGTCTGGCCCCTCGCCTGAGACCACTTTGCCTTGGGAAACCCTACCAGGAGCATGAAGCTCCAGACAACCCAGCCCTCAGGTTCATAGGGGCACACAAACCTCTCCACCACGTTAAGGTGATGATTCCCGGGGAGGATATATACACATATGTACCGAAAGAACGAGATCGCGGGTACAAGCGGCCGAAATGGGTTTTCTCAGAAAGGTGGCTGGCCTCTCCCTTAGGGATAGGGTGAGAAGCTCAGTCATCCGAGAGGAACTCGGAGTAGAGCCGCTGCTCCTTTGCATAGAAAGGAGCCAGTTGAGGTGGTTCGGGCATCTTGTAAGAATGCCACCTGGGCGCCTCCCTAGAGAGGTGTTCCAGGCACGTCCAGCTGGGAGGAGACCTCGGGGAAGACCCAGGACTAGGTGGAGAGATTATATCTCCACACTGGCCTGGGAACGCCTCGGGATTCCCCAGTCAGAGCTGGCTAATGTTGCCCGGGAAAGGGAAGTTTGGGGTCCCCTGCTAGAGCTGCTACCCCCGCGACCCGACCCCGGATAAGCGGTTGAAGATGAGATGAGATGTGTATATATAGAGAGAGAGAGAGAGATTCGGGAAGATTTCTATGAAATCTATGACAAATGCATAACAATACAGAAATGTCCCCTAATCCAGTTGCTTTTTAATTATGATTATGTAACTGAAAGAACATATTATAAATTACTTGGACACTATAGCAATTCCAGTTTTGTTTGTGTGCGAGTTCGTTTTCTAAATATAATTTTTATTTTGAGTTTTTTTTCGGACTGCTCCACCTTGAAAAAATAATATTGGTATTGTAAACATGGCTTTGAGCAACAAAAATGTTATTGAGCCTTAGTACAGCAATCCGAGTTATTTGGCTGCAAATGCATGTTTTACCATAAACATTAAGGATAATTCTAAGAAGTCCGATTGGATTACATATTTTTAAGCATATTTAGCTGCAGAACTGGTTCGGCTTATAAATCGCAGTTACCTGACCAGACTAGGGTCCATTAAATATCCTAACAATTATACATGCTGTCTGGTGGATATTTATGACGAAAAACAAAAAACGTTTTTTATTAATGAAAGACCTGTCGTTGATTTTTTTCTCCCAAACTCACCCACAGGCAATCATAAACCGTGAACTGATTACGACTGACATTTTGTTTTTGCTGTCTAAGAGATTCATCTGTTTTGACAGACAGACCATTACAGGCTACTTAGTTGTAAATTCCCAACCACAGAATATGGTTCTGCTGTGCTGGCACAGATAATTACTATTCGGTTTCTCTTGTGGGTTGAGGATTAACCCTAATAGTTATAATCTCCATGAGATTATGCATTTTTCTTTTGTGTCACGTGCTCGCAGCAAAACCATAACATTGATGACGTAAGACCACCAGCTGTCTGGGTAGTTGCTAAAGCTAACCCAGCTAACGAACATGCTGTTAGTGACTTATTCACATATAGCTGTTAAAGCTAACCCACCTAACGAACATGCTGTTTACGACCTATTCACATTGATTTAGCTATTTGATAACACGCATAACTAAATCGTTAGCTAACTAGATATGTATTTTTTGCGATGTGACTGCTTGTGTTGCCCGATAAGAAATGTGTACTTTTCTTTAAATTTACAAAACTTTTTCTGGTTCGTTTGGAGGGAGTCCCCGGTTAGCCAGCTACAGTAACTATAGTAACACTGTAACCGGTTAACGGGTCAGCCAGCCACAGTAACTATAGTAACGCTGTAACCGGTTAGCCGGTCAGCCAGCTACAGTAACGCTGTAACACGTTAACCGGTCAGCCAGCTACAGTAAAGCTGTAACACGTTAGCCGGTGAGCCAGCTACAGTAAAGCTGTAACACGTTAGCGGGTCAGCCAGCTACAGTAAAGCTGTAACACGTTAGCCGGTGAGCCAGCTACAGTAAAGCTGTAACACGTTAGCGGGTCAGCCAGCTACAGTAAAGCTGTAACACGTTAGCGGGTCAGCCAGCTACAGTAAAGCTGTAACACGTTAGCGGGTCAGCCAGCTACAGTAAAGCTGTAACACGTTAGCGGGTCAGCCAGCTACAGTAAAGCTGTAACACGTTAGCGGGTCAGCCAGCTACAGTAAAGCTGTAACACGTTAGCCGGTCAGCCAGCTACAGTAAAGCTGTAACACGTTAGCGGGTCAGCCAGCTACAGTAAAGCTGTAACACGTTAGCCGGTCAGCCAGCTACAGTAAAGCTGTAACACGTTACAGTTGTTCGCTGTGAATTGGTAAGTCGTACAACCACACATACAGCATTATAGCATGGTTTAACTGGTTAAATTAGTAAAAATGACGACTTTTGTGGATGTTTACTTTTCAATTCGCATTTCAACATTTACACTCTATCTCGCTATGAAGGGGGCGTATATATTGTTGCTTTATTTGCATTTTGCAGTTTACGTTTGCTTTGTGTTTAGAATGTAATATTTTTGTGGACATTTTCACTAATGTACACCTGCAGTACTGTACTAGGCTATAGAATAACGTTAGGTCAGCACTTAATCGCTTTAAACAAGGTGAGTCAATCATTGAAATATATTTCAGTGTCACTGGGTGGTCCAGCTGTCCAAGCTGCTGTCTAGTGTAAAGATATACTGGTCCGGTATGTGTGGATTTGAGTTCGTACTACTACATTAAAAAGAAAAAGTGTTAACTTTCAACACTTTTTCAATATTGAAGCATACATACATCAGATAGAATACAGATTAAATATCTTAAGGCTATATACATGTGTGTATACTGTATATATATATATATATATATATATACTCTATGTATACACTCAAGAGCCAAAACATTATGACCACTCACAGGTGTAGCGAATAACGTCAATCCTCCTATCAAAGGCGCATGTCACGGTCTGGGTGGATTAGATGGTGAGAGAATTGGGCAGGAGTAAAGACCTGAGTTATGGCCAGACAACTTGGTCAGAGCAGCTTGTGCGGTGTGTCCATTCAGCAGTAGTGAGTACCTACCGACAGTGGTCTAAAGTGGGACGGACAGGTGACAGTGTGTGTTGGGGGGCCCAAGGCTCATCGATGAAAAGTGTTATCCTGCTGGAAGTATCCGTTACATCAGGGGAGGGCAAATATGTCAGCTCAGGGGCCACATCAGCAAGTTGAAATTATATGAAGGGCCACATTTGTAATGTAATTTCTTCATCCTAAAAGATTTGTGGGCTTGAAAAGGGCAATAATTAAGATGTATACACATAACATATATACTGGAGGTGTGTTATATCTAAATAACTTTAATTCAGATTCAGATACATTACAATTGGACTGCGAAGTTGTTTTGTAATTCCTCTCAAAACTGTTTTAATACCTTCCGTGGGCCTGATGGAATTGCCTCAAGGGCCGGATTCGGCCCGCGGGCCTTAGTTTGCCCACCCCTGCGTTACATGATGGTTCACTCTGGTCATAAAGGGATAATACTAACACCATTCTACCACCACCATCCTGAACCATTAAGCCAGGCCAGAATGGATCCATGAGATCATGTTGTTTATGCCCAAGTCTAACTCTCATGAGTCAAAACTCATCAGATCAAGCAATGTTTTTCCTATCTTCTGTTTAATTTTGGTGAGCCCGTGCAAAATGTTAGTTCAGCTTCCATTTCTTAACTGACTAGAGTGGCGCCCGGTGTGGTCTTCTGCTGCTGTAGTCCAAAACAGATGCTCACACATATGCTCCACTTTTTATGTTTTTTAAACAATACCCGGACAATGTGTGCAGTGATAGCAGGGCACATTATCCTGCTGAGACAGGCCACTGCCATCAAGGAATACTATTTCCATGCAGGGATGTACCTAATCGGTAACAATGTTTAGGTAGGTAGCACAAGTAAAATTGGGGTCAACATGAATGCTAGGACCCAGGGTTTCCCAGCAGAACATTGCCTAGAGCATCACACTCCCTCTACTGCCTTGTCGTTTTCCCACAGTGCATCCTGGTGCAATCACTTCCCCAGGTAAGCCCTCACGCATCAATAAACCAACACCCTGTCGACGGATTCTGATTGTTATTTTTTCAGACCACTGACGGTAGGTACTCACCACTGTGGAACGGAAACACCCCACGTGTCTTGGCGTTTCAGAGATTCTCTGACCAAGTTGTTTTTTTCAAAGTCTCTTAGGTCAGGTCTTTACTCCTGCCAATCCCTGCATCCAACAAGTTGACTGCAAGAATCGATTGTTTGCTAACCATCAAATCTACCCAGACCTTGACATGTGCCTTTGTTAAGAGATGATCAGCGTAATTTAATGTTTTGGCTCATCATTGTATATAGGCGTGTATATTTTTACAAAGCCGTTAATTACATAAGCAGTAGAGTTGTTGCAGGACATTACAGACAGAACGCAGGAACCCTAGAATAATTCTAGAGGAATGGGATTAAAGAGTACATGACACAATAACATTAAGGCCAGATTGTTTTTGAAAATGTTCAAACTAGATAGGTAGATGAGATGGCATCTACATTTTACACTAGTCTCATCATTATCTGACACTAATATTATACCAGCATTGTAATCGATCTCTAGTAACGGTTTAAGTAGGAGGTGCATTATAAATAGTAGAATAAGAACAGTGTCACGGTTTCGTCACTTTTTTCCACTAAGTCATCATTATGTTTAATCCCTAGGCATTTAAAATTACACCCTTCCAAAGACTGTCCTCTGATTGGTGAATGGCAAGTTAGGGTGTGGTTGAAGGGATACATAACTGTCAATGCCTCAGAGTCCTGCTGTTGGTGGTTCTACTGTAGTGGGTCACCTGTATCTTTTATCCAGTTGGGTCAGAACTCAGGAGAAGTGTTATTTATCTAGCTCACTGTTCCCCGTATCCACTCTACTATCTAGGTAGACATTGTCTGTCCTTCGGGTCAACACTATTCCTTCAGGCGTTGTACGAATAAGACATTAATCTCCCTCTCCTTCCCCTAAAATATGTCTCACCAGGTTTCTCTACTCCATGCGATGTTGCTGTCTCTGGTTCTGGTTGTCTTGGCTCTGGCAGCGCAGATCCACGCTCAGCGCAGCGCTACACTAGTGGACTTCTCAGCCAGCCTGGGTCAGCTCCGGCCCTGCCTCACCCGACCAGCCAACTCCAGCCACATCTTCTACGGGGTAATGTTTGACGCAGGCAGCACTGGGACACGTATTCACGTCTACACCTTCATACGGAAAAACCCTGGTGAGTAATGTTAAACCACTACTGGGGGATGAGAAGGTTTTTACATTCTCCATTACAGTATATGTAAGCCGACTCAATGCAATGCACTTGTATTACAGTGGTAATGTTGTATTGGAGAACTAATTAGTGCAGAAGTTGGCTATTCAACAGTACGCAATAGGTTTTATGAAACATCCCACACATTTGCCGTTTGCTAGCGAAGGCAGTCTCCAGCATGAGGACATTGCTTTTAAATGTCAGTTGGTGAACGCTGAACTTCTGTGACACAGATTTAATAGAGTCCTTCATTTATTGCTCCTAGTGGATATCTTTTTCTGTTAGCGGAAGGTTCACTTGTATCTTTTGTCTGACAGAAGAATTACCGGTGTTGGATAATGAGGTGTTCCATTCCATCAAGCCCGGTCTATCAGCATATGCAGACATGCCTGAAATGGTGACTACAGCAGCAGTTTGAATTGATGACACAGTAATGTATATCTTAGTCATACGTTTGGACTCAGCTACTCATTCAAGGGTACTTCTTGCGTTGTACTATTTTCCACCATGTGGAATAAGGGCGAAGACAGCAAAACAATGGAATAACGCACATGTAATTATTATGTAGTAAACAAAAAAGATATAATACTGATCAAAATACATTTTATTGTGCAGACTCTTCAAAGTAGCCACCCTTTGCCTTGATGACAGCTTTTTGATGACATCTTTGCACGCTCTTTGTATTCTCTCAAACAGCTTCCTGAGGTAGTCAGAGTCATTTCATACTTTTGATGTGTTCACTATTATTCTACAGTGTGGAAAATACTCAAAATAAACCGAACACCCTTGAAAGATTCAGTGTGTCCAAACGTTTGCCTGGTTCTGCATACGTGTTTTAAATTGATTTAATGAAACACAGTTCTTGCATATCCAATATAATCGTCTCCATCATAATCATCACCACAATCACCTCCTCTCCCCAGGGTGCCTACACAGTGAGCGAGCTTCTGAAGGTGGCTAAGAATACGGTCCCCAGGCTGGAGTGGAAGAGAACCCCGCTGGTCCTGAAAGCCACAGCGGGACTCCGACTGCTGCCCCTGGAGAAAGCCAAGGCTCTCCTGGAACAGGTAGGAGGCCATAACAAACACAGTGCAGTGTGTCATTTGAGATAAGAGCATCTGTCAAATGGCTTAAATGTAGATGCTTTGGTTAACGTGGAGGCTGTTAACGTGTAGGCTGTTAGGGGCTGGCGCAGCACATTGCCCAAGGTGTTGATGTTCACTCTATCTCACTAAACCCCTCAGGTCCAGGACGTGTTTGACGAGTCTCCCTTCTACATCCCAGACGACAGTGTCAGCATAATGAACGGCACAAATGAAGGTGAACGTCACAAACTCCTAGTTTTCCTCCACGCAAAGCACGTTCATCAGCAATGTGGTCGTCTCTTGGTGGCTGGAGTCACTGTGCCCTGTTCAGTCGTCTCTACGCTGTCTACTTCCTGATTGTTACCTGAAACTGTTTACTGACTGTCTGAGAATGACCCCGGTCTGTTATGATGACACCGTGTTAAAAGTGGCTTTGCCGTTGTCCGAGGCAGCGCAGGTTACACCTCAGAAGGGTGTAATTATACGGGGACTGGATTCTGTGTGTGTGTGGTGGTGTCATCCTGGAATGTATTTGTCAGCGTTTTGAACATGTCTCATAAATGACAGCCTTCGCTCACGGGTAATATCTTAACTAAGTGAAGAGTTAACTGTACTAAACTGGACTGTCAGATCAACTTGTTATAATGTATATTATTTTTTCTTCTTGTAGGAATCTTGGCATGGGTTACTGTGAATTTCTTGACAGGTGAGGCTTGTAACTTTCTTGTCATATTCTTTATATTTATCGTCAAATCGTTTTGGTTTAAACTATTCTATTATCGAGACGTAGCTTCAATTGTTGTGCGCAACCCTGTGAGAGCTGAAATGTCACAGATATTTCCCCCCAAAAAACCAGGTTAGGCAGAAGATAACCTCAATTTCAATTTGTTCAGCCAGGGTCGATACAGAGGGGGTTTTTATTCCTCAAAGGGACTTGTGATCTTTATCAAATCCCCAGAGCATGTTTCACACCTCTAGATACTGAACCTGGGCTGTACCGAATCAGCCTTTTGAAGATAACATCTCAAGTGTGTGACTGATTTATATCTCTACATCTTCTGAGGAAACTTGTCGATAAAGTTGGTTAAAATGTAAAGCATTTTTTTTTAGGTCACCTGCATTCTAAAACCAGGAAGACAGTGGGAATTCTTGATCTGGGGGGAGGATCGACTCAAATCACATTTCTACCTAAATCCAAGGTTAGTTTCTGTTGGATTTAGTTAAATCTTTTTTTTACTCTGTTTAGTTATGTATTCATCCAGTAAATAACATTGCACCATGAATATGACAAATCAGTTGTTAAAATTATGGTAAAGATGTTATTAAAAACGAATGGGCTTTGACATATATGGTCATAAATACAAATGGGGTTTGACATATATGGTCATAAAAACGAATGCGGTTTGACATATATGGTCATAAATACAAATGGGGTTTGACATATATGGTCATAAAAATGAATGCGGTTTGACATATATGGTCATAAATACAAATGGGGTTTGACATATATGGTCATAAATACAAATGGGGTTTGACATGTATGGTCATAAAAACGAATGCGGTTTGACATATATGGTCATAAATACAAATGGGGTTTGACATATATGGTCATAAATACAAATGGGGTTTGACATATATGGTCATAAAAACGAATGGGCTTTGACATATATGGTCATAAAAACGAATGCGGTTTGACATATATGGTCATAAAAACAAATGGGGTTTGACATATATGGTCATAAAAACGAATGCGGTTTGACATATATGGTCATAAATACAAATGGGGTTTGACATATATGGTCATAAATACAAATGGGGTTTGACATATATGGTCATAAATACAAATGGGGTTTGACATATATGGTCATAAATACACATGGGGTTTGACATATATGGTCATAAAAACGAATGGGCTTTGACATATATGGTCATAAAGACAAATGGGGTTTGACATATATGGTCATAAATACAAATGGGGTTTGAGATATATGGTCATAAATACACATGGGGTTCGAGATATATGGTCGTTATAACTCCACTAATATCCTGTTATATGCATAATAACAGCACTTAGCCGTGATGTATTGTCCACATACCACATCCCTGAATGCCTTATTGCTTGTATATGCAGGCGGTGACAAATTAAACAGGAAAACCATCATTAAGTGTCTCCGTAAGGTGTTGGGCTCACACAAGTCGCCAAAACAGCTTCAATGCCCCATGGCTTCAATCCATCTTGATCCAGAATGGAGGTCAACTGGGCCAGCTCAGCATGTTTATACACACAGTATAATAGGATGTCCATCACTTGATTCCATCATACAGCACACCTGTATGGAAGCATCCTATTATACTGTGTGTATAAACATATTATAATAGGATGTCCATCACTTGATTCCATCATACAGCCACCTGTATAGAAGCATCCTATTATACTGTGTGTATAAACATATTATAATAGGATGTCCATCACTTGATTCTATCATACAGCCACCTGTATGGAAGTATGTACATTTCTTATGTTCCACCACTCCTTTATTTATGGTTTTTCCTTTAATGTCAACCATTTGTATTTTTGAATGTACCTACGTTGCTTAATGCAATTATTTTACCTGTGCAGAAAACCATCCAAAATTCTCCTGCTGGCTACGTTGCAAGATTTCACCTATTCAACTTGACGTATGAACTGTACTCTCACAGGTGAACAATCTGCATGTGCAAAACAGTCAGCCGGAACTGTTTTATTTATCCCACCTGTCAGTTGTTTATTTGATTTCATTGATTTGATTGACAGCTACCTGGGGAATGGACTGATGACAGCTAGGCTGGCGGTCCTGGGAGCCCTGGGAAATGAAGGTACAGATGAGCATCCATAACAGAACAGCATGTTCCAATCCTCAGTCAGACACACCAGACTGTTGGTATTAGAACACGGATGGCGTCTGGAATTATTGGCACCCGTGGGAAAGATGAGGGAAAAAAGGCTAGAGAATCAGCTTTCAGTTCTCTCCTAAAGGTTAGATTTCTTACGTCGTCGGTAAGATTGAGCTGATGAATAACCATACAATGACCTCGTAGCCCTCGTTTGCACTCATCTTTACCACTGGCGCCGATAATTGACGAAGGCCCCGTACTTTGTTGTTTTTCATAGACCTCCACACGTTCATTGGTTCCTTAATGTACTAGGGTTGGAGTGGAAAGTGTTCAGGAGCTCCTGCCTGCCCAAGAAGTTCAGCGATGACTGGAGCTTTGGAGGACACACCTACAAAGTCAGTGGAATGGTGGATGGTGAGTCACTGTCATTAAATGCTTTCATTAATCAAACTCCAAACTGTTTTGGGCACTAATGTAGCATGTCGGACCTGGTACCTCTCAGCCTCTGGCTTGTCCAGTCTATCCCACACCTAGGAAACGTGCTACACAAATGCATTGATTGACAGCCTGAGGTCTAAACAGTATCCCATTTCTGTCCCGGTTCCAGGTTACGCGGGATACAAGCTGTGTTACCAGGAGATGTTGAAAGTGGTGAAGGGAGTCGTTAACCAGCCGCACGAGCTGAAAGACACCGGAATTTTCTACGCTTTCTCCTACTACTACGACCGAGCGGTGGACACAGGCCTTATCGGTGAGAACACGTGCGCTCTCCGTATTACTCATTCCACTTTATCCGAGCCATGGACTCCTCTGGGAGAAAACGCACACAATTAGCTCAATCACGACACCTAGAATGAGATTCATTTCCTGCCTCCCTCTGGACAGTCGACCATGACTCGCGGAGTTGACTGATTCTGACTCACAGGTGTGAACAGTTGTACGTGTGTAGCAGTGTCTGTAGCAGTGTCCACACGCTTTCCGTTACCATGGCGAGCGAGGGAGGTTGGGGGCCCAAATTATTAGCATGATAGAGATGCAGCGCGTAGCCCCGCGGTCTCATAATGAATGATAGCAGGATGACAGCGGATCTGATGGAAAGGCTAATGACCCCCGTCGCTTCTCTCCTACAGATGGGACCCGAGGAGGAACGCTCGAGGTCAGGGACTTTAAGAAGAGCGCTAAAGAGGGTGAGGACGAGATAAGCCCGAGTCACGATGTGCATAGCAAGAGGATTTATCTTTACCCTATAGCGCGAATGCCTTGCCTCTCAGTCCTGTCCGCTCTAGATGTGTGTGTGTGTGTGTGTGTTAATGCATTACTCCCACATCACAGACTTACCACGCGACGCGCCTAACAATTCCTAATGGCTTCAACGTGTCTAGTTTCCTCTCGTTCGAAACTGATTTCCCGGTTTCTCATTGCAGTGTGTAACAAGATGTCCAAGTACCGGAGTGTCAGCCCCTTCCTGTGTATGGACATGACCTACATAACATGTCTGCTCAAAGACGGCTTCGGCTTCAAGGAGAACACCCTCCTGCAGGTAAGAAGGTGATGAGGATGCACAGGAATGCGCAAACCGTCCGTTCGGCAAGCGAGAACACACACTACTCAAAAGTACACAGGACTAGTTAGGCATTTCTCTTTATTTAAATAAATCTAAAAAGGCATGTTGAGTGATTTGGTGTTTGTGTTTTTCCTTCTTTAGCTGACTAAGAAGGTGAACAACGTAGAGACGAGCTGGGCTTTAGGTGCCACGTTCAACCACTTCCGTAACCTAAACATCCACTAACAGACCAGGACACTGGCTTGGATGGGCTGTATGGAAACCACTGCTGGTTCAGATGGTCCCCAACAAGAACTGAGAAAACCATTTTGTCTTCAAATGAACAGCCGTTGTGCCTAAACAGATTCAAATGTCTTCAAAATATGCATTTTGACCCTAATTTGCATAACAAACATCTTTCTCTTACTATAAGAAATGTGAGGTGATTTTACAACACCTAAATAGACTAAAATAGACGATGCATCATTAATCTCCATAAAACCTAGCAGCAAAATGTTATATTTGTTCTTTGTGCATTTCCCCAAGGAGTTCGAGTTTAGGCTTACACCAGGTTTGTGTTTAAATAACGTGTAAATCTCATGAGGACAAAAAGATGTTTGTCTACATATTTCAATTAACTCGAAACAAAAACTGCCTTTGCTTATATTCAGTCCATATTGAAAAGTAATATTGTTCTATATACAGTTACACCGTTTTCAAAACACTGATGTAAGCAGACACAAAAACAGAACTAATTTGAAGTGGATCTAAAAGTCTCCTATGTAACAAAGGAATGGAGCAATAACACAAAAAACAGTGCTTTTTGAGTTTTGCTGCAGTGTGTTATGGCTCGATGAGCTCAGTCAATGGCTAGTTCTGTAGGTCTCCTGTTGCCCTGTTTAGACTGGCTGCTAATATTTAATATTATAAAACTTCAATTATATGCATATTTTCCAAACACTTTTAATAACTGGGCATTGGCACAGGTTTCAGCCACACACGCCCGGCCTAAATTCATCTTCAAGAATAGTGAGTACCGTAAAGACTGGGAAAACCATTTTGGTTCGACACCGTTGGCTTAACGATGGCGGATACACGGAAAACACTAATAATGTTTATGTATGATCGTTAGTCTAGTTTGTAATGTATTTGTCATTATTCTGTTTTGAACAAGTCACAAACTGTGCTGTGGTAGTCCTTAACATTTTATTGAACAAAAGCAATTTTGCATTAAAACCATCATGTTAAGCACCCAGAAATATTATAAGTCTCAGGACGGGTAACCTAAAAGCAATTCTACATTTGCTTGGCAATTAGGGCCCTAAGCTCCATACAGCTGGCAAGCCACAGAACGACTGCCAACAGTACTCCTGCTGTTCTACACATTCAGTAATTAGAGAGAAAGTGTGGCAGTTTAAAAGCACATTTCCTTCTACACACTTCGCCATGACTTGTGCCATGTTCGTATGCTAATTGAACAGGGCTGTCTGACATTTATGGCACTGCACTATGTTTTAGTTGGGGGCTTGCCCACCTGCTGCCTGTAACAATAATAATAATTGGGTTGGGGCCCCCTGTAGGTTGGGGCCCCAGAGCCTGTATGTGCCCATATGTATTATATGCCTTGACTATCGTTGGTGTTATTTGCATACTGAAGAAAACATGATTTTAGTTTGGGGCGGATAAACAGTTTGATCGGTTTTGTATCAACGCTATGTTCTGTCAAAGGGATCCCGGGTAGATTTATTTACTGACGTAAATGTAAATCTGTGACAGACCGTTTAGTATCACGTTACATTTAGAATGGCTACTGGAGTCATTTATGTAGTGTTGGTGATTGAGGATGGGCTGTAGCGCCACAGTCTCTGGCTACAATGATTCAGATCAACGCCACTAGCGATGCAATCAGATGATACATATATTAAGACTGGTGTTAAGGTACTACAGCATGGACGCTGAACCACTGTGGTTTGTACCCCAGGTTACCCCGCTACATTAAGGAAATAGAAGTGTGTCTGTAATGACCACTGGTTCTGTTCAGTAATTGGGAGAAAAGAAACCACTAATAATTCAAGTTTTACAGTAGTTCACTATTAAAGCACTGGAGCTCCACTTAGGTTTGTTACCGCAAATACTATATAAAGGATACGGTTGAGATATTTTTAATCTCAGGTTTGATGTAAACCATGTTCTTTTTTTCTATAAAAATAAAATAAACTGCTATGCGTGTGCTTTGCAACAGGGTGTGTTTTGCAATAACAATGTGTTAAATTCCACCAAGTGTTCCACATGCAGCGACTACCAACTGTGTTTTAAATGACCAGGGACAGAACACATTTCCGTGGAGCACATCCTTTTATGTTATATCCTTTATGTTGTTTTCAGATACTCATGTTATCTGTTAACTTGATTGATTTGTGGAGTTAAGCTGAAAGCCACAGAGCCTCTTACAAAAGGAAAATTGATGCAATTGAGCCTTATTTGCTCACAGGCAAGCTCACACAATATATTGAGTATGTTTCCTCACAACCACAAACCCAGGTCTTTATACATATATACGTGCACTTCGGGTACACTGTTAATAAAACTACTTTGTATTCCTGTCTGTTATCTTTGGAAAGTCACCTGATAATTCTTTACATTTATAAACTACTGGAAAAGACGTTTGTACAAGTTTTAGAACATTTCATAATGTCTATCCTTCTCAAAATAAAAACCGTCGATGGCTAATTACAGATTTCTACAGGAATCAAAGTGAAGGATGCGTCTATGTACAGAGAGACCAGCCTCTCAAATGCCTGAGATGTGGACGACAAACTGTTGACAACGTCAGACTTGACTACAACAGAGCCACTACGTCCTCAGTGTATGTGTGGCCTGCCGTTGTCATGGTGACTAGGTCATGGGGTTGAGACAGAACCACCACGGTGTCTGCAGAACCTAGGTGGAGAGAGAGAACAGAGAGACGGGTTAAAACGGAGGGAAGGCACTGGGGGCTAATTAAAAACCTTACATGGCCATAGTTAGCCCAGAAACACCATCCCCCCGTGGCTTTTGGACGATGCCCTTGATTTCACTAAAGTCCAAGGCCTCATTTATCAAAGGCGTGAGTCCACTGAAAAATAAAATGCACGCGTCGCGTTACCCGACAACGGTGGGAATTACTTATTTTTTTTACCTTTCCTTCAAAGGAAAGTGTTGAAAGAGTGCGTTGACAGAGCAGAGAGTGGGATTTAAACCCATACTACAGCAGTACATGTGCACTGATGCATTTTGAACTATGGATGGTTGCATGGTTTTCCTGTTGGAGAGGTGATTGCATGGGCAGCAGAACACACCATGTAGGCCTTATCGTAACCATATTGATATATAATGATTAATCAATCAGTCATTTGGACAAATGTGATCGGCTAAACAGATGGTACCATGTCTATAATGTTGTCAATCAGGACATCATAATCCATGTATTCTCTGCCAGGGCTGGAGGCCAGATCAATCTCATTTATACCAGAAATAATTACAAACAGTTTATCTTTTGTGTGTAAGTCTGGGCCCATTTTCTCACAAACTGTGTAAATTGACACTGACAGGTAGTGCTACCGGATGCTTGGACAGGGTTCCACAGTCTGCGTACAGGATTGTTTACTTTGAAAAGTCACTGTGAAAGGTTAACACATTCCGCCCACACCACTAGAGAAAGTTTAGACATTTTCCCGTTGATACCTGAAAACATTAGCGAGTCACAGCAAACAAGTGCATTGTTTTCAGCAATGAAGCCGAATGACGGGCTTTTCCGAGGCTGACTAAATTGACCAAATTGGTGTGGCTGTGAAATGTCAATGAAAACACACCAAGACGTTTGTAGAGATTCCACGGGCGACAGTTGAATAAGAAACACGGTCGATAAATAAGCCCTGGCCTGGACACAAACCATAAAAGCACTGGTGATGTGTGAGCGTGTTTGGGAGGTGAAACTGGGAGGTTGTATGGTGTGCAGTGTGTTTGGGAGGTTGTATGGTGTGCAGTGTGTTTGGGAGGTTGTATGGTGTGCAGTGTGTTTGGGAGGTTGTATGGTGTGCAGTGTGTTTGGGAGGTTGTATGGTGTGCAGTGTGTTTGGGAGGTTGTATGGTGTGCAGTGTGTTTGGGAGGTTGTATGGTGTGCAGTGTGTGTGGGGTTGTAGGTTGTATGGTGTGCAGTGTGTTTGGGAGGTTGTATGGTGTGCAGTGTGTTTGGGAGGTTGTATGGTGTGCAGTGTGTTTGGGAGGTTGTATGGTGTGCAGTGTGTTTTTGGGAGGTTGTATGGTGTGCAGTGTGTTTGGGAGGTTGTATGGTGTGCAGTGTGTTTGGGAGGTTGTATGGTGTGCAGTGTGTTTGGGAGGTTGTATGGTGTGCAGTGTGTTTGGGAGGTTGTATGGTGTGCAGTGTGTTTGGGAGGTTGTATGGTGTGCAGTGTGTTTGGGAGGTTGTATGGTGTGCAGTGTGTTTGGGAGGTTGTATGGTGTGCAGTGTGTTTGGGAGGTTGTATGGTGTGCAGTGTGTTTGGGAGGTTGTATGGTGTGCAGTGTGTTTGGGAGGTTGTATGGTGTGCAGTGTGTTTGGGAGGTTGTATGGTGTGCAGTGTGTTTGGGAGGTTGTATGGTGTGCAGTGTGTTTGGGAGGTTGTATGGTGTGCAGTGTGTTTGGGAGGTTGTATGGTGTGCAGTGTGTTTGGGAGGTTGTATGGTGTGCAGTGTGTTTGGGAGGTTGTATGGTGTGCAGTGTGTTTGGGAGGTTGTATGGTGTGCAGTGTGTTTGGGAGGTTGTATGGTGTGCAGTGTGTTTGGGAGGTTGTATGGTGTGCAGTGTGTTTGGGAGGTTGTATGGTGTGCAGTGTGTTTGGGAGGTTGTATGGTGTGCAGTGTGTTTGGGAGGTTGTATGGTGTGCAGTGTGTTTGGGAGGTTGTATGGTGTGCAGTGTGTTTGGGAGGTTGTATGGTGTGCAGTGTGTTTGGGAGGTTGTATGGTGTGCAGTGTGTTTGGGAGGTTGTATGGTGTGCAGTGTGTTTGGGAGGTTGTATGGTGTGCAGTGTGTTTGGGAGGTTGTATGGTGTGCAGTGTGTTTGGGAGGTTGTATGGTGTGCAGTGTGTTTGGGAGGTTGTATGGTGTGCAGTGTGTTTGGGAGGTTGTATGGTGTGCAGTGTGTTTGGGAGGTTGTATGGTGTGCAGTGTGTTTGGGAGGTTGTATGGTGTGCAGTGTGTTTGGGAGGTTGTATGGTGTGCAGTGTGTTTGGGAGGTTGTATGGTGTGCAGTGTGTTTGGGAGGTTGTATGGTGTGCAGTGTGTTTGGGAGGTTGTATGGTGTGCAGTGTGTTTGGGAGGTTGTATGGTGTGCAGTGTGTTTGGGAGGTTGTATGGTGTGCAGTGTGTTTGGGAGGTTGTATGGTGTGCAGTGTGTTTGGGAGGTTGTATGGTGTGCAGTGTGTTTGGGAGGTTGTATGGTGTGCAGTGTGTTTGGGAGGTTGTATGGTGTGCAGTGTGTTTGGGAGGTTGTATGGTGTGCAGTGTGTTTGGGAGGTTGTATGGTGTGCAGTGTGTTTGGGAGGTTGTATGGTGTGCAGTGTGTTTGGGAGGTTGTATGGTGTGCAGTGTGTTTGGGAGGTTGTATGGTGTGCAGTGTGTTTGGGAGGTTGTATGGTGTGCAGTGTGTTTGGGAGGTTGTATGGTGTGCAGTGTGTTTGGGAGGTTGTATGGTGTGCAGTGTGTTTGGGAGGTTGTATGGTGTGCAGTGTGTTTGGGAGGTTGTATGGTGTGCAGTGTGCTTGGGAGGTTGTATGGTGTGCAGTGTGTTTGGGAGGTTGTATGGTGTGCAGTGTGTTTGGGAGGTTGTATGGTGTGCAGTGTGTTTGGGAGGTTGTATGGTGTGCAGTGTGTTTGGGAGGTTGTATGGTGTGCAGTGTGCTTGGGAAGTGAAACTGGGAGGTTGTATGGTGTGCAATGTGAGGGTGTGTACCTTGGGCTTGCAGAATTGCATGATGGATGTTCATTGGCTCCACCCCCGCAGTCATGGTGACCATGTTGTCGCCGGGCAACCCGTCAGCCTCCAGCAGACTACTTTGTGTCAGAGCCTCACCTGTCGATCACGCGTGATACACAAATCGTTCATTAACAACAAATCTTATAGGGAACAGTCTAGAAGGAAGCCAACACTGACACCTGAGTTTTCACCAAACTTGTTTGTGTGTGTGTGTGCATGTGAGTGTGCGCGGGGTGTGTGTGTGTGTGTGGTGTGTGTGTGTGTGTGTGGTGTGTGTGTGCGGGTGTGTATGTGTGCGCGGTGTGTGTGCGTGGTGTGTGCCCAGTGTGTGCGTGTGCCCAGTGTGTGCCCAGTGTGTGCGCGGTGTGTGTGCCCAGTGTGTGTGCGCGGTGTGTGTGCGCGGTGTGTGTGTGTGCCCAGTGTGTGTGCGCGGTGTGCGTGTGCGCGGTGTGCGTGTGCGCGGTGTGCGTGTATGTGCGCGGTGTGCGTGTATGTGCGCGGTGTGTGTGTGTGCGTGGTGTGTGTGTGCGCGGTGTGTGTGTGTATGTGTGCGCGGTGTGTGTGTGGTTATCAGTACCAACATGCGGTGCTGATTACTCCACTGTCAGTTTCGTGTTCAAACGGCAGCATAGATAAGTGAAAAGAGAAGCTGCTTACATGGTACATCACTGTTAGCCACCACAGACAACCTCATGTTCCCTACATGATGGTGTTCACTCTCTCCCTTAAGGCATCCACATGTATACAGACCGCCAACGTATTTGAAGTCCTCATTAAACGGTACATTTTGATAAAATGTGTCAAGTGTGTTAGGTACCCGTTTCTCTGGGCTCGTTCCCCAGAGCCTCCTCTCCATGTCTCTTCCTCATGTGGACGTTCCTGCTGCCGCTCTGAGAGAACATCTTCCCACAGATCCCACACTGGTGAGGCTTCTCTCCTGGAACACATGGGTTGAGACGACATAGGGCTGAGACGACGCCAGCAACCAAGACGAAACCTTACGTTTTCACAGTGACCTTCAGAACCCTCTTAGAAAACCAAGAACACTACAACCTGTTTTTGCTGGCGTCGTTTCCGTAGCGACTGGCGCTTTTACCCTGTAGATACTGACGTGTTAATTAAACGTGGTTAGCAGTGGCAGGAGGCGTCCTGTGTGTGTGTGTGGGCGTCGCGCTCACCTGAGTGTACCAGCATGTGTTTGCGGAGACTGGAATACTCTGCAAAAGACCGGCCACAGCCATCTGCTTCACACAAGAAGGGCTTCTCGCCTACAGAAACACACACACACACACGGGTGAACGAGTTTCACACACACACACTTATTATTGATCTGTCTATTCGCACAGACCGTGCATTACACCACTCCCACACAACCGTGTCCAGCACATGTACTCCCACAGCGCCGAAAACACCGGAAACATCCAGGAAGACTTCCAGCTCACCTTCACAGCGGCCGTGGAAAAGCACTGCCTTTATTGTTCCGGACATTGTTGTTATCAAAGGTTTTACACATCTTTTGTGTTAAATAGTGGGAGCCAAAATCTACTCTTACAAACCAAGTCATCGGGCATCACACGATGCACCGCTGTGAAAATGTAGCGCATTTAGCATTTAGCAATGAGTACACACAAAAGTGAAGACAATCGGAAAGAGGGCAAATGCTTTCTCATGCCAATGTATGCGGTCTTAAATGCTTTCTGTCTGTGTCTGGTTGTAAATGTAATGTGTGTGTGTGTGTGTGTGTCCTCACCAGTGTGTGTGCGTTTGTGGTTCTTGAGGTTTCCTGCAGTGGTGAACTTCTTGCCACAGTTCTTCTCTTTGCAGATGAAGGGCTTGTCTCCATTGTGAGTTCTCATGTGAACCTGAAGACGCTGCAGCACAAAGAAACTCTTCCCACAGCCCTCTGCCCCACACTGGAACGTACGATCGTTCCTGACACACACACACACACACACACACACACAGAGACACATTAAGTATACCCGGAAACATTTATGTTTGTGTGTGTACGTGTGTGTGTGTATATATATGTATATGTATGTTTGTGTGTATGTATATGTTTGTGTGTACGTGTGTGTGTGTATATATATATATATATATGTTTGTGTGTACGTGTGTGTGTGTATATATATATATATATATATGTTTGTGTGTACGTGTGTGTGTATATATATATATATATGTATATGTTTGTGTGTGTACGTGTGTGTGTGTGTATATATATGTATATGTTTGTGTGTACGTGTGTGTGTATATATATGTATATGTATGTTTGTGTGTGTACGTGTGTGTGTGTATATATATATATGTATGTTTGTGTGTGTGTGTGTGTATATATATGTATATGTTTGTGTGTACGTGTGTGTGTGTATATATATATATATATATATGTTTGTGTGTACGTGTGTGTGTATATATATATATATATATATATGTATATGTTTGTGTGTGTACGTGTGTGTGTGTATATATATGTATATGTTTGTGTGTACGTGTGTGTGTATATATATATATATATATATATGTATATGTTTGTGTGTGTACGTGTGTGTGTGTATATATATATATATATATGTTTGTGTGTACGTGTGTGTATATATATATATATATATATATATATGTATATGTTTGTGTGTGTACGTGTGTGTGTGTATATATATGTATATGTTTGTGTGTACGTGTGTGTGTATATATATGTATATGTTTGTGTGTGTACGTGTGTGTGTGTGTATATATATGTATATGTTTGTGTGTACGTGTGTGTGTATATATATATATATATATATATGTATATGTTTGTGTGTGTACGTGTGTGTGTGTATATATATGTATATGTTTGTGTGTACGTGTGTGTGTATATATATGTATATGTATGTTTGTGTGTGTACGTGTGTGTGTGTATATATATATATGTATGTTTGTGTGTGTGTGTGTGTATATATGTATGTGTGTGTGTACCTGTGGGTTTTAAGGTGGTATTTCAGGTGAGCAGGCCAGGTGAACGTTCTGTAGCAGCCCTCAAATGAGCAGCGGAGGATTTGTTTGGATGAGAGCGGGCGATTGGTCCTCATTGGTTGCTCTCTCTTGGGCCCCTCCGACAGGAAGCTGGACAGGTGGTCACCTAGGCAACAGAGACGGGATGTGAGATCATAAACAAAAGTGTTCCTGTATTGTTGTTTTTCTACATAGTCAGGTAAACGTCAAACCAGCTCTTCAGTTGGTGTCAGTAAACCATGATTATGGTCCATTAGCCTAGCGCACCTACATGCTACCATAGGCATCGTCCCAAAAACAACAGAACCTGTGAGATACCCAGCAGCATTGGTACTGTCACTAGGACAACGCAGAATTTAGCAGCTGTTAGAGTCTATAGCATTTATATACAATGGTGGGGACATGTATATCCTCAGAAAGCTATTGGTTCTGATTTTGTTTGCACAAAAAGAACCAAGCAAATAAATTAGAACCGAAGAAAATATTTCTCCGTCACCAAAATCCCAACTGATCCGGGAGAGTTTAAGATCACCACAAGTCTTCCTCGTAGGTATCCGGGCCAGGTGATTATGCTTTCCTCTACACTGCTCTACTAGGATGTCTGGTGGGTCAACGCATGCAGCAGAGACACGGCACTAGAGGGCAGAACAATCAGGAAATCCACAGCTAACTAGGCAACTAGTGGCAGTCAACTGTGGGTCAGCTTGGGGCTATTAAAAAACGCCTAACCCTGCTACAGGTAAGACCTACAGGAAATTTAGACAATTTGTTTTTTTTAGGTTTGGGTTAACTAATATTACCCACCACTTTGGCTGAAACAATTAGTCGATGTTATCAACAACAAAATACTTTGTTGTTATTGACAAGTCGTTTAATCTCATAGGACCTATTTTAAGTGCCTGCAGTAACATGATTTGACCAGGGTGGCGCTGTAGCTCTAGACTGTAATGCAGCGCTACCGTAAACAACCCAATAATAAAAAACATATATTTATAAAATATCAAAATTGCGCTAAATTCGCAAGCGTCCAAACCGAGCAGAGCAAGTTGCGTGAGGGGAAGTTTCAATCAAACAAAAAATGTACGCATCTGTTTGGAGTGCGAGAGAGATTGTGCGGGCTGGAACATTTATACAGGAAACAATATATTTTTCAAAAGCCTTGCTTTATTTATTAGTTAGAATAAGTGTAACTCAATGTTTTAACATATTACAATAACTGAATAATCGTTCAAACCCTACTGATTAATCATTGGTGAAGTAGATGATTAGTCAACTAATTGTTTAAATAATCGTTAGATTTGTCGCTTTTCAAAATAATAGTTTGTAGCAGCCCGACCCACCACCATGAAAACCCATGAAAAGAAGAAGTGACATTACTGTTGGGACCATTCCCGGCCCTAGCGTCCTGGCTAGCCTTGGCATCTTTAGCCAGCTGTGCCCGCGTGGCTGCGATGAGACTATCGTGTGCCAGCTCCTGTACCCGCAGGTACCAGGGGGCGGCACCATCCACCCCACAGTCCCCGGACGAGATCACCTCCTCGTCTTCTTCCTCCGCCCCGTCCGCTGAGAAGATCAACGGCTCAGAAGATGATGCCAGGCCTGGAGTGGGAAGTGGGGAAAGAACATGAAGGGAGAACATGAGGGGGGGAGCAAACAGGAGGGGAGAGGGGTGGAGAGAGGGGAGGGGGTGGAAAGAGGGGGGTGGAAAGAGAGGGGGAGGTGGCGAGGAGGGGGTGGAGAGAGGGGGTGGAAAGAAGGGGGTGGAGAGAGAGGGAGTTTAGAAGGGCATGATGAAGTGTCCATGCCAAATGTTATCTAAGCCCCACAATGTATAGAAAACAAGGTTATAAGAGAATAAATGCGGTCACTCAGAAACTGAGTGTGTGGAGAGGAAGAGATAACACAGAGCACTTAGTGCCGTATCAAAGCTGCCACCAAAAATACTATGTGGGTATGTAAGCAGTCAAACGTCAGGTATTTCTGCACAGCTTTCAAGAACATCAAACACGGTTTGGTAAACTGGGGGGGGGTTCATCTACTGCAACAACTGCAGCTTAAGTTTGAGTACAAACTACTGCTCTTTTTTCAAAAACCCTAAGCTCTATCAGTAACCACGTTCCTGTCTGATGCCTGAAAATGTCTGGAAAATATTTGGAAAAGTCTTTTGTCCATGTTTCTAAATTCTTACAGAAAATCAGCAGATAATTGATGAGTGAGATAGTAGACGCTTACCTCCCCTGTGTAATAGTGACAGATTCAGATGTCTTAGGGATATGATATTTATGTCTCTGTAACTTTCTCACTCATTATTGAAGATTCCATCATGATTATAATTAATTACATGATTCTCCATGTTGATGTAAATGTCTTAATTTACATTTAAGTCAGAGCGGAGACAATTTTATTCCGGCCCCTCTAGGAATTGAACTAACAACCATGGCATTGATAGCACCATGCTCTACCAACTGTTCTACACAGGAATCATGTTCAAAAAATGTGGTTAATTTCAACAAAAGTGACTCTAGATTTCTGTTGGGCACAACACAACCAAAGTGCCCTGAAGAGGTTTGATGTAGCCATTCTGTAATAGGAAAAACATTTACATAACTTGGCTAGTGAATAGAATAAATCTACCAATTTAATTGTTCAAGCTATTGAAACTTGGATGAGTCATAAAAAGTCCATATGGGTTCGGTCCATACATGTTAGGGTTAGGTCCATGGGTTAGGGTTAGGCCCATTTATATGTTAGGGTTAGGCCCATATATATATATGTTAGGGTTAGGCCCATATATATATGATAGGGTTAGGCCCATATATATGTTAGGGTTAGGCCCATATATATGTATGTTAGGGTTAGGTCCATGGGTTAGGGTTAGGCCCATTTATATGTTAGGGTTAGGCCCATATATATATATGTTAGGGTTAGGTCCATGGGTTAGGGTTAGGCCCATTTATATGTTAGGGTTAGGCCCATATATATATATATATATATGTTAGGGTTAGGCCCATATATATATATGTTAGGGTTAGGCCCATATATATGTTACGATTAGGCCCATATATATATATATATATGTTAGGGTTAGGCCCATATATATGTTAGGGTTAGGCCCATATATATATATATATATATGTTAGGGTTAGGCCAATTTATATGTTAGGGTTAGGCCCATATATATGTTAGGGTTAGGCCCATATATATATGTTAGGGTTAGGTCCATGTATATGTTAGGGTTAGGCCCATATATATATGTTAGGGTTAGGTCCATATATATTGGTTAGGGTTAGGTCCATATGGGTTAGGTCCATATATATGTGTTAGGGTTAGGTCCATATGGGTTAGGGTTAGAGGTCCATATATATTGGTTAGGGTTAGGCCCATATATATATGTTAGGGTTAGGCCCATATATATATATATGTTAGGGTTAGGCCCATATATATATATATGTTAGGGTTAGGCCCATATATATGTTAGGGTTAGGCCCATATATATATATATATATATATATATGTTAGGGTTAGGCCCATATATATGTTAGGGTTAGGCCCATATATATATATATATATATGTTAGGGTTAGGCCCATATATATTTTAGGGTTAGGCCCATATATATGTTAGGGTTAGGCCCATATATATATATATATGTTAGGGTTAGGTCCATATATATTGGTTAGGGTTAGGTCCATATGGGTTAGGGTTAGGTCCATATATATGTGTTAGGGTTAGGTCCATATGGGTTAGGGTTAGAGGTCCATATATATGGGTTAGGGTTAGGTCCATATATAAATATGTTAGGGTTAGGTCCATATATGTGTTAGGGTTAAGTCCATATGGGTTAGGGTTAGGCCCGTATATGTTAGGGTTAGGTCCATATATGTGTTAAATTAAACGGACAGGGAAAACATCTAACTCAGGGGTCTCCAAACCTGTTCCTGTTGAGTTACTGTCCTGGTGGTTTTCACTCCAACTCAAATTTAACACACCTGACTAATAATTACAGTTAATTACTGTCTGATGCTATAAAACATTGCCATGGTTGATGCCTGTTCATCTCTATGGTCGCCTGTACATCTCTATGGGCGCCTGTGCCCTTAGAGCTCACATTACATCTATAGGGTGCCCTGTACCTTCTGACCTCACTATACATCTCTATGATCGCCTGTACATCTCTATGGTCACCTGTACGCTTTGAGCTCACGTTACAACTATATGGTGCCCTGTACCTTCTGACCTCACTGTACATCTCTATGGTTGCGTGTACCTTTGGCCAGATTGAGGAGGACATAGGACGTGCTCTCTGACCGCTGCAGGTCATGGAGGACAGGAGGGGGGCTGGGGGGGTGTGGGTTGGGAGGCACCACCATGGGGTTCCGATCTACACCCCCAAACTCCAACAGGGACGGAGACCTGGCTGATGCATGGCTGAGACCAGTATCTGTGGAGCAAAAAAAACATCAGGTACTTAGTAGATGCTCTTATAAATATCTTTCAGATGTGCTGCAGTGCTTCAGCACCAGCCATGGGGGGTGCATCACAACAATAACAACCATTCTAAAAGGTGCATACCAAGACAAACATACAACATTATTTATACATAGCACTTTTTAAACTGCCGTCTTCCTCAGGATCAGCATGAGGTCAACACTTGTCACATAACTCCTCCCATAGACTCAAGTAAAGTGATCAAATGTCTTAATAAGGTCCAACAACCCTCTTTGTTTAGTGAGATTCGTTTAATTGTCCCTGTTTTTATTTAACCGCTGTCTGCTGTGAGATGTCTGACCTGTCAGGCCCAGCTGATTGCACAGTGAGCGGTCTGCCCGGGACAGCAGAGGAAGGCAGGTGTGTTTGGGTTCTGAGTCCTCCAGACCCTGGCCCAGAGGGATGGACGCGTTCTGGACAAACTGAACCAGCAGCTGCAGAAGCCGATGGGGACCGGGTTACAGAGATAGAGATAGTGAATCAAACAGCTCTGTCGCTAAAGGGGATTTAAATGACCACCATGTATCAGTGCTGGCAGGTGAATAGTTCTTACCTCAGGTTTGGAGTCAAGCTCATCTGAAAGCATGGATTACGCCTTGAGAGGTCTGTAGGAATACGTTACGATACGTATGAAAGTCAGACGCAATCACCTTCATGTCAAACTATTTCTCACTATATCGACACTGTCCATCACTTACCGCCTAACTGAGCTGTTAACTGAGATGTCCTAGTAAGATTGGAAAGGGGCCGATCATCGCGGTTGTATCAGTATCCAGTGTTTTTCATTCATTAAGTCAACCTGACAGATCATACATGCATTTGGTTTAATGGCTGACAGATCATAAATGTATTTATTTTAATGGCTGACAGACAATACATGTATTTGGTTTAATGGCTGACAGATCATAATAAATGTATTTGGTTTAATGGCTGACAGATCATACATGTATTTGGTTTAATGACTGACATGTGGAAGCTGGTCCACAGCAGGAAACACATTCACACCAAACAAGTGCCAAGTCGTTAAATACTACAGTGCATATATGCAGTAATGACCAATATATAAAACCCTCAGTTCCGGGGTCGTTAGTTTGACTATGAATCCAACACAACAAGCTGTTTAGAAATGGCAGATTTGTAAAAGCAAGTTACCGTAAGTAGCAGTTAGCGCGATAAACATATGATTTAGCTATAGCAAACATGTTAGTTATTGAATCTACAAAAGTTAACGACCTCCTAGGCTAGATAGTTATGTAGAGTGCTGTTTATCCAAAAAAGCATATTAGGACAGATTAGCCCTGTGTTGCTTACCAACATTTAAACAGGGTGTGTGTGTGTGTTAGTTAGCTTTAGCTATGTAGGTAGCCGGTGAGTTTGTTGTTAGCTTATATGTAGCTGTAATGTAACTAGCTAGCATGTGTTGCAGTTAATACCTTGCTGCTAGCAGTCTTATGCCAAAACAAAGCGTTACAACTCTTTCGAGGTCGCATATCTACACTAGAATAAATGCACGAAGACAATAAATTAAGAAAATGTTTCGTTTAAACGGTTTACAATACCATGTAATCTCATTTCTAAATTTGGACGCTCAACCCAGATCTACGGAAACCATTGAGGGACACACTGTACTGGTATGTTGGCGAGTGAGTGTCAGCAAAAAGCACAAGCAGTCATTTGCTGACATCTGCTGGTTGTTGCTGTGTGTGTTGTGCATCCACTGAAACGATCACTTACATTGAACATTATGTCCACCTGCCTAAAATGCCCGCCGAGGCATGTACTCCTGAAGGTGTCCAGTGGTATCTGACACCAAGACATTAGCAGAAGATCCTGTAAGTTGTCACCACATCCCAGAGATGCTCAAACGGAGTGAGATCTGTGGACTTTTTGAGGCATGTTGTCATTCCACAGTACACCCTGGTGCCATCCCATCCGCAGGTAAACAGCACACGGGTGCACTGCCATCCACATTACCAAGCAACCTTCTTCCAATGATCCAACCCAAGGCTTCTTTCAAGTCTCCCAGTGTAGGCGCTTTTGACCCTGGACAAGTTCACCATGTGACCGGTCTGCAGCTATGCAGATCCAAACCTAGCAGGGCGCGATGCACTGTGTGTCGAGACACATTCCATGTAAAAGTTCTAGGTATCACAAATAAAAGTTCTGTTTCCAAAACCTTGAAAAATATGTGTCCGATAGCTTTGAATCTAAGCGTTCTACCAATATGGTTAAATTGTATTTATTGTCAGTGAGCCATTAATAATTGCATAAAGACATACGGTTTGTTCCGAGGAACAACTGGGATGCAGGGATTTAAGCGTGTAAA
The DNA here is from genome assembly GCA_029465975.1 of Dallia pectoralis. Classification (NCBI taxonomy): domain Eukaryota; kingdom Metazoa; phylum Chordata; class Actinopteri; order Esociformes; family Umbridae; genus Dallia; species Dallia pectoralis. The sequence goes on along the minus strand of CM055734.1, from coordinate 18,236,086 downwards.
CACACCCCAATCTGACAGAGTTGCACTGCTTTTATACATTTTCAACCAGGGAAATAGACTCTAAAAAATCCCTATGAGACAACATCACCCTGATTGGCCTCCTGGCTCATGGACTTATGCTACAGTTGGTTTACCATCTGCTCAAAAATGTAACTGCAGACTGCATAATTTAGACACTGTAGGTTACTTTGGAACATCACTTACCTCAAATAGATCTAATTGCACATCCATTTAATTAAATCTGATATCTATTAGATACTATGCAAAATTGACGTTTCACCACTAAACGTAATTACCAGTCAAGCAGGTTATAGAATGCAGTGGCAGTTTTGTTTTAAATTAGCCATGCTGTTATACTTGGTCTGTTGGACTTAGGTATAATTTTGTAATCATACTTTTTGTTGTTTCCTGCAGGCTATAGCAGACTGCCCATAACACATAAAATGTAAAGCACAAATGTGCAGAGGCTTCAGGGAAACTGTAAATTTTATTAAAACGATGGACTTAAGACTCTCCATTAAATGTCAATGTTGTATTCCTCCATTATCCGTTCCACTTATTCATTAAATATTTTGTACATTTTGCACCAAATATAGTGTGAGATTATAACACTCTCTCCTGTGTACAATTCCATTGATTTTGATCATATCAGTATTTTCACTTGAAGCAGAGACACGTGTTCTTGTAAATCATGTTTATTAAGCAAGCAGTGTGTCTTTAAAAAAATGTGTACAAAAAAGTTTCACTTGTGCAACTCAAACACAGATACTGCATTTACTGATCAATGTTTAAGAATCTAATGATTTGGTTCTGGTGAAGTCAAAATGAGGTTGGATTCTGCCATTGGAAGAATATCGAACCAATCAGAGCATCGAATGCCTGCGAGACACGTTCTCTTTAACCATTTACCCATGTGCATTTTGGCTCTGGACAAATGAAAGCGGTTGGAATGTGTTTTTATTCTAGAATTTGCCAAATAGGTACTCAAACTGGATGCCAAAAACATCCACGTGCCCACCGGCGTTGGGCACGTGACAACAGACTAACCACGTGCCAGTTTCCATCTGAGAATCCCAGTCATAACAGGATGCAGTTTTAATTGCAATCTTAAGTGACAGTCCAATTCAGAGATGCTTCCTCTGCACATGATTGAGCTTAAGGGGACAAGTGAACACCTTTGCTCACTTGCAGGGTTGATGTGGCACACACACACACACACAATATATAGTCTGTTGTCACGTGCCCAACGCCGTTGGCTGTAAAGGTTTCTGTGAGACTAACATAATTGGTCAGACTCCAGAAGTCCGTAGCCAGTTAGCTAACTCGGATCATCACTCTCCCTGGCATGGGCATGTGCAGTGGGATGTGACGATGTGAAACATCATTAAAGGGCTGAGGGCTTGGTGCTTAATGAGCCATCTCATTTCTGTTTGGAGTGCAGCCCGAGACTCGTGTGAGATCTAACGACCGTGGGCGTCGTTTGCATTTGGCCAGAGCTAGACGTTTGGGTAAAAACAGACATGTTTCTCTAGATCGAACGTTTTACGAATTCAATATCCAAATGTTCGCTACAGTTTATAATTTGAAATCAACGGATGGTAATACAAAGACAATGGTTTGATATCATCTGATAGGATTATTGATTTTTACACCAGCTACTACCGCCGTGTAATTGAAATATTTAAGAAATATAAATATCACATTTCAGTTATCTCTTTGCAACGAGGAAGCAGGAGAGCAAGGATAGAAAAGCAGCTGCCAACATATAAATATAAGACTCCCAATTCGAGCCAAGTTTCAAGAAAGTTAACCAACAACTTTAAAACAAGCAAACATTAACCAATAAAAAACAAAAACAATTTCAACTGTGGTTATCAGCAAATAGAGCAGTTTGTTTAGATCAGGAATTTACAATGGCCATATCATTGATCATTCAGGAAGCGCATGTTTTTCAATTACTACTTACACTGAAGATAACTATGGTGCTTCGCATTTCAGGATTTAAAGAAAACATGATCTACTTATGGTTATAACAATTGAGGCACACCGATGCTTTGCAACACTATATGACAAGCTCTGGCACTAGTGCCTAATCTAATAGTGTCTTTAAAGAGCTTTTAAAGCCTTTGAACGGCACATAATCAATTGTCTAAATAGGGACAATAATATCATATTGATTCAATTAAAAAAACACAATCACAGATACCGTAACCTAATGATACGTTGGGTTACTTAAGAGTTACTCTTAACAACATTTTAACTTTTTCCAACTACATAGCATTACATTTATGAAGCAGAATATCTGTAATAAGCTATTAGTTAATTAAAGGAACAACGCCTTCATGTCTATTAAATTCAATAAAAGGACACATCTTGAAACCACAAATAAATTTTTTTTAAAACTAAAGTTATTCAGGTTCCTTGTTCTCAAAACATTTGTCCTAGCTGCCTTTCTAACTATACTGCATATAGATGGCTTTCAGACGTTTTCTAATTATTTTAGTGCAAATGCATAATAGGGTGTAAATAAACTTCAGCCTGTTCACCACTTCGAGGGATTTCATTTCATTGTCTTCTTATTTTTTAAAAACCAAGCTCAAAAAAGGTCACTAAACATTTACTTGTTCAGTCCATGAACACACAAAAGCAGAAAATAAGTTTCCGTTGCTGTTTGCATTCTTTTTAGACCTAAACTGTGTGGCAATTGTAAAAACGATCAATTAAGATCTTCATTTTAGCTGATATACACATAGTATTCTAACTAACCATACAATGCAAGCCTTTAAAAAAAAAAATATACGTCTTACAAGCCGTCACGGTGCCTGATTAGAATGTCAGTTGCCGGACACTTTCATTTTCCAGTAAAAAGCCCTCTTGCGATTGTTTTAGAGACACAGTACAACAACAAGACAGACTGTCATAACCAGGAAGGTTGTATGACAGAGAGGGGCAAACCCTGGTCACAACAGAAGCTAATTCAACATAGACCACATTAAGCCTCATATACTTACTACACACCGGATCAGAGTAGTGCACTATATTCTCACAGTAAGGACTATAGCAAAGAACAATTGATAAGAACAATAGTGTACAAAGCCTCCCATCCACTCTGGCCTGGTTTTAAGTAAGGTAGGCAGGCTACACCAATTATACAGGAAGTGGCCTGGTTTAGGGTAACTGTACCAAGCAGCATCGCAGGAAGACCCGTATTTAGGTCAGAGTGTCTGTCAGCATGATCAGTCTGGGCATATTGCTGCCGGCTCAGCCGCCTCAATCAGGCCCAGCCTTTCGCCAGTCCAATTGAATTAAATCCTGCGTTTACTCGGTCCAGGTCTAATCTCCGTCCGGTTTCAAGCTGTTCGGCCACCCGCTGCCTTTTTCCTTCTCTTCCTGGAGGCTGGTCTGCAGTTTGATCCAGATGTCGCTGTCTCCAGTCTTCAAGGCCTGCAGGAAGAGGTTGGTGTGCTCTCTGAGCATGTCCAGGTCCCCTTGGGTCCTGCGGTTCTGACGGAGCAGGTCCTTGGTTCTCAAGGTGATGTCCAGCAGGCCGGACTTGGACAGGATGTTGTACGTGTTGCAGAAGCGCTTGCGCTTGATGCCGTCATCACCGTCGTCGTCGTCTTGGTTACCGTCATCACGACTCTTGATGTTGTCCGTTGCGGAAGGTTGTGGAGGGGCTTGGGCTTTCTTAGGGTGGTCAGAGGTGTGAGACTGTGATGGGGTTAGGGTCAAGGCAGGGGTAGGGGTGACCTCTGACCTGCTAACGGCATGGGGCGAACTCGCAGGACTGCTACAAGCACTTGAGTCTGTGGGGGAGAGTGAGGGGGTGAGAGAGAGCCTGCGCTGTGGTGAGGGGGACAGGGAGCTAGAGTGAAGAGTGAGACCAGGTGTGCTGGAACCAGAAGAAACAGAACTACCAGACTGGTGCCTCTGCTGCTTGCCTCTGTGGATGTGATGGCGCTCCCGGTGGCCAGAAGCCAAACTGCGGCCTCTACCCGAACCCGAAGAAGAGCAAGAGGTTCCTCTGCCAGAGGAGCTGGAACTGTCTCCAGGGTGAGGGGCGATCTTGGGGTAAGACCTGAGGATGGGAATATACTTTTTAGGGCGCCGGCGTTTGGAGGAGGCCTCCTTGGAGTTGGTGCAGTGGGAGACCACTGGTTGGACAAAGACCACCTGGGGTGGCTGGACCACCTTCACAGCTGGGCTGAGCTCCCAGGGTTTCTGAGGAGCAGTGTCCCCAGGCTGAAGTAGGAAGACAGCAGAGGAAGACTTGTACACAAACAGTACTATGAGGATTATCATCACTACAAGTGAGACAAAGAAAAACATTTGAAACAGGCTGAATGTTCATATATCATCAGTTATCCAAACAAGATAGTTCAAGCAGACCAGAGCCCAGACTGATTAACTATGCCCCACTTTAAAGGAACCTTTCCGACATACTGGTTTTAGTAGAACATTGTTCATTATGATCATGGGAGACATGTTGGAGTAGGACCCCCCGACAACAGCAATCTGTGGAGGCTGAGACCCTGACACCGACCCAGGGCACTGAGTCCCTCTCTTGGAGGCAGAACGGGACAAGCCATCAGAATCTATGTTGCTAGCATCTGCAGAGGGAAGAAGGGAAAACAGGGACATTCTCAATTTCATTCCCTCACATCCTCTCTACTTGTCCCTTTCTCAAATCACATTGGAGGTGGTAAGAGTGGATTGAGATATGTTTTTATCCAATGGAGTTTGAGGTGACGAGAGGATGTTAACAGTGATATGGTGGGGAAGACTGTTGACAATAATTAATAGGAATTATAGCGAAATTGAGTGCTAACCTGAGAAGCCAGAGTCTCTTTCTGAGTCTGTTTTGGAGCTTCCAGACATCATGGTTTGTAGTTTGTCCATGGTCCTACTGTGTCCTTCGGCTTTCCTCTTGGTACTCATATTGTCTTGTCAATGATATTGTCAGTCGCTCTGACTACTGGCTACACCCACGTCAATGTAATAGAACGGATAGGAAACCTACAAGGCATCACAATAAGTACTGGGGTTATTAAATGGTCACTTCGTGTTTATAACAAGTCTTTCTGTTGTCTACGGGCGGTGGCATAAGATGTTTTGTAGTCAGCTGTTAAGCAAATACATGGAATTACAAATATATTTTGTATCATGGCATGCTGCAAAGTAGGCCAACTCAACTTAAGTATCTCGAGCAGATCAATGTTAGAGGGACACCTTAAGTTGATGTAACATATATATACTACTGGTTGCTTCATGGTGCAAAACGTCCAGTACAGTTTATGTTATGATGTGTACATTACATAGCTAAGACAGGAAGCAAAACACGAATGTTTTTATTATCCTGCTACTCTCTTACCTCTATACTGTATGTCCTTGCTGCTACTTGGGATCGTCTTCCTGTTTCGAGCTGCAGTTCAGCATATAAATAGCGAGTTAGTAGTTATTCACATTAAAGATAGCTACTACTACTGCAGTTAACTAACGACGTAACTTGTGTAAATAGCAACCAACAACTTCCTGGATGGTATTAGCTAGCAACTATAATAAACAATATAGTCCAAAAACGCATGGACCATATCGCAACTTTCCATTCCACATATCTAGTTTGTGCCCTCGGTCAACCATACCGTGTAATGTGACGTCCACTCCCAGTCGCTGTCCTTAAAATGAGGATGTGTGCGGTATAGGAGTCGACTAGACCGAGTACCAAACACACACACGATGCAGTACACGGGACTAGAGGTCTGGTACACCCATGTCTGCACTGGCGCACATATGCAGGATAAACTGTCACGAAAATACGCCAAGATAAACGTTTAAAGACCGCGATCGGGCATACACCAAATATTAATGTCCCCGAATAGTCAACAATTTTATCGGTTCGGCGAAAAGCTGGTCGGATACGGGATAATGCCCACTCTTTGTACCTCACATGTCCATATTTGGCAGTATGTGGGCGTGTCATAGTGTGGAGACGTCACAGTATTTGGGCTGTACAGCCCGCCCACTTCACAAATGTCACTGCCTCTTATTGGTCCTTGATTCTGCACTACGCCTTGAAACGTGACCGCATGCAAAGAGTGTGACACACTGTGAACATTTGGTTCAACGAGGGACCTTGGCGGATTCACACAGTAGGCGTACTGGCATTTAACGGGAATCCGTGACAGTAGACCATCCTGTTTTATAAATTACATAACGTCTGGCTGTACCATCATTTCCTCCTTAAGATATCAACATAACATTGTACAAAGAGAACTGTTTTCTTTAGTAATTTCAGTCATATTACTTTTTTAATCATAGAACCATAGTACAGTAGTTTAAAAACAATGAATATTGTAGGCCTAGTACAAACTTTTAACTTGATACAAATTAATGAGGTGGTCCAGGTGGAGGGGTAAGGCCTCACTCAGTCCACCCCTCTTGAGGCCCATGAGATATTTCCTCCTCCCAGTCGGGCAGAAACATTGTGAATACAATGAGCTCAGCACATTCCCAAGGCAAGGTCATCATTCACACTTGAGTCCAAACTTAATTTACAGGTGCCATGCCTGAGGCAGACAAATAATGACATACACAAAACTAATTTACACTTTAGAACTCAGATTTGACTCTGTAATTGTTATATTACACACATTGAACTAGTTATTTTTGGAAGGACAGTTTAACCCTGAACAGTTCTTCCATACTTCCAAATCACTATATAAACCAGTATTACAATGCACCTAGCTAGAAAGAAACAGAATTCTACATATTATGAATGTTTAAATGCACTTGAAGGTGTGTAAATGTGTGCATCTGTCTGAGCGTACATGTCATATCATAACCGTTTCAGGGATTAGTAGTGAAATATTTGAACTTATATATAAGTCTTACATAGTTTATTATAACTCCCAAGTCCATCTCTTTCTTTGGTAATGCGCTCATGTATCTGAACCTTTAGTACTGGCATACTGTTACAAGCAGAACTCAATAGAGTGGTAATGACGGTTAAGTATGTTCTGTCTATGTTCTGCATGCAGTCAACACTCGCTCTGCATTGTTACAGCCTTCTTTGTTTGTGTTCTAGACATATAGGCCGTTAATTCCCTTACTTTTCTGACAGCTTTTCAGGAACACTCCATGTGAGATGTGGCTTTATCCTTTGCCCCTTGGCAACTGGTAAACTCCTGTCCTGCCATCTCCTGTGCCCATCTCCTCCAGGTCCATGAGGTGAGGAGGAGATACTGTAACTCCAATGTAAGTGTATGTTATGTACCGCTTATATATATATATATATATATATTATATATATATATATATATATATATGAGTATATTATCCCTATAAACAGTGAAACTATTATCAGGACTTCAGGGATCAGAGCATTCTGTGATGTCTACCTGCAGCTGATCTCTATGAATGATGAGCTGAGGCATTGATGATGGTGTGGGGGTGGTTTATTCCATAGCAGAGTGGTGATTGGAGGATGAGCGGAGGCATTGATGATGGTGTGGGGGTGGTTTATTCCATAGCAGAGTGGTGATTGGAGGATGAGCGGAGGCATTGATGATGGTGTGGGGGTGGTTTATTCCATAGCAGAGAGGTGATTGGAGGATGAGCTGAGGCATCGCTGATGGTGTGGGGGTGGTTTATTCCATAGCAGAGAGGTGATTGGATGATGAGCTGAGGCATTGATGATGGTGTGGGGGTGGTTTATTCCATAGCAGAGAGGTGATTGGAGGATGAGCTGAGGAATTGATGATAGTCTGGGGGTGGTTTATTCCATAGCAGAGAGGTGATTGGAGGATGAGCTGAGGCATTGATGATGGTGTGGGAGTGGTTAATTCCATAGCAGAGAGGTGATTGGTGGATGAGCGGAGGCATTGATGACGGTGTGGGGGTGGTTAATTCCATAGCAGACAGGTGATTGGAGGATGAACTGAGGCATTGATGATGGTGTGGGGGTGGTTTAACCCATTGCAGGGAGGTGATTGGATGATATGAGGATCCACTTAGCTGTGGCACCTGCAACAAAACAGTATAAATAACAGCAGGCTTTATTTGCAGGTGTACTCACACTCCAAACATTTTCATCTCTCTCTCACTATCTCTGTCTCTCTGAGTGTGTGAGTGTGTGCGTGTGTCAGTATCCCTCGCCCCCCCCCCCCCAACCGTAAGAATGCAGTCTAGTAACACATACTTGCCACAGTCTTTGTCTCTCTTCCTGAGCTTCTTTCTTCTGGGACGGATCCTCATTCTGGGACTGCTAAGCAAAAAAAAAGTGGTGTTTTATTTAACAATTGTAAAGAAACAAACATGTAAGTCTTAGTTGTTACTATGTGACCATAACCATTTTGCCTTGTTAAATACATTGGGAACTAATTACAGATCTGTCAGGCCAAGATAATCAATCACACTCACCTTTCATTCAAATTCTTCATCCTGAGTCTAAAAAGAAGATAAAATGTCGTATGAGTCTATTTAGGATTATTAATTCTGGGCACCTTAAAAACATGTTTGGATATGAAAAACAAAAATAATGATTCCTTATTTTACGTGTCCAGGAAATTCACTATGCTCCAACAATAGGTTTTTGTTGCCTATTAGTGTGTGAAGGTGAATGGTCCCCACCATTTTCACAATTGCCAGGGGTTGTGTCAAATTTACTATCTGTTAAATGGGGAAAACGCTGGTTTCATTACCTGCACTCACAGCTCTGATGCTCCACAAATGTTAGCTCAACCTGCTTCCATGTTTTCTCAGCAGGAGTTATCCTCATCAGCTGACACACAAACACACACACACACACACACACAGGAAAACAAACACATTTGTTGAGGTGAGGAGCTGAGTGCTTATGTATCCATCTTTGACATGTTCAACTGACAGATATCCTAGGTGAAGCTGTGGCCGAATGTAGGAGTTCTAGATGAAGTGCAACGTGCAGCGCACAAACTGACAAACAGTGGGACAATGACACAAAGCAGAAACAACCCCACCAGTCACCAGAGAACCTCACCAAAGATCCTCACCAGAGAACCCCACCAATGAATCCCACCAATTAACCCCACCAGTCAACCTCACCACCAGTCAACATCACCAGAGAACCTCAGCAGAGAACCTCACCAGAGAACCTCACCAGTGAACCCCACCAATGAATCCCACCAATGAATCCCACCAATGAATCCCACCAATGAACTCCACCAGTCACCAGAGAACCTCACCAGTGAACCCCACCAATGAATCCCACCAATGAACTCCACCAGTCACCAGAGAACCTCACCAGAGAACCCCACCAGTGAACCCCACCAGTCAACCCTACAGTCAACCTCACCAGAGAACATCTCCACTGAACCCCACCAGTCAACCCCACCAGTCAACCTCACCAGAGAACCCCACCAGAGTCAACCTCACCAGAGAACCCCACCAGTCAACCCCACCTGCATGGTGACATTACGCATGGCAGTGGGGTGGCACTCCAGGATTTCGTCTCCGCAGCAACCAGCACATCGCAACAAGAGCACACACGCCGGCCTGAAGATATGCTCCACCACTTCAGGGTACTCGTGCTCCACCTTCACCAATAGCTCCATTGAATGGCACAAGCTCCGCCCCAGAACTTCTCGGAAAAGCATCACTGCAACAAGAGCAAGACAAGTGTTCACTGTCTGTTAAAAATGTAATAATGTTATCTCGCTGTAATGATGTTATTGGAACTTCAGCTATCCATACCATTAGAATGCATTTCCACTTGGGAGTAAGATGTCTGCAATGAATAACAAAAAAGAAGTTGGGCATCTGATTAGCATTCTTTTGTGGTAAAATGAGCAAGCTGTGAGAAAGCAAAGATTATATTATAACACATTTCAGTTCAACCAAGGTTGATGGGGCAGAATGAACCTGAACCAAATTAAATTGCAGGGCATCTGACTAGATCAGCAATGGCAAACTCATTTTGCCTAGTAAACCGCACCAGAGCAGGTTTTTGTACTGGCGTGTAGAGTGAAAAGGCTGCATGATTTTAGGTCAGTTATCAATTTGATAAAATATCAAACTGGCATTTAATATATTCAGATGTTGGCTGAGATCATTTTCATCTCAGTAAAACACAATGGACAGTGATATAACACAGAAGCTTGTGTGATGGATGAGGTCTTTAGTCCAAATGATTGACACCCAATGCTTCACACCATCAACATATCATTACAGGCTCAAATAAGTAGAGGGGTGCTCAAATAAAGTAGCTGGATCCTCTGAAAAATACCTGTTTTCCAGATATATATATATATATGTTTTGTATCTTTCACCTTTTCACTTTTTTTACTGATTTCTGTGTTTTTTAGTTTAAATGAACGTTTCCAATTACCAATTAAGAATGCCCCCCCATTAGCTGTATTGATAAACAGTTACAATAGCAGTGTTACCTTGAAGCCATAATTCCAACAAACCTCAGACACATTCTCATCACATGGCCCAGTTACAAAGGTCATAAGAAATAACTGTATTTATGTAACAGTCAGCTGAAGAGTGTTTTTCATGACCAACTACGTGTCATCAATCATCGAGCTGAGGCAATGATGTGGCAATTCTGCAGCCATCCACTGACGTTATACTGACGCCACATAATCAACCAGAACCAACTAAACCTAACCACTAGACAGTTCCCACAAACCACTAATGCACATGTACAGAAAAGGCATTTTGGGATGTCTCTATACTGTAAGTCTTGGTTAGGACCAGGGTGTGACTGGGTCAGGACCAATGAACACAAGCAGGCACAAATAGAAGCACAGTAAGTGGACAGGAAGCTCACAGAGACACTGTGAGAGATTCAGTCTTCTCATGGCCTCATGGATACTCTTTTCCTACTTGTAGCCTCTCTCTTCTCTTTTGAACTGTCTTTCTCCATCTCTACTCTCTCTCTCATGAATTATTTACCAGAAATGTCAGTTTTTCTTTTCGGGCTGGTTTAGACAATAGATTATGTCGGTGAATCTTTTCCTAATTTGTTACCCTCATGGATCTCACATCTCCCGTCTGGGCTCATTTCTCTCGAATAAGTCTCCCAGTTCACTCTTTTTCAACTGTACTTGAAGAGTTATAAACAGTCATCTGTGAACAGTTAAAAACTAAGAGTAAAGGTTTTCTCACTATAGGTTTTGCTCTGGTTAATGTTTCCATTAGGTGGTGGTCAGGTTTGGCACCGATTGAGTGGAACCAATAAAAATGACCATTTGTCTGTACTGATATGAATGAACTGGTTAGAACATTTCATCCCACCTGATACTTTTAGTGGAGATGTAGAAATTATTCTGAGAAAATGGCATTTTGGTTGTTGAGATCAATATTTAGTCTTTTTCAAGGCCAAAGGTCATTGTAGCATCCAGTACGTGTCTTCACAACAACTCCCGGTGAATTTGAAAGAGTTGAGGATCGCATAAAGACTTACTCATAGGCACCCACTAATTAGTTGTGTTTACCATGTTGCTGTTCCAACCAGGAAGTGATGCCAGTCAGTGCAGTCTCCCTGACTTGACCACTTCAGTTAGCTTGGATTGAGCCGCCTGAGGAAGTCGCTTAACAGTGATGAGATCAAGATACCCCTGCTGACAATGACCCCCAATCTACAGGTGATGCTGGCCATGGTGTTTTTGACTGCTGCATCACCTGGGAGGCTTTTTGTTTAAGACTAAACTATTCAAGTGTGTTCGTGAAATGTCTTGATCTGTCCATGGATAGACAGAGACACTTCAAACTTCCCCCTCAACATTTATCAAAGTACTTTTTGACTATCAAACCCACACGTCGTTTCTAAAACTCAGTGCTGAAAAAAATATTTGCGTAGCCAATGTATGTTTAGCGCCACAAACATTGCACCGAAGTTCCCAGCCTATCTCACTTTTTGAGTAGAGACATAAACACAGTCCTTTTGTGGACCGGTTTGCCCAGCCCCAGATGTTCCAGCTAACAGCTGCAGATGGATTATCTGTTACTGGGACTTCGGCTCCTGTAAATATCTGCTCTCATGACTAATTTGCTTCACACCGCGGTGGCAAACATCCATGGATACATTGCTAAATCGGTATAAACTTTACACTACCTTTTCTAAAAAAAATAAGTTTCTTAGTGTCTGTTAAATGTGTGGCTAGTTTGGCTCCTACTACTTTATAACCTTATTAGGGCGATGTAATTACTGTAGCTTTTTGCACAATGAACCAGAAGATAATTTGATCATTGACATCTCTTGATGACTCACATACACCTGTAATCTATAGACTAAATGACAAAGGCACTAATACCGATACTCATTGCTTTTTCCCGTTAAATGTAAACGAGTAACATTTTGGGATCAGAAGATAGATAGAAAATATACAAAAATAGTTTTTTGTATCCTATTTACCAAAAACGTTTTTGACTGAAATAAATAGCTATAGCCATATTTCGACCATTAAACACAATCCCAAAATATTTCATACCAACGTCTTTTGTACGTTGCTATATTTAAAATAAGTGCAGGAACCACTGTTAAAAAAAAGAAATAAAATGTTAAACTTTACCTGGGCTGGCAGTAAGTTGAAAAGAATAGTTGTAAAAACGAAACTTAGCATCTTGGAGAAATGATGTGACTTAGGACTGGTTGAGCGCTTCCCGGCTGCACATCTGTGACTGTGAGGATATAAATCATTCTGCTGGATGTTGCGGCGATGGAACATAATCAAAACGCGATAAGTAACAGTTGATGACTCTGAGTGTTCATTAAAGCGCTCTTATGTTTCTTATGGATATCTTCCCCAAAAGCACAAGCTTCTTACCCCCATCATATCTCCCTCCCTCTCGCATTAGACGTTTACCCAGACGAACTGAGATAGCGTTTTCCAAATTTGCATTCACACATGTGTATTTAAACTTTTCAAAAGCGACATTTTCATAACAAAATACGAGAAACGGGATGATACGTGGTGATATTTGATGGGAGGAATCATGCCAGTTCAACATTTTGACATTTGCAGGATATGAGACTGTTACACTATACAGATTGCTATACCTTTGATAAGAATCTAAATATTTGAATCATCCATTTATTTTCCAATATGAAATATCAAATTCCTTACTAAATATGGAATAGGTATTGGATTTCTCCCATTAAATGTAACGAAGCCAATAATAATAGCTTGGGGGGTTTCAATATCAATAGATTATACGAATAGTGATACCACAATGATGTCCCATGGTTAATATAAATGTGCTTTAGTGAAACTGTATTATTATTCATACTTCATGATACAGTGTTTTACTCTGGTTTATGAATTTAACCTTCTCTGTAAGCTCATATGGGCATTGACTTTGTCTGACTTCAGGAATTCCAGAAATGCGTCATCCAGTCTGCAGGTGGTTCTCAAATAAATTAAATCCTTGTGAGAAACTATTGCGACTTATCGAGGATGTCGTTTTCTCTCAAGGTCGGGAAGGGCGGATAAATTAAAAAAGTTTAGCCAAAAACAGTTGTCGGTCGCTGTTATAATGTATTGTAGTGTATGCAAAAGCATAAACATGTTAACAAGAGCTTATATCAATATAAATTATTGCAATTATTTTATGCAGGCTTCTGTCTTTTCTGCTTTCTTAGCTTTTATTAGGATTATTCTTGTCTTAGTCAAAAAATCATCCAATGCTCATTTAAAGCCGACAGAACCTTACTTTTCTGACCTCTCTTTAACCCACAGTGGTCATTTTTGGAGCTTTGGCGCAATAACCTAATCGTGAGTCGGGCGAGACCGTGACTAGGACCACCAGTGTACAATAAACACTTCACCAGGGATGTTCGACTAATTAGCTATAACATGTAAAAAGATTACATTTTATCTCTAAGCATGAGCATGTAAAAATACTGTTCAACAAACAATTTTCCACCAATGATGAATGCCGTTACTGATGGTGGTCCAATGTGAAACATCCGATCTGACATTTCTGTTATTAACACTAGAGAGATTGATGACAAGCTAATTAGGAAAATTGTTTTAAATGTGTGTCCAGAGACGAGATAACCGCGAAGGATGATCCTCTCCCATTCCTGCCTCCATTTTTTATAGATTGAATACATGAGTTGACTACAGTTATCTACCAAATTGAAGTATGATCAGTGGTTTACCTCTGCCTTCACATACCTCAAATGTATTGAGTTGAGCAACCACCACACATTGCATTTGCGCTCCAGTAATAGCAAACGCTCTTATCCAGAGCATTTGAACTGTTAGAATAAATAGAACGGCAGAACAATCTGTCAGTCAGCCTCTTAACCAGGGAGGGCTCTATGGCAGGGTCAGAGGTAACAGCTGTGACTTTGTTTCCCTGAGAACTGAATCAACGCCCATGTTCCACTCCCAGTGCAGCACCAGATTTTGGTGGTTCCCCAGTCTCAGAGGGGAAATGAGGACCATTTGGGCTGCAGGGGCCGGTAGAGCTTCCTTAACATATTGCAACAGCAGGTGGGACGGTGATATGTAGCATCTCCGGGGGATAACAATCCCATTTTACCGAGATGTAGAAAGAGAAAGTAAGATGATTCAATCAATATGTACTTGGATTTCTCTGAACAGGGACTGGGTGTTAAGTGTAGGTGTAGTGTGGTTGGTTTGGTCAGTGACGTTTGGTTGCGGTCACAACCAGAAACCTACGACTTGTCCTGTGGGTCGAAGGTGAGCAGACCGAAACAGAGAAAGCTCCTGGGAAAGAGGGAAAATGTGTGTGTGTGAGTAAAAGCATAAATGACATACAACTAGTGATTGAACTACAGTATCGGGTTGTGCTATAGCAGATTTCCCAGAGACATCTTGAGTAGTCACCATGTTAGTTCCCAGGGACACACAGTAGCAAATGCCTAACGTTTAGGATTTATGTGACCTCTGAGGCTAAACAACTACAAATCCGTTCTCAGACACACATACAGACACACACACACTTTGGTTATACTATGGGGCCTTCTAGTGGACAAAACATGCTGAACTAAAAATCTGTGGCTTTTAATTTATTAAGCAGAATTGCTCATTCAGAGCAATTTAAATAGGCAATTTCTTACCCAGAACCTAAAGGAGTAATCAAACATATAAGCTTGTGTGCACACAAAAAACCCCACTAACAATTAAATGTATCAACTCTCCAAAAATTATTTCCACTTATTCTAAACTCGATTTAGGTCTTTTGACTGGGCCACTCCAGGACATTTACCTTTTGTTTGTCCTGCTCAAAAATTATTATTTCCCTCACAGGTCTGTTGCAGACTTCAACAGTTTTCCTTCCAGGATTTCTCTGTTATTTCATGCATTTATTTTGCTCAAAATGTCTCTAAGCTTTCCAGAGACTGATGTGGAGCAGCATTTCCATAGCATGATGCTGCCACCACCATACGTAACGGTTGTAATGGTGTCCTCAAGAAGATGTGCTGTGTTTGGCATTTTATCTGGTCTCACTCTCCCACATGCCTTTAAGCAGAGTAGATGCAAGTTGTAATCTTTTGCCAGTCTGGGCATAGGCTAGTGTTGCAGTTCGAACAGGGTCCCCTAGCTGAGCCATTAAACTCTGTAACTCTTATTAACCTCAGACTTGTAACCTTCTTATCCGGATACTCAGTTTTTGGACTGATTCACAGTTGTCCAATTTTCTCTATATTATAATAACTTTGTTGTGTTTCGCAGTATGGTCAGTGCTTGGAAAAGTTCTTAACCCTGATTTGTGCTTTAAATGAACCTTCGTTTGGGTTTACTTAGAATGTTCCTTTGTCTTCATTACTTAGTTTTGTTAGTACCAGTACTTAATGTGAGACTACCAAGAAACAGGTGCATTTAACCAGAAATCACGTGAAACACAAATGGACTCCAACTAATTATGACAATTAATAATCCAAGACAAGTGTTTCAGCCAGAGCTCATTCAGATGTACCATAGCAAAAGGGGTGAATATTTATGCAAACAATTGTTATATTTGTAGGTAATTTAGAACTTGCCTTGAACTTAATTTTGACATTAAGGAAGTTGGTGTTGATCAGCGGAAAAACCTCCTGATTCAATCGATTTTGATGTTCATGTGGTCATGGGATCCAGCTGACAGGATAAATATGGATGCTTGCCACTTTGACCAGCTCACGTTCATTTGTACCCTAAGCAGTGAT
>CM055734.1:18152985-18219424 GCA_029465975.1 Dallia pectoralis | reverse complement strand
GACAGGAGCCGATGCAGAAAGCCTGGCAGCATGGCTGTGCCCCCGATGATCACCAGGTTCTCAGACAAAGCCTTGCGGGTGTCGATGGGACACTGGTGGGTGGGGGTAACGTGTGTGGTTAGAAACTAATCAGTCGCCATGAGTCACCTTTTATATTTCCCTAATGTACTGCCCACAATCATAGCAGAGTGCTGGGCTTAAAATCCCAAGCAGGAAATGAATGCATAAAAAATGCTTATTGCTTTTCAGAGACCGGTGCCATGGGGCGACAGAAGGAAAAGGTCTGGGGCCCGGTGAAGAACAAGACTTATCTGACCGGCTGGGTTGAACAAGGTCAACAAACTGAGCTTGCAATATATGCATGTACATTCTGTGTTAGGGAGGAAAATGGTCATGAACGGTATTTAGATGCTCAAATAAGCCGGGCGTAGATCTGCTAAACGAGGCCCAAGTTGCTGACTTGGTCGTCTCAGGAGGAACAGCTCATTGACCCACTGTGGAGTGGATACACAGTGGAGAGGACTGTTTACAAGCAGAACTGCACGGCTTGTCCCAGTAGTCCGGGACTGATGAGCACTTATGGTACCACATTGGTCCTGCAAGCCGAGTATGAGGGCTGCTCTGCCTATTGAGATTAATGGACTATCATTACACTGATCCAGCCCGTCTCAAAAGGGACCAAGACGGTTTTCACCTCAGCCAGCCGGCATCTGCAAAGTGTTGCTATGGTAACAGGGTCAAAGTAAGCCTAGCACGTATTTTTGCGATGCGTCCCGAAAATGGAAAGGAAGGAATTAACAGAACAGACAACGATATTAATTTGAAAGCACAGATGTCTGATAACGTCACAGTGACCGAGACAACATAGCCCAGTAATTACTAATGACGAGAGAGCGGCGCGACTCAAATTCACAAGCAGCCTATTTCGGCAGCATCTCTCGTTGTTAGGCAGAAATAACCCAGTTATTGTCTTCCTAAGACATGGGTAGAGATTATATTATTTTAAAGATGTGTTTAAAAGTTTTACCTTGACCAAAGCGTCAAGCACCAGAGTGGCCACACTTTTTTCCTCGTTGTCCTGCTCAAATAACATCTCCATTATGGAGTCCCTGAGAAATAAACACCAAAGTCACTCTCTACATTGCGTCATCATAACGATACTGTGAATCTCTGCAGTTCCATTAGATTTAATAAACTTGTTTAATGCCCTAAAGGGCCAAACTAGTCTCATTAACTGCTGCGAAGAACAGAGACATGATGAACGACATTGCAGAAACAACCCAGATTCAATAATAGAAGGTGACCCAGAAAGAAAAGGAACAGAACCGAATAAATAGGTTTTAAATGTACTGGACGTGAAGGACAAAAAGTATTGGTTAATGTCAGAAAACACAACCCTGTGCTGTGTATTGTGTATGCACCAACTGTAGTTGAGGATATACTTCATTGTGTTTGTCATTTTGTTTTAGGTTTATGGGTTAGTTAGGTCTAGGGATGGAGGCACCAAGCAATAAACAGTTACCTGATTTGACCCTTGATATGCATAATCTTCTCTCCATCCAATGGGTACTCCACGTCAGGGGGGGGTGTGGGACGCTAAAGGAAGACCATGGACGGGAAGATATCAAAGGCACTAGATTACAATATGAACGGCACTTATTAGAACGACACAGAAATAACCATTGTTCTACAGACATGGCTGACTTGACAGACTGGAGGCTAATGATCACTCACCTCAGCCGTGCCCTCCAAGTTAAACTTGGCCTCCTGGATCTTAAGGCCTCTTTCTAAGTCACTGACAAAACAAGTCCTGACTGAAAAACAAGAAAACCACATTACCAATGTCAATTATAGTACAACACCAGAATGTTTTGAGGCAAAAATAGCTTCCATTTAAAAGCCACACAGGAATCACTGCAGTGTTTTGTTTGCTCAAAAGAAGCAAGAGTTTTTGGTCTCTTTTTAACATACCCTTAATATCCTCCACCACCTCCTCTGGGATGGAACCTGGGAAAGACAGACCTGATTATTAGAAAGACAGCTTCATATATGACCCACTTAGCCTATAACACAAATCTGAAATATAGAACTTAAGGTGGAGGTGTACAAGTATCTGGGCGTGCACATCAACAATAAACTGGGCTGGGCAGATCAACTCCATCCTAGAAAACCCCTCTCATCCTCTCTACGACGAGCTGTGGCTACAGCGGAGTAACTTCAGCCAACGCCTCATCCTCCACAGGTGCAGGACGGAGCGCTTCAGGCGTTCCTTTGTACCTACAGCCATCAGACTCCATAGCACTGCCTGTGGGGATGACCTCAGCACTGGTCGGCTGTGAGCCCCCCTCTCAAGAGCGCGCCCCCCTCTCTCCCTCCATCACTACCGCCTGGAAGAGCCCCCCCCCCTTTCCCCTCCAAACTCTGCACTGCTCATAGACTCATAACCATATACATTACATTGTATTTTACTATTTATTAATTAATTGTACTGTCGTTTTACTTAATTTGTTCTGCTGCTGTTACACAAACATTTCCCCTCTGGGATTAATAAAGTGTTATTCTATTCTAATTTCAGAACCAAAGTACTACATGTCTTCGCCCCATCGGAGACAGAAAATCATCCTCAGATGGGGTTAAGTATAATGGCAGCAACTGATTGAGGGAAGAAACTTGCAAAATACTGATTGTGGGATCTTACCAATTACTGTCGGAAGACTCTGTCCAGTACTAGAGTCTGAGTCCACTGTACACTGTTCCACCAATAATGCATCCAGCTCCCTAAAGGACAAAATACACACAGACAATTGAAACAAAAAGTAACTAGCACCTCTAAAAGCAAACACCATCAATTTGATTGAGTGAAATAGAAAAACAAAAAAAATGCAACGACTTGAAAAACAAAGTTTATCAGACAAAGTAAAGCATCATCAAACACACTTACTTATGAATGGCCTTTCCACCCAAAGGCAAGGCTTCCCAGGCTGACAGGATGGGGACACACTCATACACAGGCAGCACCAGTGTCTCTGTGTAGCCACAATCCATCACCAGGGCCGAGTTGATGCCCAGTGTCATGATTGACATGAGGTGACTGGGGGCAAACAGCAGCGACGGAACCTGGGAAACACAAGACGCATCAAGAGATAAGAGGCCGATAGCAACACACCACCTGAAACCACACTACACAATCCAATCAACACACCACCTGAAACCATACTACACAATCCAATATGGACATGAATCTGCATTCCCCATCTCAACTGTCTGGGTTAGGAGGGGCATGTTGCGCATTCGTACCAGGTACACCAAATCAACAAACATGTGGTGGTAGAAAGACAAAAATGCATTCTCAGACAGTACCTCAAACTGTTTGAAGAAAACCTTGGTGAGGGTTTCTCTGAAATGGGAGGGGCAGAGGATGGACTCAATAACCACCACCCTCCTGTCACGAGGGTTCACCAGGAGGTGCCTGAGTGGGATGGGGGGAGAGTGGAGACATTTGTTCCGGGAGTAGAGAGTCAGACGCTTAACCATCATTGCTCTTATGAATGGGGACATTGTCAGGTAAACACAAACGGCTCTGATGTCTAAGTAAATACACACCCGACCATGTCAGACGAGGCTCACCTGAAGTAGAGCATGTGGATAAACTCCTTGAGGTTGGAGTACAACTCCTCTGTGTTTATGTTGTACTGAACCACTTTGACAGACTAAGAGAGAAAACAGTCAGAACTTGTTTAGACGAGGCAAAGCGTTACGGTAAGTTATAAAAGAACCCATTATTTGCTCACTAACTAGCTCACCTGCTGCTGTCCCGGCTTCTGTATTTCGCTGGGAATTATAAACCTGGGCCCCGTCTCTCCAGCAAAACCACATCTGCATGATCATACATCCAGTTAACTCATCACACCAGAAATTGATAAAGGTGTGCCTCACAATACACGAAACGGAGTTGACACTGAAGGTCTTAGCTGACTGTAATTTGATTTGAGGCCATACGAGGCCTGTTTACCAAAATAACCCAGCTATCGTGATAGCTAGCTACTGACGTTTCCATCAATAACCCTTTACAGAAGAAAATATTACTGTTAGATTTGGTTAACTAAATAAGTGTTTTACACCTTGGTGTCCATTAACGGTACATTTAATCCATAAAATGTGTTGTTAAGTATATATGTCTAGCTTACAGCCAATGTTGTTAGCATTACCAGCTAGTCACCTAGCTACTACTGTCTGTACCACGAAGCAGACTCACTAAATACTCACTTTGTGTATGCAGCTCCTAAATCAATGACGACTGCTGTTTTTTCTCCTCCACTCCCCAACCCTTCATATAAGGGCATTTCAACGTTTGTATTTATTTAATTGTTTCCAAAACCTGGAATATCCTGAACGAAACACAAGAGCAAGGATACGATTCCCTAGTAGGTTGGGCTCGGTTGTATTTGATAGGCTGGGTCCTTTATGCTTGAGTAATGACGCCCGTGGTTCTGCCTGATTAAAAATAGTTTGCCATATAAATTAATTGATTTACTTTATGTTATATACTTTTAATAAGGAATACAAATGCATCTGAAATAAATCTCTATAGTAATATATAGATAATATGAAATACATTTTCCAATTACGGCTTATATGCACTTTTCACATAATTAACATTTATTAACAGCAGTATATTGCGGCTAGGTCGGATGCATAATCACATACACTTTTGTTTTGTGTTGGTCTTGATAGTTTTAATATATCAGTAAGGGTTTTCGCTATAATCAAGTGGTGTGTCAAGTGGTAGGTGAAATCTAAGAGGTGCCCAACACAAGTTTCGGTAAGGTGCCGTCTATTCAGCAGCACATTGGCCAAAAAACGGCGTGCAATCGTTGTACAAATGATTATATTTTTTCAAATTGCCACACTAAAATAATTGGCTGTTATGCAACGCTATTCAACATGAAATATTACTGAATGTTCTTAATAAATCATATGTGTCCGCGCGCGCGCTCAGTCGCCCAGCAGATCCAGGCACTCTGCCATTCAGCCACACGGGCGCGCGCATGCACACGAAACGCTTGTCTACGTTATGTGATGCTGAGCCACACAACAATAAACACTATCGGCGATTCCTTCAGCTTGCTTCCGGATCAATAGTTTCAGCTTATTAATATCAAATCGATGCTGTTGTAATATAAAGCAAAAGCTGGAGAAAAGGCATACCGCCCTTTGCAATGAGGTAGACATTATACTCGTCTACGAATAGCAGGTAAGGAAAATGCATTATACTGTGTATTTTTTTCGCAAGACTTGCTGTATTTTACCTGTTTTATTGTATTTTAGGTCTCGTTCCAATCTATTGATGGGAGGATTGTTCATGACATGCTTCTAACATAAGACGCACTTTCTTCACTGTAGCCTAAATTGCACAGTCACAAAAGCACATAAGACAGGCAGGCACTAGAAGATAACTTCGATGTCCTGGCATTGCATCTGTTCACTATAGCGGATTGTCTCTGCAGTGGCATCGCGTGGATGTATACAGATGTTTGCTTACATAAGGTTTACTTTATTTATTATATGAAACGCATAACTGGCTGCAGCTTGGTGTCTTGATTCTTGAGTGCATTCTTGACTCTTTGAGTGCATTCATTAACATTGATTAGTGATGTAAAGCAGCGTGTGCAGCGGTGGTGTTGGTTAGCGTTGTGTGTGTGTGGGTGTGTGTGTGTGTGTGTGTGTGTGTGCGCGTGTGTGTGCGTGTGCGTGTGCGTGCATGTTCAGCGGTGGTGCTGGTTAGCGTTGTGTGTGTGTTTGTTTTAGGGATTTATGTTGGCGTTTGAGACGTCTGACACCGCTACAACACCGGGAGGCTGAGGTAACTAGGGTGTCTCCCAGGCAACACGATTACCTTTTCCAATTAACTTCTCCATTGTTTTTGTAAAAAAAATATATTTGGGCAATTGATAAAAGATTGGTAATTAAATTTAGTTTACATTCCCTTGCGAGAGTATGCATCACCCTGACCGATATCTAATGTTACTGGTATTTGATTATTAAAACACTGAAACAAAAAAACTGTCGTTAAGTGACAATTGTTTTTATGTTTATAAAAAAATAAAAGTTTTGTTGCTTGTAAAATTATTCAACCACTGTGCTGTTGAAGCTCTCAGTTTATACTAGCCCTAACCCAAATTATGAACAAAATTGCTACTGTCTGGTACTGAAATATGTTACTGGTTTAAATTGCCCATTTCTGAAGACACACTCTTTAGAATTGTGATGGCAGCATCATACTGTATAGGGATGCTCCTCATCATACTGTAGGGATGCTCCTCATCATACTGTAGGGATGCTCCTCATCATACTGTAGGGATGCTCCTCATCAGCATCCTACTGTAGGGATGCTCCTCATCCTACTGTAGGGATGCTCCTCATCATACTGTAGGGATGCTCCTCATCATACTGTAGGGATGCTCCTCATCATACTGTAGGGATGCTCCTCATCATACTGTAGGGATGCTCCTCATCATACTGTAGGGATGCTCCTCATCATACTGTAGGGATGCTCCTCATCATACTGTAGGGATGCTCCTCATCATACTGTAGGGATGCTCCTCATCATACTGTAGGGATGCTCCTCATCATACTGTAGGGATGCTCCTCATCAGCATCATACTGTAGGGATGCTCCTCATCATACTGTAGGGATGCTCCTCATCAGCATCATACTGTAGGGATGCTCCTCATCAGCATAATACTGTAGGGATGCTCCTCATCAGCATAATATTGTAGGGATGCTCCTCATCATACTGTAGGGATGCTCCTCATCATACTGTAGGGATGCTCCTCATCATACTGTAGGGATGCTCCTCATCATACTGTAGGGATGCTCCTCATCATACTGTAGGGATGCTCCTCATCATACTGTAGGGATGCTCCTCATCATACTGTAGGGATGCTCCTCATCATACTGTAGGGATGCTCCCTCATCATACTGTAGGGATGCTCCTCATCATACTGTAGGGATGCTCCTCATCATACTGTAGGGATGCTCCTCATCATGTATCATACTGTAGGGATGCTCCTCATCAGTATCATACTGTAGGGATGCTCCTCATCATACTGTAGGGATGCTCCTCATCATACTGTAGGGATGCTTCTCATCATACTGTAGGGATGCTCCTCATCATACTGTAGGGATGCTCCTCATCATACTGTAGGGATGCTCCTCATCAGCATCATACTGTAGGGATGCTCCTCATCATACTGTAGGGATGCTCCTCATCATCATCATACTATAGGGATGCTCCTCATCATACTGTAGGGATGCTCCTCATCAGTATCATACTGTGGGGATGCTCCTCATCATACTGTAGGGATGCTCCTCATCATACAGTAGGGATGCTCCTCATCATACTGTAGGGATGCTCCTCATCATACTGTAGGGATGCTCCTCATCATACAGTAGGGATGCTCCTCATCATACTGTAGGAATGCTCCTCATCATACTGTAGGGATGCTCCTCATCAGCATCATACTGTAGGGATGCTCCTCATCATACTGTAGGGATGCTCCTCATCAGCATCATACTGTAGGGATGCTCCTCATCAGTATCATACTGTAGGGATGCTCCTCATCAGTATCATACTGTAGGGATGCTCCTCATCATACTGTAGGGATGCTCCTCATCAGTATCATACTTTAGGGATGCTCCTCATCATACTGTAGGGATGCTCCTCATCAGTATCATATTGTAGGGATGCTCCTAATCAGTATCATATTGTAGGGATGCTCCTCATCAGTATCATACTGTAGGGATGCTTTTCCTCAGCATCATACTGAACTGCATAAAGGAAGAATGATTAGAGGAAAACATGTGTAGTTCAAGAGAAGAATAGAAATGCAAGTCTGTTCCAAAAAGATGCTGCCATGAAAAAACGAATGTATGGAAAGAAACCAATGTGCCCACACAACAGTAAATGTGTTTTCCCCTGCTCTATTTTCCCGTGCCAAACAAACTGGCAAATGGTGGTCAACACACATATTGTCTAACAAGTCTAACATACTCAGACGCAAAATCTGCCAAGAACAAAATGAGCCAAAATCACAGAAACCAAAAGCTTGTTGAATACTTATACAAGCATCATATCGTATTTCCCTTTTGTCTTCTTACTAATATTTTTCAACATAAAACCATTATCACATTACAATAAATACATTATAAACCATACTGAAAAAATTAGATATAATAAAATAAATTGAAAGTGTTGGCATATATGGTACATTTTAGATGTAAATTAGGTTTAGTCTTATGCACATGCTGAGAAAGACTGCGTTATTCTGGAGAGAAATCATGTCTATTTATAGTTCATTTGAAATGTAAAGAATTTGCTGTGCTAGGTTGTACTGTGTGTGTGTGTGTGTGTGTGCGTGCGTGCGTGCGTGCGTGCCCGTGTGTGTCTGTGCACGTGTGTGTGTGTGCACGTGTGTGCGTGCACGTGTGTATAAGGACAATATCCAGAGTGTGATAAAAAAACAGCAAGAGGAAGAGAGATAGTCCTTATTTTCCATTGAGCTGATTAAAAGGCCTGGCTACAACATCAAAGGAAAGGATTAAACCTCTGTGAATATACACCACGGCATAAGTTGGGTTCGATTTCACAAATAACTGGCAACGCTGTCAAA
This sequence comes from Dallia pectoralis, assembly GCA_029465975.1. Taxonomy (NCBI): domain Eukaryota; kingdom Metazoa; phylum Chordata; class Actinopteri; order Esociformes; family Umbridae; genus Dallia; species Dallia pectoralis. Next base: position 18,210,752 of record CM055734.1, on the reverse strand, counting down.
CGACTCACCTAATTCACAGTTCTAATTCAAACACATTATTTCATTAACTTGGCCTGAATCGTGACATTTTTCAGTTTAATGCACATCTTATATAAGCGGTCAGATTTACCCAGGGCCAGTAAATTAAAAATAACTGTTTCAAATCTGTGAGCCTGAACAGTAAAACAAGTTTGAAACAATGATCTTCATTTTCCTTGAGAAACGCACATAACCCTAAATACTCATGTAAGTCACTGTGTATAAATGTCTACATTTCATAAAAAGATATTCCTAAGATAGCTCTTAATATTTAACACCTTTTCTTTCCTCAGCTGAATTTCCAGTCCATTTGGGTGTGACCTGTTTGAGTCTCTTTAACAAGTCTCCTCTGGCCACTGTGACCCCTCTCGTCATCTCCATGTTTACTATCTGGTGAGATGAAAGGGATGTGGTTGTCTGTGACTCTCCATCGCCTCCTACTGGCAGGAGTCTGTCTCTGCGTTTACAGCACCCCAGTCCCGACACTCCACAATTACGCACCCTCCTCACAGGACAGGGGCTGCGATGGACAAGCCGAGGAGACAATAAATGGAGAGCCCTGTGTAATACGAGAAAAGCCTGTCAGCTTCTCAACAACAGGGCTTCAGTCTGGGCCTTCTGGTCCTGGCAGACCTTTCAATAGGATGTCAGAACACACGACTGGCAGCTTTACTGACCTATCAAAGATTATACGAGCAGGGGGAGGCACTGGCCCAGATATGGAGGGAAGCAAACCCAGGGGGATGAAGACATTGACGAAAACAGAGAATCGGGACAGTCGAGGGGGTGTGTCTGGACCAAGAGCGGTTGATACTGGAGCTGAAAGACAGATAAGGGAGACAGAGCATGCGTTTAAAGGGAAGGAGACTTTCAGACAGCCAGTTGAAGCTCCAGAGCTCAGAACAGATGAAATGATGCGTGCTGCCACAGCATCCAGAGGCCTCAAGTCAGATAGCCAGACAGGGATGCTCCCAGCTGCGGGAAGGAGAGACCATATCCTGGAAGAGAGGCCAGGCCTCCAGGGAGGAGATGGGAGGCACGGACAGAGCTTGCTTGGCCAGGGAGCTGTTCTTCTGGGGCACGAGATAGGGGCGGGCCGACCCAGTTCTCTATCTCCCCGTAGCCTTCTCACACACTCACCTTTGACCTCCATCCCACCATCTGCATGGGGATCCAGAGAAGCGTCATCACTGCCCCCTGGTGGTCTGGAGGATGCCATCCATGCCACTCTGCGTCCCCAGGATGGAGTTACAGCACTCTCAGACCCCCTACTGCCTGACCTCGGACCAGCCCTCACAAGCTCCTCCAGACAGGATGATCCGGACAGCCTTTGCACTGAACCCCTGCAACAAAATGGAGGTAAGTAAACAGTAGCTATGTTCCAATAAGTACGTACTGGACATGTTTGTCAGAGCCTGTGGGGACAACCTGAAGTCAAGGTAGTGCCCCGCCACACACAGGTATAATCCAATTGGGTTTTTGTACAAGGCTTGCTCTGCCACACAGCTAGAAACACTGCTGCTCTGGCCGTTGTCAATTTCCTCACGCGTGTTCTGCGGCAGGGAGATGCACTCTTCTGACTGTTTGCATTTCTCCTAGGTATCACAAGGTTTCTTTAAACGCTAGGGAAATGAAAGTGACACGCCTAGCAGCAAAGATCTCCTTTGATGAACGGGGGAGAGGGAGGGGGGTTTGGTGGTTTTCCACGCTTCACTTTGAACCCTTAGCAGTCATGGACCCGGCGAAGCAGACTAATTACTTTCTATATCTGACGGTAGAAATAAACTCGCACGACTGCGAGGAACAGCGGTGACAGGGACCGCTATACAAGCTGTCTGTTGGATTCGCACACCTTCCAGCTTCAGCTCTCTCTATTACACAAACCATCCGTCATTCCTTCCCTCTTTCTTCTCCTCACTCATCTTTCCTTTCTCTCCCTCCCCCACACTATTTCCCTCACGCTTTATCCTAGCGAGAAACATCAAGGCAGGTTCTTACAGTTTGGTTCAGTCGTCTAGTGGATTAGAGGAGTCTGTCAGAGCCAATACGTGTTCCTGGCAGTTCGCAGCAGCTTGGCGGTCCTCTGAGGATCACCTGTTCGTTCTACAGAAAGTCTGTTAGCATTCCTCTGTGACCTGTGTGACCTCTGTGACCTCTGTGAGCTGTGTGACCTGTGTGACCTGTGTCAGCTGTGTGACCTGTGTGACCTGTGTGAGCTGTGTGAGCTGTGTGAGCTGTGTGACCTGTGTGACCTCTGTGAGCTGTGTGACCTCTGTGAGCTGTGTGACCTGTGTCAGCTGTGTGAGCTGTGTGACCTGTGTTTGCTGTGTGAGCTGTGTGACCTGTGTAAGCTGTGTGACCTGTGTAAGATGTGTGAGCTGTGTGACCCGTGTGAGCTGTGTGACCTGTGTGACCTGTGTGAGCTGTGTGAGCCGTGTGTGCTGTGTGAACTCTGTGAGCTGTGTGACCTCTGTGAGCTGTGTGACCTCTGTGACCTGTGTGAGCTGTGTGAACTGTGTGAGCTGTGTGACCTCTGTGAGCAGTGTGACCTGTGTGAGCTGTGTGAGTTTACCTTTAGGGACACGTGGCTTCCTTCGAGCAGACGTTGTTTAAAAAAATGTAAAGATATGTTTGATGTAAGTTAAAATAAGGAAGATTTACTCTGACTGTATATCCAACATTATTAGGATCCACAAACGCATTTTTTGTGAGAATTTGATAGATTAATCCTGTCTGTGTGTGTTTTTACCAACGCAGCCACAGAGGGTACAATGTCCTCAGAAGACTTCCCTCTCATCTTCGAGCCCTTTGATGATGTCACACCTGAATGGGTAGAGATGGCAACAGCAACTCTCTCGCCTGGCCAGTCACAGCCATCTGTCGCCATAGCTACTAGGGTGATGTCAGAAGCGGAATTCGACCAGGTGGTCACCGTGGATACAAATAACGCCGGGTCATCCCGTGTCCCACCCCCTGTGCTGACAGATTGGACGTCGCCATGGCAGACATCCGGAGCGGATATCTCTGAGCCTATCAGCCCCTCTGGTCCACCTTTAGACCCGTCCCCGTCTGAGACCGAACAGCTAGTACACCAGACGGACAAAGGTGAATTCTTCAATCAGATTTTTGGGGATCTAGACGTTTATATGTAACTTATGGGAAAGCAGTTGATGCCAGGTGGCCATATCTACAATTATGATCTAGCTGTGATTGTCATATTTAGGTTATAAGCAGAATCCAGAGATAACCCTGACCACGTCTGAACACAAGCCTCCAAGCACTGCCTCCACACAGATCTCCATAACAACCATAACTATGGCAACAATGTCAATCCGCCTGCCTGCAACCAAATCAGGTCTGGAGGAACTGGAGTCTGAAGGTAGGGGAGTCACCCACACGTTAGACAAAAACCTACACATAGTTCTCCAAGACAAGGATTGATATTATCATTTATCATGTCTCTAAAACTTACAGTATGTGCATGCATTTTAAGTCACCTTAGCTAGGTGAAACAACGACAGTTTAGTAATATGTGCGCATTCACATTAACAAACTAGTTTGTGCCAGGACAGGGCAGAGTTTTGACTGCATGGATTGAGACCTGCCCCGAAGGCCTGTAAGTTTTGAGCCACATTACCTGCAGCTAAGAAGTTGTTCCGCATACATGGCCAGCGCCTTGAAGCGGATTAGAGCTACAACATGAATCAGCTGTAGAGTCTACGGGGTGACATGGAAGAACCTGGGAACGTGAGATGACGTGAGATCACAAGTGCCTTGATAGGTTCCTGTTCCGCTTCCTGAGTGAGGTTAGGTAGTGCTCTATAAATGTTGTAGAGCAGAAACCTGCCGGGGTGAGCGGTCCCTTGATGTTAGCAGATAATGGCAGCATGTCATTTTGGGTCACTCCCAGGTTTTTTGCACTCTGGGTGGAGGCCTCTGTGTTATTGTCAACTATGATGGACATGTCCTCGGTTGGAAAGGCCCTCCCGCAAAAGAAGAGCAGCTTAGTCTTGTCAAGGTTAAGCTTGAGGTGGTGGACCGACATCCAAGCAGAGATGCGTGTTGTAGGGTGATAATGTTACTTGTGTCAGAGGCAGTGAATAAATATATCATGGTGGATGAGAACAGAAGAGAGTTAGCTTTTGCAGAGTATTCTTGGTGGAGTGGCCCATTTTGAATCCTGACTGGTTAGTCTTCAAAAGGACAAGTGGGCCCGCGAGGCTGAATTAATGAGGTGCGGATATTGTCAACCTTTTTTTTTAAGTGGATGTCAAAGTTATCTGCTGAGAGTGAAGATGGTGGAGGAGGAGGTTTAAGGAATGAGGAAAAGGTGGGAAAAAGGGATAGAGGCTTTAGCTGCAGATAGGGAGGAAGAGAAGCTACCAAGTAGGAATTATAAGAATTTTAGACCATTATGTAGTATTTCCATAGTATTCTCTTATCATTATGTAGTATTTCCATAGTATTCTCTTATCATTATGTAGTATTTCCATAGTATTTACTTATCATTATGTAGTATTTCCGTAGCATTTTCACTTACCATTATGTAGTATTTCCGTAGTATTTTCACTTACCAATATGTAGTATTTCCGTAGTATTTTCACTTACCATTATGTAGTACTTCTGTAGTATTTTCACTTACCATTATGTAGTATATATAGTAGTATTTTCACTTACCTTCCTCCCTACAGAGGAGATAGAAGAGGATGAGGAAGATGAGAATGTGGAAGAGTCAGAAGAGGACAGCGAAGAGGACCTGAATGAGACCCCCGTGCTGGCCCCTACTCGACCTCCATACAGCCTCGTCCCCCCACCTCCTGTCTGGGTGCAGCGTAACCAGGGCCTGAGTGAGAGGAGTCTCATACACACACATATTTGTGTTTCTCTCATTGTGGGGACCTGACCCAGATATACGTGTTTCCTATTCCCCATGCCTAACCTTACTATTCTTCTGGGGTCCCCGTATTTACGCCCAGGCCTTGATCGCATATTGATTAAATGTTGGCTCAATACAGCCATCAAATCAGAGATCCATATCTTTACTCAATAATTCAGTGTAATTGAATCAGTGATGTGTTTAATGTACTCCTCTTCATGTCCTCTTGCAGTGCGTAGCTGGGTGGAACTAATCAGAGAGAAGGTAAGGCTGCCATAGCCTGCTCATTTACGACATCATGTTACGGCTGTGAGTGAGATACGCTGGTCTCCCCTGTCATAATACGACTGAGGGGCTCTGCTGAGTAGCAAAAATGTCAGATGTAAATGAGTGGCCTCTAAGATTCTTCACTTGTGCATCTCTCTTCGGTGAGCTCCTCTCTTCAACTGTCAGCCCGTTCCTCTTCTCCTTAAAGGCAGGATATGTGTCTGGGATGTTGGCTCCTGTGGGCATCGGTATTGCCGGGGCCCTGCTCATCGTCGGCGTCCTCTACAGCATCAGGATGCTTCATCGTAAGAGAAGGAACAGCTGTAAACACCAGCGCAGGAGGAAGGTCAGACACACAGGGGTTAATATGAATATGTTTGCTAGCTCTACGTTATTAACCGGCAACACACAGATCCGCTAGGCTTAGAAATAACACAGAACCAGAACCAACCTACGGTCCCCATCCGTCAGTTCTGGTCCAGGTTGTTTGCTAAACTGTCAACTAGGAATATTGAAATATTTTTATTGAAGCAATTATGTTTTTTTCTCACAAAAATGTCGATGTAGTTTTTAATGTGGTGAAAATCATTAGTCCTGGTCAGCATTAGAGTCAACACTGTAATTCTGCCTACGCTAGCTGAGGTTAGCCGCTTTCTTCATGGTACAGAGGACACTAAAACATTGGTGTTTCCATTATCCCCTTTATCCATTAACTAGACTGTCACATGCTGACATTCTGCTGGTGACAATTGATTTATTTGTCGTTTCGCCTCCTATCCTTCTCGAAATAATCAATGTCATGTTAAAAAAAAACAAGTTGGCCACTTTAGCTACTACTGCTGCCAACAAACTGATAGCTTCCCAGAGGTGAGCTTCCCATTGTTGACAGGCATCTTCGTACAACACCGGGCTCTCATCGCTGATTGGCTTATCGTTTGAAATGCCACTCGCTCAACCACACTTCATCAATATATACTTCCCTCACACATCAAAGGACTTTTCTACATTTCTTTTCGATAATTCCAACCTCCAACTATAGGAGTTTTCTAGAGAACTGGGTACCCTTAAAAAGGGATTCCAAGTCGGAAAGTTTCAGTAATCTTACGGCCAGAAACATCAAGCCCCGGAGTTTTAGGTCACCGACAATAAGATCTCCGATGTAACGATTTTACCTTTTTTAGAGTTCACAGTAATTTTGAAAGCACCAGTAGCCAGCTAACTACAAATGCAGGGTCTGTGTTCTGAGAGCGTATGTGTGACTCTAGCTGTATCAATGACCTTCCTCACCTCATCTCCTCCATCTGCACAGATGAACACACCGGAGACGTTCTTTCACATTGGTGCAGATGAGGTAAAGGAGATTAGGAGGGAAAGTGACTTATTGAGCTGTACACCACCTTGAAACCTGTGTAATGAATGTCCTGCCTTGGTATTTACCCAATGTCCGTTTCATCTTCAGCCACCCAGGGAGCCGAGCAGCAACGGGCAGGACCAGGCAATGCTATTGGCCGACAGCTCTGAGGATGAGTTTTGATCCCGCCCACAGCCTTGAGTTTGTGACCAATGACATGTGTTTTCATCACATCTCCATGACTACCACATCATCTCCGGTTACTGTGGGGCATACGGCTATGAGTCATCAGGGTATTTGAAATGTAAATTAGGGTTCAGTGTTTGCACATCCATGAAGTGGCACACCTGTCGGAGTTCACCTGCACTAAGTTGAACCTACAACAACGTCCGTCTGATCAACCGCTTTTTAGTGACTTGCTCTATTACAAAAGCTGCCATTACAGAAAAAAAGCGGTGTCAAACTAGAGATGCCGTCCGTGGTCCTAAAGTCACATTTACACCTCCGCATCTTAGATACGTCTATATGTACTCTACAACTGTAGATTACGCATCTTAGATACTTCTAAATGTCCTCTACAACTGTAGATTACGCATCTTAGATACTTCTATATGTACTCTACAACTGTAGATTACGCATCTTAGATACTTCTATATGTACTCTACAACTGTAGATTACGCATCTTAGATACTTCTATATGTACTCTACAACTGTAGATTACGCATCTTAGATACTTCTATTTGTACTCTACAACTGTAGATTACGCATCTTAGATACTTCTATATGTACTCTACTACTGTAGATAATGCATTTTAAATACAGATAAAAACCATAGCTTTCGCCGCTGGTGTACAAAGCAAAAATGGACCGTGAATACCATTATTTTAACCTTTACGACAGTTCGAACTCAAGTTCATCTTCCACCTTTACAAGCATGCAGTATCAAGCTGCTGTGTCCAGTTCAAGTAACAATGTTCCTCCTCGTTAGTGCATGGCTAGTGCAAGCACTAGCATTACATTATATACATATACACACACACGTGTATATATATATATATATATATATACACACATATATATACACATACATACACTATAATGTAATGCTATATATATATATAAAAGTCTATCAACATTCTTCACATACATTTTCAAGCTGAAGAACAATTTGGAAACAGAGCCTCTTGAATTTTTCCTGACTGACCAACTAATCGTTTTATCGGGACCTGAAAGAACAGAGCACGTAAAAAAGTACTTCAGATGTACACTCTAGTGATGAAAACAGAGAACCTCTGCTAGTTGAAACACTTCATTAGATAATGCCTAAATTCACAACATTAATCATTTCTGTGCTGGATGTGTCCGTCTGCTTCTAAGCACGAAATATCAAAGATGTTTTTTAAATCTAATTTAGTGTAATTAAGTAACATTGTAAAGTAGTCATTCTTTTGATATGTGTCACATTTTGCTTGACCATCTGTTTTTAGGTGGCTTGAGACTTGCTTGTGAATATGCAGTGACAACTTCATTAAGTTCTATAAAATTTCCATATTTTTAAGCTTTCTTTCAATGAATACCAAATGTGCAGTATTGACCAATAAAGCTATCTTTTACCCATGATAATTTGTTTGTGTAAAGGTTTCATTAATATATTTACTGTGAGATTACCACCTTATTTTTTTCCCCAAAACAGCCATTTCCCAAGAAGTTGAATGAATTGATAAAATATCAAATCAAACAAAACAATGAACGTATAATTACAATCCAAAATTTCCTTTCAATATATCTATATATCTACATATTTTTGTAATAGATTCCTGAAACTACATAAAATGTAATACATATGCCAAAATGTACATGAATGATAATCATGAATGAAATACCTTCTTTTAACAACCAGACAAGCACAATGACAATCCCCTTCCAGCATTAAAAAAAAATAATAATTTATTTCTGTGTTCTTTTCCCACATTAAATAAAAGATATCAGACACTTTCAGATTGAAATAAAAAAGGAGACAGGCAAGAGGAACAGAACTGACATGCAAATAACCCTTCTCTTCTTCCGAAGTGCATCTTACAAATCAAAGGGGTTGCTATTTATGGGACGGTGGGCAGGGTAATGGGTTGGACAAACTGATCGTAGATCTGTGTGTCTGATTGGAAACCCTAACACAGGAGCAGCTCAGCTCCAAGCCTGCATTACCTTCCTTTTTAACAGGATGAGACTCACGGGAGTGTCCAATAGGAAACTTAACATCTCCCTCCCCCGTCCAGTTTTCCCTTTCGCCCAAAGATGGGGAAAAAGTGGGTGGAGTCCAAGGTGAACGGCAGCTAAGTAATTGGTTCTCTGGACAACTTTTTTATTCACTTTTTAGTAAACAGTCTTATGAATAATAGATTCCATATGAAGCCTTGAAAGATGGGATCATATCAGATAGTCTGACAGCTGGTCTGTTTGTTCTTCTAGCTCGCTGTTAACTCACACAAACCAAGACTTGAGGAAGCCCTTAAACGGGATACATTCAATGAGATGCAACGTTTAGAACGTCACAGCTAGAAATCCGCCGTATAGAGCCGACACAATTCCCAACTTCACATTTGAAGAGAATCCGATTAGCTTGAGCTAGTTTTGTTAGGTAGAACAGAACAGACCTCTAAATCTTCTTGATGAGTCGGGTGTATCACGTCAGACCATAATGTCCACGGAGCAAACTGGCACTGCTGGGGGTTCACACCGTTAAAAACGAGAAGAATGAAGACCTGTTCCATGATGTTGAGGAGCGGGGTCAGACCCAAACGAAGACCACCGGATTTTAGAGCGGGTCAGGAGGACCACGCACACACGTCTTAAACCTCTGGTACTAAAGAGCCAAAACACTTCTTGATTTCCTCCTCGAGGGTGACGCACACAAACCAAGTGTTTCTGTCCTACACATCTAAATTCCTTCCCCATGCTTTAAAAAAATGGCCCAGAATACCTTTAGGACAGTTCTGGCCCAGAAAAGTTACCACGCTCCCAACTGGGCATCCGGATTTATAATGCTATACCTCTGGAAAAGATCAAATAAACTAGCAGAAAAAAGAAACAGAAACCCCAGTCAAATCAATCAATCCCCAAAAAAACACAATTCAGAAAAAAGGTGCTCTCAAATATCAAATTAATAGAGAACAAACACTCATATACAAATCTGCAATTTAAAAAAAAGTAATCAGATCTGTCTTTTTAAACACACGTGCACACACACACACATACACTGTTTAGGGATGTCTGGCAGTGAACATCCTCTCACTTCCCGTTCTGCAATCACAGCTAGTTGAAACGCAGGCCTAAATAAGTTGAGCAAGACCTTGGCTTAGAACAGTTCCTGTTTACTAAAAGATCCTTAACGTTCAGATATTCATTTTAACATATTCCTTTTGAAAACAGTGCCGTTACACCTAACTTTGACACAATAGTCTACTTGTCCCAAGAAGACTTGGCTGTGTTGATGTACACCCTATAATGCATTCTGGGTAAATACTTGATAGCTGCCCACGTGAGTTACCAGCTCGACATAGTGTTTGTGTTAAGCTGAGGCAACTACAACTAACACCTGGTGACTCTGTACTTTCCAGCAGGGCTACCTAGAAACATGACCTGGGATATAAAGGAAGTGGGTGTCTGAAGAGCCAACTCTACACCATCAGCCAACACATACAGGCACCTTCTTCACACTCACTGCATCCGTAGCCAAGCAAAGTGCAACCGACCCTTGTTCATTTTACTCACTGACAGAAAGACAACTATGCATAAAGACAAACTAAAAATACAACAAAATATTGTCACAAACACACAGGTTCTTTGCAATAATTAGCATGGCTAGGAACTACCCGGTGTGTCCGTTTATCCGGTAGGGTCCCTCGGAAGTGCCCACTAGGCTTAAGGATAGTGAGATAGTGTATGATAAGTGGTCAGAGTCAAATGTGTGGGCCACTGATTAATAGGTTGTACGCTGCAGTTAGCCGCATTTAGCCAGTGTTAGCCGCAGTTAGCCAGTGTTAGCCGCAGTTAGCCAGTGTTAGCCGCAGTTAGCCAGTGTTAGCCGCAGTTAGCCAGTGTTAGCCGCAGTTAGCCAGTGTTAGCTGCAGTTAGCCAGTGTTAGCTGCAGTTAGCCAGTGTTAGCCATACAGCAGCGTTCCTACCAGAGGTCAACCCAAAGGTGAACAAACTGAAACAGGTAGACAATACACACACACAGGGCCAAGACAACAGGAATGCAGCGTATTTAATAACACTCTTACTGCAGCCTGACACTTTGCTGTATTAAGCACCAGCAGTGCTTTAGGCTGACTGAAAGACATAGAGGCTTGGAACGATATTTCACAGGATAGGTGGAATATGTATCAACATATTGCAGCCACTAGATTGCAATTATCTTACTAGGTTTGTTGTAGTTAGTTTACGGTAGACAACAAACATTTTTTTTAATAAATTTGATATACGCACAATATCCCTAAGCAATAGGTGTAGGTCTGAAATCACTGGAAAATGGTGGCAGACTCACGCTGACCAATGAAAAGGCCAGGATTAATTTGTACCATTATGCTTACATCAATCAAGTCAGTTCCCATGTTCACCAGTGCCTGAGGGCCCACGGGCGCGTTCTGAACTGGGCAACGCCTCACGGGTTAATCAACGTATGGGCGCCTCGCAACTACTCGTATTAAAATAAAGGCATGCATATTTTTATAGGCCCAGCTCAGCATCTGGGGCGACAGAGGGCAAACTGAACAGCAAAGCAATGGGCAAGTTTATCTCGCAACGCAGGGACCACAGAAACCCAGACAGGGGAAGAAACACTCAGACGCACCACACATGATTCCCATCAAGCACACACACAATTCACAAACACTAGTTGCGCACAACCACATCCCTTGCACACAAAAAATAGCCTAAACACACTTTTCAAAAACCACTAGGCAAAACAAACACACACACTACAGCTTCCCCAACCCCTTGTTGACTAATGAGATTAAAAAATAAACTCAAAAATAAACTCCACGAATATTTCTTTGAAGTACGTCGCCCCAACACACTGCCCTCACGCTGGCTTGCTCTTTCTTTCACTTTGTTCTCTTCTGTGTTTCTGCGTTCCGGTGGATGGCGCAACGTGACGCGTATCCCTCCTGCGGCGAGGGGGACAAACGTTCAGGGGCTAAAGGTCACCACATCACACACAGCCGCCAACCCCCTTCCAGCCCTCGACCAACCCCCTGTCTACCAACCGCTAACAGGGTCCAGGCATCATCATTAACTCGTTTGGTGGGTGTCTCTCCGTCATTTCAGTTTAGCCTCGGTCAAAAATAAATTTTTAGAGATGTCAGGGGTCAAAGGGGGCGGGGTCAGTATGTACTGTGTGTGTGTGTGCGTATGTCTGCGATGTGATTCATGTGTGAATACGTTTGTATGGGACTATATATATGTACGGTGCATACGTGTGTGTGTGTGGGGGGTCCAGGGCAGGGTTGTGACTGAGGCTGTGGAGTTGGTTCAGAGGGCGACACCGATCATCCTCCCTCTAACATCTCTAGCGGAGCCACAGTTTGAGCCGTAGCGCGTCCACACCATTCAGGTAATATCTGAACAGACGTTTGTCTCGGACGAAGCCCAGGTTCTCATACAGCTTTAGAGCCGACCTATTAGTGATCTCAGTCTCCAGGACCACCTGGAACACAGACAGAAAGACAGAGGGGAAAAGAAAATGACTGATTGCTCGCACATTGCTTGCTTGCACTGTGTTAAATTAACTGTCATAAATCCACCCAGCACAGCTAGAAGAGGACTGGTCACCCCTCAGAGACTGGTTCCTCTCTAGGTTTCTTCTAGGAGTTTTTCCTTGCCGCCATGTATCAACTTGTTCAACATGTTCTTGTTCAACTTGTCGATGTGTGCTCTGTCGGATTCAGGCTGGGTTATTGTAAAAGCACATTCTGACAACTTAGTTGTAAAAAGGGCTTTATAAAATAAACTCAAAATTAGATCAATCGATCGTCAGAGCCAGTAATACCGTAATACCATGGGCCAACAAATAGATTCAACCAAAAACGGATGAATAAAAACTGATGAACATGAATAATCTTATTATTAGCAGTGTTCGACATAACCGATGGCCCGGGGCCAGTAAAAAAGTATGCCGGGCAAGTAGATTGGCCAATCGGTGGCCCGGAGTGATTGGCTTTGTCTGTATCAGGGCTTGAATTTCGGTGCGGGATTGCGCATAATTAAAACCATTCCCGCAAGGTTCGTTTCTATAGTGGGAGAAATTCCCGCACAAATATATTTGCTTCATCTCAAACCGAGGTAAAGTTCGTTGGATATACGATACTGGGTATTTAACAGATATTCGGAGCCCGAGATCAGGTCCGTTTTCCCGAAACAGCCACACTACGCCCGGGTGATCGGCCGACAGAAACCTCTGTGTGCTTATAGTTAGGGACCGTCAATAAAGTACAAGTCTCAACGTTATTAATTCAATAGCTGTTTAACCATTTGGCCTTGAAACTTCAAATCACTGTCGGATTGTTTTATAAAGGACACCCACGTTTTGCACAGCTTTGTTTTTTTTAAGGAAATGGTTCAAGCCAGTGTGCGACTTTGTAGCAAGCAAGTACTTCTTACATTAAATAGCTTCTAATTAATTATTGTGGACGGATCGACAAATACGTCTTGTGAATGTTCACATGTCTTTAGGTTGGTATTTTGATATGTTATTGGCATTGTTTCATTTTAATACACTTCTGAGGTCGACTGGTTACTTTGGCAAAATGAGCAGTGGTGCTAGATGGTCCCCTAACATTTCAGAATCAATGTCGTCATTAATTGCGCTGTATGCATGAATAAATACGATTTTATGAAATAAAACATGTTTTTATTCTCTTTTTTCTCAGGGCCAGTAAAAATATAGAACGGGCCAGTTGAACCCTGTTACCCTTTATAAAAATAAGGTAATTTATAGGCTGCCTGTCATCTAACTGATGAGGGAAAAAGTCAAATCAGTAAGCCAAGCCACCTAACATACAGAAAAAATTAGATGACTATTTTCCTGACAACCACGCAAAAAAAAGGATCCAGAATGAACTCCAAACATAATAAATCACTAGCAGATGTAGTGGAAACTCAGAACACATAAGGCAGATTTATAAACCTCCCTATTATGTGGTTGATTGACAGCCATGTAATAACACAGTTAATAACAGGTCATTAGGTGGTTGATGGACAGCCATGTAATAACACAGTTAATAACAGGTCATTAGGTGGTTGATGGACAGCCATGTAATATACAGTTAATAACAGGTCATTAGGTGGTTGATGGACATCCATGTAATAACACAGTTAATAACAGGTCATTAGGTGGTTGATGGACAGCCATGTAATATACAGTTAATAACAGGTCATTAGGTGGTTGATGGACAGCCATGTAATATACAGTTAATAACAGGTCATTAGGTGGTTGATGGACATCCATGTAATAACACAGTTAATAACAGGTCATTAGGTGGTTGATGGACAGCCATGTAATATACAGTTAATAACAGGTCATTAAATGATTGATGGACATCCATGTAATAACACAGTTAATAACAGGTCATTAGGTGGTTGATGGACAGCCATGTAATATACAGTTAATAACAGGTCATTAGGTGGTTGATGGACAGCCATGTAATATACAGTTAATAACAGGTCATTAGGTGGTTGATGGACATCCATGTAATAACACAGTTAATAACAGGTCATTAGGTGGTTGATGGACAGCCATGTAATATCTAGTTAATAACAGGTCATTTGTAGGCACATTTCCATATTTAGGCCTTTAGGTTACTTGATGACTACAAAGCAAACGGGGTGCTCGGCTCAGTTGTGCGAACACGGATCCTCAATAGTTAGTGAATAAACAACTCACAAAAACCAACACCAACTTCTCTTCAACAAGAGTAAAAGCAGCGGTATAGAAACGGTACTTCCCCTGTATTTATATTGCTACAGATCTTGCTAAATCCCTGTACTGTACACTTGGGTTGAATGCATCTCCACACCATATATAGTCGACAGGGTGAGGAGGACTGGCAGCCCTGTAATTAGCTTAAATGGGATTATCAAGGTTTTGCTATTGTCTTCAAAAATGTATGATATCAATATTCTTGAACAAAACAACCAACAAAAGCCTCTCCATCTAATTTGAACCCTCCTAACCATTTACCAATACATCGACAGGTGATCTGTTCAACAGGTGATCTGTTCGAACCCCACTTGGCGCCTTTAATTAATCAGAAGCATTGTGTTCAGGGCCCCTAGCTATAACGTAAAATAGCTTATGGATGTTTTTTAATTATATAATTAATTCAACTAATGTTCGCCCATTAAAGACATATTGATAGGACATCATCTGTTTAGCTGTGCTTCTAATGAAACAACATGTGTTTAAGTTGGGTACATATCAAATCGTGTTATTTAAACATGTCAAATTGCGTTATTTAAACATGTCAAATTGCGTTATTTAAACATGTCAAATTGAGTTATTTAAACATGTCAAATTGAGTTATTTAAACGTGTTCATTTTGACCCAGAGACCAATATGACGTTTCACACCAGAGGGACCACAAGGCCTGTAACACTCCTCTCACCTCATCACAATCTCCTTCTACCATGGCGTAGATAGCCTTCTTCACCAGATTAGTACCTGAAACACACAACAAACACACTAATTCAGAGAGTACACATACTAACGTTTTTTCTTCTTCCAGACAATATTGTCTGATTTGTTTTAAATGACACTGCCCCAGAGTGTGTTGAGGTTTTTACCAATGCTTTTCCTCCTGTGTTTGGAGTCCACAGCCAGCATGGCGATGTACCCACGGCGAAACATCTTCTTGTGCATGTCCAGCTTACACACAATGGCCCCAACACATTCCTGCTCCACCATGGCCTGGAAACGAACAACCGATGAGTCATCGTTTTAGTGCTGCGTCCCACCTGGAGTTTATGAGGTATTCTAGCTTTAAGCTAGAACAGCAGAGTACCTGTCTGTGGAGTGGAGACTCCACTTTTGGGTTTCTGGAAATAAATCCACAGGGTGTCTGTACTGAAAACAGAGGACATTGGCTACCTCATTACTGAAGGCCACTGAGATCTATAGGCGTTGTAATACCTGGTCCCATTAGGATGCATGACTCCAGTTCAGGTTGAACATAATCAGGGCAGTGTGAATGATCCAAAGCAACGCTGAGCACTTACGAACCTCCAATGCTGAGCCCTCTTAATGTGGTCTTATTATGGTATGCTAACAGTCTCTGATCCAGCCACTTTAACAATAACACATTAAAAACGATCAGAATGCAGTGCCCATGTAAACACCCAGAAAAACCCCAGAGTGAATTTAAAAACTAGTTAAAATACAACAAATGCTGAATCTTCTCTGGATGGAATCATCAACAACAATATGTGAGCAAAAAATATTTCTTATCAGTGTTTCTCAAAACACAAACTTTACAGTTAAGTTAAGAATGTGAAAAGCTAGCAGGTGTCTAACACTCAGCTATAGTCTGAGGCATATACACTCTGCTGTTAAACTCGGTATATTTAAGTGTGTACATGTCATTTCACGTTTAAATCGAGCTGTGTGACACACCTCCAGATGATTAAATATATACTACACGTCTACACTAACTGTCACGCCCTAAACTAACCCAGCCTTGGCCTCTAGCCCACCGGCCCCTTTTAATCCAATTCAAACAGACGTTTTATGAACGAAGGGTAAAGGGTAGGTGATATTAAAGTGCAATTAAGTAAATACCAGCTATTGTTAGGTCTTGATACTCACCAGGAAGCAGAGCTGCGGCCAGTTATGGATGAAGTACCTATAGGTATAAATGGAATAGGGCTCAGACAAGTCCTTCGTGATCAATCTCATGATTCCTGGCATCTGTAACTCGGACTCGTAGCGGACATAATGAATCCCCTGGTTTGCTTCCTCTCCTCCTCCGCCAGTGGAGCAGTTCAGCTCTAGCCGGGCTAATTCTGACAACGGCGGTTCGCATATGGCGACAGGTTCATTATCTACTCCAGCCCGGTGCTCACACCGGCCTTCGCAGCCTGGGGGCTGGTTTGGTGGTCGGGGGTCTTCTGTCGATTCGCATTCCCCTCTCCGAGCGGCACCACTAGTCTTATCTCCGGTTACAGGGTGGCTGCGGACAGCCTCAGTTCTTGTAATGGTCAGCATACCGTTCATGCTATTGTTGTTCATGTGAGGGTGGCAGGCTTTCACACAGGGACTGTGGTCCTCATGTTGGCAGCAATGGTGGTCGCTATGGTTTTTATCGTTCGGCTTGTCTGCAATACTGCTGGTGTCACAGTGCTCAGTAGACGGTCTCGGATTGTCGGATCGGTTTTCCATCGTGTGGTTGTGGCTCTCGCCGTCTTCAGACAGACTGACCAAGCCGTTCATCTGCTGTTCCTGCGGAGCCTGTGTTTTTAGGTGTAGCCCAACCGGGTTAGCATGCGATAGCATGTTCTGCTGGTGTTTCTTGCTTGGCCGTTTGTCCTCGCTTACCCACTGCCCCTGTCCTGTCCCAGAGCCCTCGCGATCGTAGCCTGGTTGTCCTCTTTCCCCAGGTTCGACGTTCCCACCCCCGGGGTTAGGAGTAATTTCATCCGGGGATGATGGCAATGCGCTGCTAGGCCCAGTCGGCACTGCAGCCATCCCACTTCATTAAGGGGGCGATTCACGTTTTTAAAAACGCTAAATATAGATTCATCCACAAGAGCTACAGGGTTATAAACAAAGATAAACTCCCTTGGGTGATTATTGAGTAAATCCGAAGGTTTACAGACAAAAATCGACTTCTCTTCCGACGCCTGTCGTCGCTTTCTCCTCGGTGTCCCAGCTGCCGTAAAGTGCTGTCGCAGCAAACGCCATTGCAGTTGAGAGAAGGTTGCGCTTTACGACAGTCATGGGAGTCATAATCGATGCCCGGTTTAGAAAACTCATGTTATGCCTTTCTGGAGAGTCCCCAAAGCTCACAATTTAGTTTAAATCAACTAAGTTCTTACATCGTAATATACGCCCTCGGGTTTTAATACACTATTCCATAAACTATTTAAACCTCTGTAAATGATTTGAAAGTATAATGATGTTTGGAAATTATTTAAATAGTGAACATAAAAAACTACATATCGGGAGATATTATCATAATTAACAGATATAGTGTAATCCGAAGTAGATTAACGTAAGAATGACTACATGTAGGTAGGTATCATTTACTTTCTTACCAGTAGAGGGTGCTGCAATTACGTGCAATGTTTTTAACAAATACTTTTAAAATAATTTCCTGCACATAAGTGAAAGTAATGTTAAGTGTGTCAGCATAAAGAAAACAATAGTAATTGGCATCGTCCAGGTCCCTTGAAGAAACTTAGCGTACTTCTGGGTTTAGATTATTGTTGAAATTAAATCTGCAACTCTACTTACAGAGGATGTCAACCCTAAACCAGTTGCAATATTATTTTTCTAGACAAAGATATGAATTGACCCTCATCTCAACAATTGGTAGAGGGTCTGACTATTGGATTATAACATTGAAGATACAAAAGTCTTACATTATGTTTTAGCTGCTCAGTGAAACTCTTTAAATCTAATTTTCATTGACAGACAGTGGCTCTGTGTGCATACACACTGCTTGACCCCCAAACACTGTGGAAGCCCTTGGCAATGCTAGGCAGCAGACGGGGCACAGGGGGGTGGGTGGGGGTACTTCAGGTTGGGGGGAGCATGAGTAGTAATGCAGGGGAAACAAGGCAGGGGGTACACACACTCCAGCTGGAACACGACGAGGGGGTGGCAGTGCCCAACCGGGCACCAGGGGGGGTGGAGCTCCCTCAGCTTGGGGCGAAAAAGGGGTAACTGGGAACGAGACTCCATCCAGAGGGGGGCAAGTGTGTGTGTGGGTGGTTGTGTGTTTGTGGTGGAGTGGGGGACGGGGAGCAGCCTGCAATGCTTGGGTGTTTGAGCAGGTGGAGTGGATTAGATGCACTGGTGAGGCTGGATAAGGGTTCACTAGAATATGATGAAAACACACAGAGAGACACACACACACACACACACACACACATACACACACACACACACATACGCAAACACACACAGAGACACTCAACCACATACACACACAAACACACACACACACACAGAGACACTCAACCACACAAACACACACAAGAGTTCCAGCACATTGACTTAAATTCCTGTCAGATGAATTGGACATGGAATTCTCCACAGGAAAGCAATACAACTCGAGAAACGACTGGCAATTAGATCGAGTTGACTCTGATGCCAAAAAAAACAGGGTTTGGGCATGGCTTTCCTAAAACAGACAGGTGGCAGTGTTGCCCTATAACTTTAACAAGTCTTAAATTAAACCCTCTATCCAAGATTTGTACCCGTGTCTAGTGATTCTTCCAGTGTTTGGGGTATGGAGGATGGCACTATGAGGCCCAGCACAGATCTCAAGACCCTCAGTCTCAATGGACAGCAATGAAAAACAGTCAGGAGCCAGGAGCCTTTGTGAAATCCCCACACGTTTTCCTATCATAGTTATGGAGATCTCAACCCTCGTTGATAAAGGTGATTGGGACCTCACATCCAATAAGGCAACGTAGATGCGTGTCTCTCTGGGAAAGGCAGTTTGACGTCTCCCCCTCTCCACACACACACACACACACACACACACACACACACACACACACACACACACACACACACACATACACCAAACACACACACTCATCTCTCAGTCACACATAACTTTATTTGCCCCTGTAAAATGTAAATTGATTTTCTTACAAGAGGCCATTGCAATAAAGAGGAATGAGTGTCTATGTGCCCTGCAGTCCTGTTTCCTATCTCAGAAACCCTTACATTGCCCTGTGTTATTTTAGTGTAATGAGTATGTATAAAGTGGGTCTCATTTGGAGAAGAGCGAGAGAAGGAGAGAGAGAGAGAGAGAGATGAGCGAGGGAAACGGAGAACGCCCTTTGAAAGCTGTAAGCCTTGGGGCTGAGAACTCTCTGAAGAGCTGGAATCAGACATGCACAATCAGTTCCCCTCTTTAAATCTCCTTTCCTGGCCTATCTACTTCAACAGCCTGCTCTTAATTACCTTCTCTATCACTTAGCAGGTTGAGACTGGGCTAAAAGAGCAATCCCATAGCTAGTCCTTACCACCAGGTCTATCTATCTGCCTGTGTCACTCAATCTTTCTTTATTCCATTTTAGCTCATTTATTTAGTCTCTCCCTGCCCGGCAAAGGCTTTGTCATATTCTGACTGTACAGTGTAGGGGTTAGGTTGGTGGAGGGAATACAGCCCCCCCCCCCCACGAACAAAACAATCATCAGCTCTAAAGAGGCCAATCGTGTACGGCTGCCTGCTGAATAAGCTGCCCGAAATTAGCCTCTCCACAAACCGCTAGACGAGCGACTCAGAACACACTAACTAAAAACAATGAGTTTCGCACAAAGCCTCCAGGGAGAGCCTGCCTCCTCCTCCGCCTGTATATGGCAGCCACTGCCAAGTGCATTAACTCCTCTCTTCTCCTCCCCCGTCCCTGGCTTCACCTCGCCTCTCCCGAAGGGAGTGTCGGCGCTCAAACTCCGAACACCTCTCCTCGTCGCTCCCCCGTTCTCGCTCTCCTCTCCATTTTCCACCCTGTTTTATGCCCCTGCTCCCTCCATCCTTGTTTCCAGTCCAGGCCAATCGGGAAACAGCCATTCGCTTTCCCCCGTAAAACAATACACTAAAGCTTTCTCTCTGTATGTCTGTCACCAGGCAGTCTCAGGAACCAGGGCCTGGGGTTTGAGAGTCTCAGCGGGGACCACTGCTTCTGCATCTCCACTCCTGACTGTCAGTTTGGCTCGTAGATCTCCCCTATTCTCTCCCCACTGCTCCACTCTTATCTCTCTTTCTGTCTTTGTTTGGGCTCTTGGGCCAGGAGAGCCCGGTTTAATTAGTTTCTGTTGGGTTAATTAAGGGGTAAAAGTTTGGGGGTCGAACAGGAACAAAAGCCAGTCGGACTAGCTGGACAGACGCAGGTGCTAAGGACCGGTTGCCAGATTCCAGCATTCGGATTAAAATGGCCTCTCAGCGTCTGGAGTGGAGAGAACTGTCAAACTCCCATAAACTGTAGTAGCGGCAACATTTTCATTTAGTTCTGTCGGTTTTACTTTTTTCGTCTTCAGTAAACTGATTTTTTTAGGCGTAAAAATGAAGTGAGATGCTGAAGAAGCTAGCTATAATGTATTTTTTTCCACAGATGTCTTAGAAACAACAAGTGAAAAACCCGGAGGCATCCAATCTGGCTACCTTCGAGGCAGGTTGGCTGGAATGAAGTGTATCTAGTATTTTCTGAATGCGCCGCTGTTTTATGTTTTATTTTGATACAACATTAGTCAGTGGGGAGCCAGTAGTACTGTCTTTGCCCGGTTGCCAATCTCCATCAGCTGAAGCCAAGTCATTCGGTCTGTGTTGTTGTTTTGCCTGACAAGGTGTTGAGTTCTTTGTGCTGTGTTTTCCTCCATTGCCCCGGGTTCTCCATACCGCTCTTTCATGCCCAAGTGCTGGAGTGTACTAACGAAGCACGGTCGTTCTTCATTCCATTCTGCGAGAGATGTGATATCAGATCACATGATTAAGGCCATACCTATAAACCACTTCTATCTTTTAAGATGTGAGAAATATGACAAAGCCAGCTGTGTACTGTCACCATGACCTTGAACACGGGCAGGGAGTTGAAAACATGAGAAACGCCAGGATATTTTGTGGAGTCAGCCTTCAATTAAGAGTAGAGAGAGATTTAATGAGAAGATATGAGTGACAGAATATTGAAATGGAGATACAGGGATTGGATGAGAGGATATGAGTCACAGAATATTGAAATGGAGATACAGGGATTAGATGAGAAGATATGAGTCACAAAATATTGAAATGGAGATACAGGGATTGGATGAGAAGATATGAGTCACAGAATATAGAAATGGAGATACAGGGATTGGATGAGAAGATATGAGTCACAGAATATTGAAATGGAGATACAGGGATTGGACGAGAGGATATGAGTCACAGAATATAGAAATGGAGATACAGGGATTGGATGAGAAGATATGAGTCACAAAATATTGAAATGGAGATACAGGGATTGGATGAGAAGATATGACTCACAGAATATTGAAAATGGAGATACAGGGATTGGATGAGAAGATATGAGTCACAGAATATTGAAAATGGAGATACAGTGATTGGATGAGAAGATATGAGTGACAGAATATTGAAAATGAGATACAGGGTTTGGATGAGAAGATATGAGTGACAGAATATTGAAATGGAGATACAGGGATTGGATGAGAAGATATGAGTGACAGAATATTGAAATGGAGATACAGGGATTGGATGAGAAGATATGAGTGACAGAATATTGAAATGGAGATACAGGGATTGGATGAGAAGATATGAGTGACAGAATATTGAAAATGGAGATACAGGGATTGGATGAGAAGATATGAGTGACAGAATATTGAAAATGAGATACAGGGATTGGATGAGAAGATATGAGTGACAGAATATTGAAATGGAGATACAGGGATTGGATGAGAGGATATGAGTCACATACTATTGAAATGGAGATACAGGGATTGGATGAGAAGATATGAGTCACAGAATATTGAAATGGAGATACAGGGATTGGATGAGAAGAAATGAGTCACAGAATATTGAAATAGAGATACAGGGATTGGATGAGAAGATATGATTGACAGAATATTGAAATGGAGATACAGGGATTGGATGAGAAGAAATGAGTCACAGAATATTGAAATGGAGATACAGGGATTGGATGAGAAGAAATGAGTCACAGAATATTGAAATAGAGATACAGGGATTGGATGAGAAGATATGAGTGACAGAATATTGAAATGGAGATACAGGGATTGGATGAGAAGATATGAGTGACAGAATATTGAAATTGAGATACAGGGATTGGATGAGAGGATATGAGTCACATACTTTTGAAATGGAGATACAGGGATTGGATGAGAAGAAATGATTGACAGAATATTGAAATGGAGATACAGGGATTGGATGAGAAGATATGAGTGACAGAATATTGAAATGGAGATACAGGGATTGGATGAGAAGATATGAGTGACAGAATATTGAAAATGGAGATACAGGGATTGGATGAGAAGATATGAGTGACAGAATATTGAAAATGAGATACAGGGATTGGATGAGCAGATATGAGTGACAGAATATTGAAATTGAGATACAGGGATTGGATGAGCAGATATGAGTGACAGAATATTGAAATTGAGATACAGGGATTGGATGATATGGGAATGACAAAGAGTTAGAGGCGAGGATAGGAGAGAGGATAGATGACAGGAGAGGAGAGGGAGGAGGATAGAAGAAGAGAGTAATCACATTGCAAATTAAAACATGGATGTCCAGAAGAGGGACGGAAAGGGGAGGATAACGGGAATGATACAGCAATATGAGGTGATGTCAGGGTTATGAAGAGAGAAGGGGGCATCTCTGTCAGCGTAGGGGCCCCTTATGGGGAGAGCGTTCTGGGGCGCTTTAGGTGGATGCCAACCCAGCAGGGTGGAGAGACAGCCACTCAGCATCAGGCTCCACCCACATACAGTGGTGGATGCAGGGATGGATGGACAGAGAGCAGAACGCAGCGTGATTGGATGAGAGAGGAAGAGTAAAAGAGAGGTGAGACGGTGGGAGCCTCCAAGGAGAAAAGACAGGGTACTGCTGAGAGAAAGAAGGGAGAGAGGGATACAAAAAGAGAGAGAAACACTGAAAGACAAAGCGAGCGCGGCAGAGAGACAGTCAGAGAGAGAGACAGAGGAGAGAGACACAGAAAGAGAGACAGAGGAGAGAGACACAGAAAGAGAGACAGAGGAGAGAGACACAGAAAGAGAGACATTCAGAGAGAGAGACACAGAAAGAGAGACAGTCAGAGAAAGAGACAGAGGAGAGAGACACAGAGAGAGAGACAGAGGAAAGAGACACAGAAAGAGAGACAGTCAGAGAAAGAGACAGAGAAGGAAGACAGTCAGAGAGAGAGACAGAGAGAGAAAGAAAGACAGTCAGAGACAGAGACAGTCAGAGCAAGAGACACACATAGAAGAAACTGAGACAAATACAGAAAAAAGAGACACAGAAAGAGAGACACAGGAAGAGAGAGAGCCAGAGACAGAAAGGGAGACAGAAAGAGAGACCAAGAAGGAGACAGAGAGAGGGACAGAGGGAGAGACAGAGAGGGAGACAGAGGGGAGACAGAGGGGGAGACAGAGAAAGAGAGAGAGAGAGTACTCCCTCCTTTACAGCGTGTCTTTATCAGCACTCCAGATCGTGGTATGAACACTGATCCAAGTCCACCATCTGCTGAGGACAGATAAGCCTGGGAGAGACGGCCATTGAGCTGTCACTCAGGGAGGAGAAGATAGAGGAAGAAAGGAGAGAAAAAGAGTTGGGAAAGAGGGGTAGAGTAATGGCGAGAATGGAAAAAGTGAGTGGGAATATCAACAAAGGTAGAAAACCAGACAGTTGGGTTAGAAAAATGGCAGACAATTGCAGAGAGTAGTTTCAATCAGGAAGCTGTAAGAACCACAGCGCGATTATCGTTTTTCGCTGGAAGCGATGGCATTGTCAGTCGGATGAAGTCTTCTCTTACTTTCTTCTGACCAATTCATCCACATAATCCAAATGTTATCATCACGTCATCTATAAGATATTCCCAGATATTCCATACATTATCCAAACGTCATCCACCAGTCAACCAGTCACATTATTTGATATTTTATCCATGCATTGTCCACGTGTTATCTATAGGTTATCCCAACGTTATCCATACATTATCCAAACAACATCCATTACATGAAACAGACACTATCTGGACAATTGAAAAACTCTTATCCATGCGTTGTATATTTGTTATCCTCAGGTTATCCGTGCGTTATCCAAACGTCATCCCAGCCTGGTAGTCTTTGCTTTGGTGTGAAGTGGGAACAGAGAAGAGGCGCTGAAGCACTCAGTGGACCTGTCCCAATCCACTGCCCTTAACCCTGACTACAGCAGAATATACCCTCTAATATACACTCTGTGTACACAGGTGTCCCAATCCACTGCCCTTAACCCTGACTACAGCTGAATATACCCTCTAATATACACTCTGTGTACACACATGTCCCAATCCGCTGCCCTTAACCCTGACTACAGCAGAATATACCCTCTAATATACACTATGTGTACACACATGTCCCAATCCACTTTCCTGAACCCTGACTACAGCAGAATATACCCTCTGTGTGCACACATATCCAGACCCCCTACATTCAACCCCAACACTCATCTCTGGGATGAGGTGAGGGCGGGTTGCTCCCATATGAGGCGAGCAGAACCAGAACTATGACACTCAGGGCATTTTGATAAAGAGATCCATATCTGAGCGAGAATGACCTGTTATATGATGAATAACATCAGTCTAATCCGAGCTCCAGGAAGATAGAGGGCTGGTCCCAGGGGGAACTTCTACAAGGTGTACTTCTCACCTGTCACCTGGTCATAAGTGGTATGGGGTGGTGGAGATTATGAGCATGTGGGAGGCAGAATTAAACCTCAGGATAAATGCCTCGGGTGCACTGTCATTCTACAGAACACGGGATTGACAACCTTAACCCAGCTAATATCTACAACTAAACCATTAATATTCTCAGCACACACACGATGAACCGTAGGTCTGTGAATGACGTATTCTCTGTTAAAATGAACGGCATTCACTATGTGAAGGTGTGGATGATTGGTTTCCGGCTGTTATCACGGGACTGGGTTTAGAGCACGAACTGTGTTTGGGCTGAGGCTGCTGGAGAAGGATTTGGGGCTATGGTTTGGACTTTGGTCGGGGTTGTGTTTGGGGTGTTAGGCTAGAGCTGGGGTACAGGAGTTGGGGTGGTTCAGGCCTTGAGGGTGGGGTGGGGGGGGGGATAGGGAGAGGATTAGCGCAGGCCAGTTGGATCATTTTACAGCCGGCGAACCCCCCCAGTCTCCTGGACAATGAGGATTAAACTTCTCTTGTTCTTCAAGTCTGAAATCGGCAGGGCAACAAAGACACTATTCCTCCTGGGTCTCCGTCTGGGAGCTGGAAGAGAGGGGGGGGATGAAGATGGAGCGACGGTGGAGGGGGGAGTGGGTGGATGGAGCTGGGGGTCCCTCACAAAATTAATCCCTTCACAATTTCCTCCGGGTTGCTAAAGTGAGATATGAGTCAGTCGTGGCTAATGAAACGCCGCAGTCATCTGAAGAGAGGAGGACGATAAAAGCAGACATTAAACTAATGGAGCTTGTCATTAGCTGTTCCATTAAAGAGGATCGGAGAGCCCGTGTGATGTACAGAGATCCTGTGGCGATCGTACGGGGAGATGAATCGATTAATTACGTTCCAATAGCGCTCCTGCTACATCCACGCAGAAGTCTACTTGTCCTTATCCAATGAAAAAGCTTTCGTAAAGTACTTTCTGGTGTGGATAGGGCTCTCGTGGCCCTACTAGGGGACTTTTGTAATTTGTCACACATTAGTTTAAATAGATATGGCAAGGAGACACATCTACAATGGTAAAAACGCGAACAAAGCCGTATGTTTGCCGGTACTCACCGTACAGACCAACCTGAAAACCTTCACACTCAATGCAGTAGACACTTTTAATGTTAACCGTTTTCCCGTTTTTCACCAGGAAGTAGAAATGACATAACAGTCTGTTGCACAGAGCAGCCCCCTGTAAACATTAGGTATTATAAAATGAATGGATGCAGGATTATTAACGGATAAAGGATTGGTACTGAGATTACCTATTGAGCGTGGTCATAGCCTAGGGGTGAAGAAGTCTCACTATGTGGCGGAGTTTCGGCCCCGGCAGGAGTGATTGGGCTCAGTATGTAGCAGGGTCGTGCTGCCGCCTTCTCCTTCTTGCCTTGTGCTGCTGCTGCACGACTGCCTCTTTGTATGTGGACTCTCGATGTAACATAGGGAGAGGAAAAAGACGCACTGTCTCTAGGGATTTAGTGTCAATCTTGGCTCCAGGAGGAGAAGGAAGGGGGTGAGAAAACCGGGGGGATAAAAAGAGGAGAGAGGAAAATAGAGGGTGAGACCTAGGACCAGTTCAAGCATATAAAAAGGCGGGGCCTGTCAACTAAAAGGCCTTCTTTCTACTCGTCAGCAGGCGAGAAAAAGAGCAAAAGAAAGGAGTCTCTTCACCTCCTGGATGCAGTGTCAACCCACATCAGTGTCTGCTCTGGCAGTTCTGCTCCCACTGCCTGCGCCTGCTCACAATAAAGGGCAGCAATGGCCGCCACACCTCTCATATCCTATCAACGTCCCCCTGGACAGAACCAATGGAGTTAAGGGGCAGGTGGTCGAGCCGCTCAGGGTGTGGAAAGGAATTTCTGAGCGGGCTTCATTTGCCCATCGCTGAGTTATAGCGATTGTTCCTGTTTTGACTGTTTTTTTGTGTAAATATTTGACTGAAATCTCAATATTTACACACAGTGGCAGTTAGTATTTGCGGTATAATTTCAGGAAGGTACGGCTTTAAAGAGAATTACGGACACACTTCTGTTTAGCTTTTCTCAAGGTTCTACGCGTCGGTTAGTTGTCTCCTACCCTGCCATATGTATCTGCTTCACGTATCTCTCTTCATTTGAATTATTTTAGTTTTATTTCACCTTTATTTAAACAGGTAAATCGATTGAGCACCAATTCCGGCTTACACAGACGACCTGTCAAAAGGCAAAACAATTGCAGGACAACATTTTGTTACACATAAGCACAATGAAAAATAATCAAAAGTGTCCTCAGTTGGTCCAAATGTCTAAATAACTGCTTCCAGCACACATTTTCACTTCTGCATGGGTTCCTTCCAAGCCTACTTATCTTTCAGTATGAAATCTCCTTTATCTAATGTCGATTCCCTGTCAAAATATAAAATAAAATTGCTTCAATTTTTTTATACTAAAAACAAAAATCTTACTTAGAACTGAGTGACATATTTTAAAACATAGACATTCATGCAAGGCGCTAACAATGCTACTCCTTTATGTATGCTAAGGCCCTGCCTGTATTTATCACAGCTATTTGAATAAACAAAAAAAGGTGTCAACGGAAACAGTCTAGCGCTCCTTCCTGTCCGTACTCTACACACTTCAAGGCAAGCTGTTTAGGCAGCATGTCAAACACATACAAGACCCATTCAGACAGTCTAAATCGCTATTGATTGTTCTTTTTCTAACATTGGCTGTATAGAGACAGACGGACCACGCGAAACAAACTTTGCCCACTGTCGGATCTCAGGTAACCATTGACTACGGAGGGGCCAGGCAGAAGTAGAACGTGAATGGAGTTTGATCATAAGCTGTCTACGAACATCAGATGGTTGTATAGTTGCACAATCTATAAAAACCTCGGTGAAGCACAAGGCAGGAGGTCAGTCAAAGTAGTGACCACTCACCAGCATACAATCTGAAACCATACAAATTACATCATCACAAATGTAGATACTTGGGGGGTTGAAACACAAAATACTTTGGCCTGAATGGACTGTGTTGACTGTACCATGGTGCTCCTACCGCAATACAACATCTAACATAGCATACAATATATAAATATATACATATATATATATATATATATATATATACACAACATGCTAACAATGCATATTATATGTATTTGTATACAACATGCTAAGATAGCATATGATACATAGCATACAATATATATATAACATGCCAACACAGCATACGATATATATTGAGAATTCAATATGCTCTGTGATTTTTATTTTTACTGTTCATAATTTTGAGGAAGTGACATGGGTTACCTGAAGTCAATCAAATAGTGGGTAAATAAAGTACTAAAAGTGACAACCTGTTGAAAATAAGACCTGGAAGAAGCAACAGATTTGTCAAACAGAAAGTCAAGGTAAAGAGCATACAGACAACAAACACATGTTCAAAAGTGTGCGTCAGAGATACTTAAGTAGAAGGCCAGAGAAATGTTGAACTCACAGGGCGAGTGTTTTTTGGTTAAGGTGGCAATGGGGTGACAAACAGTTTGGGATATAGAGTAATAATATTGTAGACAAACACACATAAACCACTCGACAAACGTGAGGGATAAGCCGTGATCCTCAGAATCCCTCACTAACAAACGTGAGCAACAAGGCTTGATCCTTAAAGACCCTGGCAGTCCCAAAAAAAAATCCCGATCCTGAATAGACACCTCCTAAATCGCATTGTTGAACAAATCCTGTATTAAAAGGGAAGAGTTAGTCTGCATTTATTCTTTCTCTTCAAGACTTTAGTTAAGCTAGTGCCTCTGCCGCTTTGGAGACTCCAGCTTCTTCTATGTCAGAGTAAATCCTTTTCTTGATGCCGATTGGCTGAAGCCAAAGGGGCAATCTTTTTCACACGCTTCCTTACGGAATCCCCCCCCAAGCTAGTGTTTACCCGTCACCAGACAATGGCCGGCTACTGGCAATTAAACAGCATTTTGGGAGGAATCCGTGGCACTGGCCTAATGGCATTACTGTTGGACGATTCAATCCCTGAATAGGCAACAGGATTTTGCCTCTCACCGGGAAAATACTGCTTCATCGAATTACCCGTATTACATAGCTTTACCTAAGCTTATGATTCAAGGTTCACAGATTACTTCTCCTCAAAAGATGGCGGGAGAAGAGAGTGATAGGCCAGTCGAGTGGTGTGTGTTTGTGTTTTGGTGGATGACAACTACAGAAAGCGAGCGAGCCTGACTCATCAGAAACAGAAACCCTCCAAGAAAGCATTTAAGCACTTGAACAACGCTTAAACACAGGCATTCCATTGTTTACTTGCTGATGTATGTTATTAGGTTGAGTTTGTTAACAGTTTTGCTTGTCACCCTTATTGGAGACAGTCTTTAAGAATTCTGTCATATTTAACTTAGCTTCATTTGCCCTCTGAAAAACGTATATGGGATTGTAGGCATTGTATTCATTTGGGCAATGTAATAATCAACGTTGAAAAGTAATTGCATAAGTGCGATCAACCCTAAACAAATATATATATGTCTGTGATTAATTCCGACTCTAAATTGCTCAAGAGGTCAATTGCGCCGATATCTTCTCTACACAGCCCACTTTAGGTCAGTCTAAAGAAATTCTATAGGATTTAGGTCCTTTGGACCACATCCAGAGAAGTTGACAAGTTACATGTCCGAGGAGACAAGTTGCCTTAAACTTTTCAAGAACATTACATGTGGTTACGAACATTATGGTAGAAACAGAGGGGAAAATGGCTTTGAAATGAACGTGTAGCAGGTCTGGCTTGGCTACAATCTAACGTCTGACCTCCTTAGACAATTCTGTGATTCTCTTTCTGAACCAAATAATTATTGTGTTACATTTACAATAAGTTAGAGCTTATTTCTCCAGACAGACGATTGATTTTCATACTAGAGGCACCCGTTACTAACCACAGGTGAGTTCAATTCCAAAGGAAAAATCAATCACCTGATTATAAATCTACACAAAATACGCCATTATGGCATAAAAGGAAAAAATAAATTAACGATCCTGCTAATTTATCGAAAACTAAAACGTATTACATAAGTATTCAGACCCTGTATTCTTTACTTTGTAGAATTGCCCTTTGCAGCACTCACATCATTGGGGCTTCACCATAGACACAGTATTAGCCAGGCGATGAGCTGTACCTTGTTTTTACCAAATGTAGCACTTGGCATCCAGGCCTAATAGTTTGATTTTGGTCTCGTGAGATCAGATGATTTCATTCCTCGTGCTCTATGAGACATTCAGTAAGAGAGACATGGGTTTTGCTCTCAAATGCATAGTGAAGTGTGGCACATTATATAAACAGTTGTGCACCTTCCTTAATAAGTTCCAATCAATTGAATTTGCCACAGGTGGAATCCAATATAATTTAGGAGAAATTGAAAAGACAGGATGATTATGAGCTCCTTTTGAAGTCTCATGGCAAAGGGTCTGAATTTCTATGTACTTGTGATGTTTACAGTTTTCATGAATGAATCTGCATACGTATTGGTAGTACTGTTAATTATTTGTTATTTTATTGGTAATGGTGTTGTGTGTAGATTGTTGGACAGAAATATGTATCAAGTATTTGCTTAATGTTTGTTATTAGAAAAATGTGGCCCATGCCTAGTTTTGAATTGTCCAATGCAATGTTAATGTAAGCACTCTGAAATTAGCAAAATCTAGATCAGAAACGTGAAACTTGTAAAGTTTGGAGTAACTTTTGGATTCTTGGCTAGAATTGCATTCTGTACGTAAAAGGCTGGCTGCAGTAAACGTGTGTAAGGTTCCTTGTAGTGAATAACTGGAGATGCACTTCAAGCTGTCAGTATTAACCTGTTAACTTGTAGCTAATAATAACTAATATGCTTGTGTTATCCACTTCACTCCCACTCGTTCTTTATCTATAAACCTTAACAACAACATTACAACACAACTATTCCAAGATTCCTTCCAGAGAATGGGAAAGTCTCGATAGGGCTTTTTGCACGCGCCTACACACGCCGACGCCATACACGAGGCAAACCGCACATGGTGGCCTCTGACCTTTGGTAGTTGAGGTCAACCGGGCCGGGCGGCTCGTAGAACCGGGAGAACTAGCCAAGTCCATTATCACACAATGAAGGGCTAATTAGTGTGTTAGCAAGCCTGAAATCACACAGCAACAGACTGCCTGTCTCTGTCCTTCCCTCTCTCCTCTCACCCAACATCTTAATTACCTCTTTATTCTCCCTCCGTTTTTCTCTTCCGCCTCTCACTGTCGATCATAAATCTCGTTCTCTGACTCAATTTTGCACATAAAGGCTGGATGTTAATTGCCTGCTGTGGAAATATTGGGCGTACAATTAAAAGTGTTCCCAGACTGTGTTTGGCTGGTTTGCCTGTGGGTCTGGCTGGCTGTACAGATCAGTTGGAGCCAAACAGTCAATGCTGTTGCCTATTTCTTTCATACCATTCATAAAACAAATGTTTATAATATGGGTGTTAAATGCTTACTATAAATAACTTTTTGTGGCCCAAATCAAAAATGAACACGTTCCGTTTCCGATAACCTTTGAAGAACAATAGTCTGTATGCAAGTTCTGGAAAGCAACTGTGAGTGTAGGTAGGTGGCATGTGTTAAATTGACGTCCACATTAATTGGTTTCCCAGCAGAACATTGCCCAGGAGATTACACTCACTCAACCGGCTTGTCGACCTTCCCAGAATGCACCCTGGTGCCACCATGCACTGGGCCGTCCACGTGACTCATCAGACCAGGCGGCTTTCTTCCACTGCTCCAAGGGCCAGTTCCGACGCTCCCGTTCCCAGTATAGGGACTGTCGATGTGGGACCGGGGTCATCATGGGAATTTGACCTATCTGTTGCTACGCAGTCCCATAAGTTACTAGGTGCGATGCGTTGTGTCTTGTGACACATTCCTCCCGTAACCATCATTACATTACAGTCTGTTGGTTCGGACCAGACGGGATTACCTTCGTTGCCCTTGGGCGCCTCACACCATGTCGTTAGTTTCTGGTTTGTCCCTTTTCAGACAATTGTTGGTACGTACCACTGCTGAGCAAGAACACCCCACACGCCATGTGGTTTCAGAGATGCTCTGACCCAGTCGTCTGGCCATAACAATTTGCCTCTTTATGCTCAGCTCTTTACTCCCGCTCATTTCTCCTGCATCCAACACATTGACCACATTCTAGCCAGACTTTCACATGAGCCCATGTTAGGAGATGATCAACGTTGTTCACTTCACTTGTGAGTGGTCATAATGTTTTGGCTCATTAGTGTCTAGTTGTGTAAGAAGCCTGTTAACCCACCCTTACATTTGACCCTCGCTTCTTTTAACTCCGCTTTTCCAATCTGGTAGTTATTTAATAGTAATGACAGGGCATTAGAAGATGCTAATTAGGTGTTTAGCAACAAGGGTCAACATTGATAGGCTTCTGGGATCGCAATGAGAGATGTTAAGAGTATAAATGAGGCCTGACATGGACTGAGAGAATTTCTCTACTAAACCCATTACATTTTTTTTACATTGCTTGTCCTCTAAATGTTTTAAAATGTTCCTATTAAAACAACAAAAGGCTTTCTGGGTCAATTTACAAACTGATTTTTTTCTTTCCCTTTGAATTAAGATGCATTTTATTCTTTCCTATTCTTTAACTTCGTTTACCAGCCATCCGTCTCTCATGTTATAAAACAATGTCTCATTTCTCATCGGACCCAACGTTTTCACAATACATTTCACCACAGAATCTTATTGCTGACTATCTTCTCGGTAGTCACAGAAAGCTAAACATGTTCATGGTGAGACAGAAGAAACCGGATGCAATTGCGTGTTTTAATTTGAATCGATATATTATCCGTTTTAGACCTTTCCCTAACTATAGAATGGATTTTGCAATAAACTTTGATATGGACCACGAGTTTGCACAGGGTTCCCTCTGCGCTTTGTCAGAAAAGTAAGTAAAAGATTAGGAAAAACTTTCCCAATGGTGGGAGCTTTGGCGTATTGGGGTAGTGTTTGGAGTGGTGGGGCTGTGTGTGTGGGGGGGTGTTCGGGGCATGGGCAGGGGGTGCAGGTCGGCTGTTCAAAGGCTGCCTTTTTGCATTGTTGGTCAGTAGGGGATTAAGGCCTTCTATGCTGCAGAATAGCCCCTCTAATTAAAAAGGATAAGGAGACGGAAAAATAGCGAGAGGCACATGAGGTAGAGAAGAGAGAGGGAGTGGGGATAGCAAATTTGGAAAGAAAAGAAAGAAAAGAAAGAAAAACTGTTTTCAGTGTCACTCCTTCAGCCGAACCCAACGATTCAGCTGGGATTAACTTTACACTTCTCTTTCAACTATCCCTCTCTCTCTCTCTTTCTCCATCTTTGTTTTCCACCCTTGCTCTTTTTTCAACTGTTTGTGTTTTTCTTTTCTTCTGTTCTTCTGTTTTTGAAGTCAAAACACAAATGATGCTGTACTGGCCAAATGATAAAGCAGTTTGTTAGAGTGCCGGGCTGTTAGCTCGCTTACTCCTTTCAGGGGAAACTCACTATTCCATTTCGGTATCACGCAATCCTATCACATCATTTTCAAAAACACTTGAGGTATTTATTCAAATTCAATGTATTCTTGATTGTGTGCTTGTCTGTACGTCTGTACAGTTTTCAGTTTTCCTGTAAAATGATGTGTGTTGTGAAAAAAGATGAGTGCATGAAGGTGTATGTATCAGCTTGTGTGTGTTTTGTGTGTGTGTGTGGGCGGTCATTGAGATCAGATAATGTGAATAGGTGAGTGTGAGCGTGTGTGTCTATGTGAGTGTGTGTGTGTGTGTGTCTGTGTGTGTGTCTTTCATCGCCTCCAGATGCTGGGCACCAGTGGGTGGGCTGTTTGCAGTCGGGGATGCCGGAGTGTGTTTTTGTTTTGCCCTCCCACCTCCCTCCCTCTGCCTGTAGGGGTGCTGACCCTCTGGGGAACAGAGACAGAAGAGCGCTGCCTGGGTTGGAGGCCTCTTGGTGGGCATAACACTACCCGAAAGCCATAAGAGGTTAACGAGGTACCAGCAGGGACAAGACATTCCAACCACCCATGGTGACTTATACGGGCAATGTGTGTTTATGTATATATCCCGCATGTATGTATCTCTATACACTGAATCATTATACATACACCACAGTTTAAATGTGTGCTTGTTTTCCAAAAGAAAGTCTGTTTTTTGTACGTTAAAATAACAAGAAATGTATTAGTGTAGAGTGTAGACATTGTTAATGATGTAAAAATGCTTATTGTAGCTGGAACAGGTGATTTTTTCATTGAATATCCACATAAATGTAGAAGAGGCCCATTATTAGCAACCATCAGTCATGTGCTCCAATGGCAGGTGATATTGGGCTGATTTGCTTATACAAGTTTATCATTTTAAAAGGCTAATTGATATTTAGAACATCTTTTTGCAAACTTTTTTCCAATTATATTAGCCCAGCAGAAAACCTTAGTGCTGATTTAAGAAGCAAAAAAACTGTCCTTCTTAAGATGAGTTGAGTATCTGGAGCATCAGCAATTGTGGGTTCGATTACTGGCTCAAAATGACTAGAAACAAGAAACGTTCCTGTGAACCTTGTCAATATGTTATTGTTCAGAGAAATTAAGTAAACTGTCAAAAAACTAAAGATCCTGTACAATAGTGTGTACAACTCCCTTCATAGAACAGCAATAACCAGAGTAGAAAGTGAGGTGGGAGGACCCGACTGAGCAAGAGGACAAATACATCAGAATGTCTATAGTTTCAGAAAACAGATGCCTCACAGGTCCTCAACAGGCAGCTTTATCAAACAGTACCCACAAAACACCAGTCTCTATGTCAACAGTGAAGAGGCAAGAGTTACAAAGAGAAAGCCATATCTCAGACTGGCCAATAAAAACAAGAGATTAAAATGGGTAAAAAAAACACAGACACTGGATGATTGTATAAAAGTGTTATGGATGACAAATCTAAGTTTGAGGTGTTCGGATCACAAAGAAGAACACTTGTGAGACTCAGACCTAATATAAAGATGCTGTAGGATTGCTGACGCCATCTGTCACGAATGGTTTAGGCATTGCGATGATCTGGGGGTGCTTTGCTGGTGGTAAAGTGGGAGATTTGTGCAGGTTAAATTGGATTTTGAAGAATGAACATCACTCCATTTTTGCAACGCTGTGCCATATCCAGTGGCCAATTTCCTCCTATAATAGGACAATGTGTCACGAGTGGTGATTATTGGGTACTGCACTGGTTGGGTCTTCGGGTGCACCTCTTCCTAGTCACAATTAGTCACAGCTGTTTTGTATTGTATCATTAGTCTGGGCTTTGAAGGGTGTGTTAGGAGGGCACCTGGTTGCTTATCATTGTTTGATGTCATAGGGTAATTAGAGGTGAGTGTTGGATGCATAGGGAAATACTGTTGTTGTTTGTTTGTATTATAAGTCGCTTGGTATGCGCATTATTATTTCAACCAGTTAGTCCTTTTTCGCCGTACTCGGTTTGTTTTGTGTTGTTTATCTTTAATAAAACCTTGTTAAAACGGCTACCTGGCTCTGCACATGGCTGTAACCGCACTACGCCGGTCAGTCCTTGACACAATGACCCAAAACACAGCTTCAAACAATGCATGAACTATTTAGCCAAGAAGCAGTCAGCTGGTATTCTGTCTTTAATGGAGTGCCCAGCACTGTCACCGGATCTCTGCCCCATTGAGCTGGGGGGATAGCAGCTTGACCGTATGCCCATCAAGTCAATCCAACTTGTGGGAGATGCTTCAGGAAGCCAGGGTGAAATCTCTTCAGATTACCTCAGCAAATTGAGAATAGAGTGCCAAGACCTGCAAGGATATAATTGCTGCAAACTGAGGATTCTTTGACAAAATCAACATTTTAAGAATGCAATTATTATATACATTAAAAATATATTTTTGTAACCTTTTCAATTACCATATTTACTATTAATTTTGCTATATTTCCCATTCAAAACTAATTCAAACTAGTTTTTCATGGAAAACAAGGCCATTTTGAATATTAATGTATGTATACCGTTTCTTTATGTTGAGAAATGTTGAGCAATCCAGTATCTATCCTAGAATTAATCACAGAATAATAATAAAAGTAGGCTACGTGCTATCAATTAGTCCCTTGGACCCATCTGTCAATATGACTCTTCCCCTCTCAGAGAAACAGAAAGATGGAAAAATATGTAGTATTTCTCTTTTTTCACAAGATATAGGGACTCTTTCAAGGGTAATACCCTGGAAAAACGGATGTTCTGCTGAAGTTTTTCCAGACTTGTAGTGAAAAGTACAATTATGTGGAATAAACGAACTTGTGTAAAGCGAATGAGTGACAGGTAGCTTCATACTGCTTTTAAATGTAACCACCTGCTGTATTGTCAAGTTGTTAAAATGGTTCAATATGAATGCCTTCCTTACTGTCAATACATATATGTCACCATCATGTTCATCAAAACATTCATAACCGAGTAGAGGTATTGGTTTGGTGCAGATGGTTGGTTTTGTTCTAAATGTGCGTCTGTGTGCATGTGTGTGCGTGCGTTGGGGCGCGCGCACGAGTGTGTGTGTGTGTGTGCGTGTGCGTGTGCGTGTGCGTGTGCGTGTGTGTGTGTGTGAGAGAGAGAGAGAGACAGATGGGGGTGAGTGAATGGTCCAAGGAATTGATCGGACTGGGTTGGACCGCTGAATGCCAACTGAACTATAGCACATTGAATTTGACTTAGAATACAATATATTGACTGATCCACTATTACAATAATATAATTTGATCAATATATTTTCATAAATTAGTAATAACACAATAAAGACTATTATAAGAATAACAATAATTATTTGTAATATTATTCTAGCAGTGGGCTCAATACAGTACAAACATACTGTGAGTGTGGAGCTTTAATGCGAGCCATACCCAGTCCCACGATTCTTAAAGTCCCCAATTCGTCTCCCCAGCAGCAGGGAAAACCGTGACTCCTTCAATTCGCCTGGAGTCAGAGGGAGGGCATATTGCCACAGACGTTAACAAGCGCGTTCACCTTTTACAATCAGAGCCCCGTTTAGCGCAAACGCTCCCCTGGGCCACGCGTTATTTACCGATGAATTATGTATCAGAGCTCGAGATGAAAGGCAACAGAGCGAGCCACGAGCAATAGGGAGGGCTGCAAGCTTCTGAGAGACATGGGAAACGAAATATTAGAGATATTAGTTGTTTATTTAAGAATTTGGTTCTCTTAAAACATGAAGGCGAAGGAATTGTCACTGTGGGCTATTGGATATGAAATAATAAATTGCATATTCCACACTTAACTTGAATTTTCACGCGTGCGAAAGATTGAACTTGAGGCCTGTTTAGTGAGACCCAACTCTTGCAAAGTAGGAGTGGTTTATTGCCACGTAGTTATTTTGATCAGGTTTTATGTCATTTATCTATATAGCAGATGGCATTACTTGCATGTTCAAATGTAATTAAAGACGAGCATTTAAAGAGTGTGCGATTAAAGAGAGAGGAAATAGGGTTTGGACTAGAATTATTTTATTTTGAAGAACATTCTTCAGCAAACCAGTGAGTAGGCTGTTGTAGCCTACTAATTCACGGAGAACTAGACAGTGAAAAGAGCACTGGTAACAATTAGCTTGCTGGCTAATCAAATTCAGACGCTAATCCCTACCAAAACGCAACCTGTCCCCATGACAGAAATGTGAGGGGGAGGAGTGGAGGGGAAGGGGGGGGGTTGTGGGTGAAGGGAAACAAAAGTAGCGTTTGTATTCACAGACATGATAGTTTTTGAAAAATCAGTTGAAATATCCCAACATATTTGTCCATTGAAATTTAAAAAGATAAAACTGGCAGACCAAAAAATGTATGTCTAACCAAACAGTTTGCCTCTACAAATCAAATATCACAGTTTTACCATACCATTGGCTATAATTTATATTTATTGTTGAAATAGGACGAATTAATTCATTAACTTATAGTGAGGGGTTCATTTGGGAAGGCGAGAGAGAGAGAGAGAGAGAGAGAGAGAGAGAGAGAGAGAGAGAGAGAGAGAGAGAGAGAGAGAGAGAGAGAGAGAGAGAATGAGAAAGAGATGATGAGTGCTGCGTGTGCCAATTTTTAAATCTCTCTGAGAGGGTTACATTTACCAAACCGTGACAGTCAGGTCCCCAAGAATGTATATTCCCCTTCCTCAAGGCGAAGCCTCGCTGGAAGTTATAAATCATTGAGTCCTCCACCAACAAAAAGTCTAGCTTAAATAATTATATTGAAACCATTAAGCTATCTACTGACTAATTAATACATTGAGATTGGATCAGTGTTTAAATGGGGAGTTTTTGTTTAAACAAACTTCTGGTTGGTCAACTCCAAAAACGGTTTGCGTACGGGGTGTGTGTGTATTATGTCTGTGTGTGTGTGTGTGGGGGGTTGGCGAGTTCGTGCACTTTGCCCTATACCGTAGGGACTAGTTAATGTGTGTGAAACGCTTATTGGCATAATTAATCGTTTGATTGCTCTTCCGGCGTCTTCGTCACCTTTGCCATGAATCGTCGTTCACTTATACCGGGTTTTTTCAGGAAACTGAGTGGTATTATCATTTATACGACAGTCACAACAAATCCCAACCCCATTTAATAAGCCGGTTCTTATTATTACAGTAGACTGCGTAGCATGGAACATCTATACACCAATCCTCACTATTCTCCTCGCGTTATAGTCCCTCGGCTGTCGAGGATATTTAACAAATATCTAAATATAAATGTGCAATAGGCTACTCGCATATTCTTAAAACATGAAGACGTGAAACCGCACGTTTTAATAATCAGTTAAAACGTTTAATTTGAACAAATTACATTACGCCATGAAAGTGTCTGCATATTAGACTATTAAGTGTCTGCATTTATTAGACTATAAAGTGTGTGCATTTATTAGACTATAAAGTGTGTGTATTTATTAGACTATAAAGTGTGTGCATTTATTAGACTATAAAGTGTCTGCATTTATTAGACTATAAAGTGTGTGCATTTATTAGACTATAAAGTGTGTGCATTTATTAGACTATTAATTGTCTGCATTTATTAGACTATAAAGTGTCTGCATTTATTAGACTATTAAGTGTCTGCATTTATTAGACTATTAAGTGTCTGCATATATTAGACTATTAAGTGTATGCATATATTAGACTATTAAGTGTCTGCATTTATTAGACAATTAAGTGTCTGCATTTATTAGACTAAGTGTCTGCATTTATTAGACTATAAAGTGTATGCATATAGTTTTGATCTGAAACCTGTCAAATCCTTGATAGCACTAATTTGCTAAATCAATAGGCAATATTCGTAAATACGTTTTTTCTGTGAAATATTGAAATTATTCTGCTTGTCAAAATAACATTCTTTAGTACCATTATTTCAATTTCATACATCTACAGAATATCCTTTTTCGCATTTGTGCTAACAAATTTCAAACAGCTAACCTTTATCGGGCATTTATCTCCCTTTTCCTTTCCATAGCACCAACTGCTCTTTGTGATGTAAATACCTCCACATGGAGCGATAATTGGGGAGGCGTGTTTAAAAATAAACTTTTTCTACCCCTCACCTCTCAGGCTCTCTGGCCACTCGCATAATGCGCTGAGGACGGGGAACTCACAACCCAGCACATGCTTCAGTCTAATTCGATAAGGCGAATGAAAATATGTTGGTATGGATGTTGATTCTTAGTAAAGTGAATTGTTGTCTTCTGGGGAAAAATATACAATTCAGAAATGTGCTTTAATGTGCTGTTGAAACATCAGAAAGATGTATCATAACAGCCTAGGCCTACATGTCTATCTGTTGATAGGCCTACTGTTCTTCGTATTATTATATAGGTCTCGCAATTTATAGCCAAACAATGCAGGGTACAATTATATATATATTAGATTATTAGCCTACTATTGTTGTTATTATTATTATGCGACCTGTATACGTTTGGGAAAGTGAGTGGGGGTGGGGTTGGGTTGTCTGCCAGTCAGCTGTCTTAATAAACACAATGCCAGCCTTTGTTTTATTTTCGTGACGCAGAAAATTAATCAGCCTGAATGCGGAGCGCGCGGAGTCGCGGCTAGCGTCCTGTAATCAGGGAAGCGCGTGCCGTCCGGATTATCTCGTTTATTTCTTGCACAAAAAAAACTTGTGGGCAATAATAATTAATTCTTGGATAGGGTAATTATTATTGAACGGATGTGGAGCAACCGGTAGACGGGGTCTGGGGTAAAATAAGTGACAGATTGTGCCCGGTGGCCGTTATGGGCCTGTATAAAAACGTGTTAAGTCTCCTAGTTCGGCTACATGCACCAGAAGAGAGACAGTTGTAACTTCGATTCTACAGGTAGGTGCAAGGATTAAAATCTATCAGGACCATAAATTACAACGAAATATTTACATTCTCAACTTAATTATTTATTTACGATAGGGTCATAGGCCTGCTTTATTTTCACTTATGTTTAAGACGTATTCGTTACATAAATAAAAAATGTAATGTGCCCTTAGGCAAGTAACATTGTTTTATTATAGATTTACCCTTCAATTTA
This sequence comes from Dallia pectoralis, assembly GCA_029465975.1. Lineage (NCBI taxonomy): Eukaryota > Metazoa > Chordata > Actinopteri > Esociformes > Umbridae > Dallia > Dallia pectoralis. The sequence goes on along the minus strand of CM055734.1, from coordinate 18,169,969 downwards.
CATTTTGGCAGGCATTTATACATAATTATACAGGCCAAAGCAGACAATGAATTTTAATTTTCTATTTAAGATTTAGAAGGAAAGTGCACTACACGTATAGCCCATACTAGGTATATGCTATATTGTTAACTATAGAATATTAATAAATCTATAATAAAAACATTTCCCCTTACCATTTCATGGTGAGGATGAGTTCCTATTTGGATTAATGGTGATAGAAATACTTGCAAAATAAACCAATACAGCCTAATAATTTATAGAATGTGCAAAGTAAAACAACATTAGGTGTTAAATATTTCAAATGCATAAGGCAATAGCTTTCTCTGAATATTCTAACAGCGAAATTTGATGGGTTCTTAATTTCGGGCTAAGTGCTTGTTTGTTTAGATTAAGATGAAGTGGTCTTTGCTAATCAACACTCTTCAATAGTCTGAATCCCTAAAATCGAATTACCGGGAACCATTAATTAGGTGGAAGTCGCCCAGGGAGTGTAAATAATTTCGTCTGGAATTACAATTATGGAAGAGTTCCCCGAAGTTTTTATTTTTTTATTTTTGGTGAAATTGCCGTTCATATTTTAATGTTGACCACATTTACATGTACAAGAGATTTAGCCGTTTAATCAGACAAAGGACATATAAATAGAATTCAAGATGCTGTGCTAGTTTCATTGCCTAAAAATGGAGAGCGCTGCGGTTTACAGTATTGTCTCTTTTGTTTGTCGCCAAAAGCTATTTTGTTATCAGCATTATTTATCTGGTCAACAGTGGGCTTTGTCTTTGCAAATGGCCCCCAATCATGCCGTATATTCTGGAGACAATTAGCTCCTTCTAACCTCTGGGCTCTATGCTAATGCTGTGCATTACCTTGTTTGGCCCAATGCGTGATGTGCGCCTTTCGTTTAACGACAATGTTTTTGTTCTGCGGGTAGACATGGTGAAATTATGGGATGTTTTGGATGCTGGTAGGTTGTGCTGGTAGTAGTTGTGTTGTTTTGGTGTGTGTGTGTGTGTGTGTCTGAGATAGAGAGAGAGAGAGAGAGAGAGAGAGGGAGAGAGAGATAGAGAGCGAGTTTGGGTGGGGGTGCGGTGTGGCTAACGTTTGTCAAACAGAGCATCCTCAGTCCGCAAGAACAGCTGGGGGTCTGCGGGCTGCTTTAAGAGCGATGCGCGTGTAGGGCAACGCTCATTTTTTAAATTCACCTCCAGTGTAAAGACATAACGCATAACGCTTCCAACGAACAAGCAAGGACTTATCATCTAACCAAGAGAACCCCTCCTCTGTCTTCTGTCTTCCTTCCTCTGTTTTCCTACAGACGAACCGAGAAGGATCCAACACCTCCGGACATAAATAAAAGAGTGTTTTCGAACGCTTTTTCTGTTTTCAAAATTCTCTCCAACTTTGCCCTTCGGTCCGAGGCTAGAATGATGTCTTATCTAAAGCAGCCGCCGTATTCAGTCAACGGCCTGAGTTTGTCTGCCTCAGGGATGGACCTGCTTCATCCGTCGGTCGGCTATCCGGGTGAGTTATAACACAATTCTGATTAATTGTACTGATAACGTTTTCCTACGCAAAACTTTACGTATTGGTTAAACAGATGTATTCAGATAAATATATTTCGACGTCCTTTGCATAACATATTTCCAGTTGCCTAGAAACATTATTATCATCCTTATTAATTTGGAGAATCATCAAACTATTTGTGGATCACATTTAATGTTTTGGCACCTGTGGAAGACACATTACATTAATTAATTACCCTTAACCGATACGAATTATGTTTTGGAAATAGATGTAATGAAATACGTAATATCAACAAATGTAATCCAAATTTATTTTTGCAACATTAGGCATGTCGAATACAGTTGACAGGCCACATTAAGTAGTCTGTATACAATTAAAATTATACATTTCTAAAGTATTATAATCAATGTTTACTTTCCCCCATATAGCCACCCCACGGAAACAGAGGCGTGAGAGGACCACATTTACGCGCGCACAGCTGGACATTCTGGAAAACTTATTCGGAAAGACCCGCTATCCAGACATATTCATGCGCGAAGAGGTGGCCTTGAAGATCAACCTACCTGAGTCACGAGTTCAGGTAAATTCCCGTCCATTTGCGTAACACAACAATCCATGCAGGGTTTTATGCAAGACCACTCACACATCTCATTCATTTGGGCTTGAGAAGTCAAGAACCCAGACACCACTTCAGGCAGAGAGTGTTGAGTGTCGATTAATTGAATGGGAGTGTTCAACCCCCAAATAATAGGCCTACCAAGCCTGCTTTTAAATCCACTGATAGCAAACTATATATAAAACACATTCTTTATGTTAAACTGGAAAATATATCACATTTTATTATTATTATGATTTAACAAAATAATCCATCTTTCAGGTATGGTTTAAAAACCGAAGGGCGAAGTGTCGACAACAGGCACAGCAGTCCCAAAGCGGTGCACAGAACAAGGCAAGGCCCGTTAAGAAGAAAAATTCTCCTATCAGAGAAGCCAGCTCCGAGAGCGGAGCCAGCGGCCAGTTCACTCCGCCCCCCAGCACCTCAATCCCGGCCGTGAGCAGCAGTAGTGCTCCAATCTCCATCTGGAGTCCCGCCTCTGTTTCTCCCCTCTCTGACCCACTCTCTACCTCCTCCTCCTCTTGTATGCAACGGTCCTACCCAATGACCTACACCCAGGCATCTGGATACAGCCAAGGCTATTCAGGATCCTCATCGTATTTTAGCGGGATGGACTGCGGGTCTTACTTGGCGCCTATGCACCACCAACTATCCTCAGCGGGTTCCACCATGAGCCCCATGGGAAGCAACGGGGTTTCCAGCCACCTGAGCCCGGCTTCTTCTCTCTCCACGCCTGGTTATGGGGCAGCAGGACTAGGCTTCAGTGGTCCTACAGACTGCCTGGATTACAAAGACCAGGCCGCAGCCTGGAAACTCAATTTCAACGCGGACTGTTTGGATTACAAAGACCAATCGTGGAAATTTCAGGTGCTGTGAGAAAAACGAGTTAATGACATTATCTTTTCACAATGTGGTGAAATAAACGTCAGGCCATCAGATGGGCCCAGGTTGGCAGTGAATGAGTGGAAAGGGACCGTTGTTCAACGGCTGGTGCTTCACGTCAAACTAAGCCCCCAACAGCTATAGTGAAGAGAAGGGAGCAGCCGCTCGCTCTGTCAGACAGTGTCACACCTGTAGGGTTGAACATGCAGCGTGAACTCTCCTTAACTTTGATCAAGGACATGGAACAAAATTGTAACCTAAGAAAAAATGATCAAGAGAAGCTCCAACCCTTGGTTAAGCGCGTGGAATGGGTCAGCTTTCCATAAGCTTCTTAGAACTCCCCAGCCCTCTCCACTTGGTTGGCAAGCTAATGTGCCCTTTGATGAAAGCATTGTGTGTGTGTGTGTGTGTGTGTGTGGTTGGGGGGTGGAGGGGGCGAGTGTGTGTGTGTGTGTGTGTGTACGCGCGCGCCTTTGAGGCGAACCTGGATGCACTATTTAATTTATAAAAAAAAATGTTTATAACACACTAGTTCCAGAGACAATCAACCAGTATGCGTGTGCTCACAAATGTTCCCACAAGTGTTTTTAATTTTATATCTGTGTTAGATTTTGAGACTGTGATTTATTGTACTGTATGCAATTCAGAGTTTTGCATTTGCGATTTTCAGCTGTGAATTCAATAGTTTTTTGTCATGTCCAAGTGTTTAAAATTATAAATTTTTATGATGGTTTATTAGTTGAAATAGGGAGTTTTCAAACAGTGTGAATTGCCTAGTCAATGAGCAGCAAAGATGCCTAAAACATCAGTGTCAATCAAAAACAAATACAACTCAAGGTTGTTTTGCCAAACTGCTATCAGAAGGCCAAGCACACAAATAAAGTATGTTTGAACTGATCCCAGTGTCGCCTGTTTAACTTAATATAACATGTTTATTCTTTATATTAATGCACATAAATAGCCTCAATGTTGTAACATTTTCTGTAAAGACATTACATGTTTTGTAAAAACGAATTATGCATATTACAACAAACATTTCTCAAAAAAAAATGTTTAACCTAGCAAACTTCTGTGGAAGCGCGAGCACACTCACACATATATAAACACACAATTTCAAGTGTCAGTTGCAGGAATGTGTATTATCGAAAAACGATGTTAATCCTGTCTCGCACGAAGGATAATCCAAAGTCTCTGACGGGACTTGTTTAGTTCAATCGCGCGGTCCAGTTCACGCGGAGCTGCTTCCCAAGACCTCCTGGGTCATTCACTTACATTCAAATTCCCACAAAACGCCTGTTAAAACTACAAAGTGTTTATGTTTATGTTATCAATATAGTGTGAATATGCAAATAGCCCTATGAACATAAAGAGAATACAGACCTATTCCAAAAAGGCAGTCTTTAACACAGGCCTCCCACCTTTTTGTATATTGATATTTTGATCAATCTGACATCTCAGAAAAAAACATCAAATGCGATTGGGCAAAATATGAATTAAATGAGAACATTTCAATATTGCCCTAAAATCAGAGGCAGAGCGATAATACGGTTATCATGGCGAAATACTGCTTAGGACAATTTTTGGGAAAATAGCGCATCTGTTTGGTCAATAAAAGATCTAAACCTGTCAGCCTCAATGAATACACCCCAAAAAACGCACATTGATTAAATTATTGAAAACAATCTTTCCATGACCTGCTATTTGTTGAACTTGCAAAAGACAATACAGGCAACACCAATCAATAACAGTGATTAATGGCGGAAGACTGTCGATAAAATACTCTGCGTCAAGAAGATCCCACTAATTTGATATTGTAAAACTTCCGGGATGGCTCTGTGAAAGGTGCAAAATGTTTTGTCGACCAATTTTAAACTGAAATTGTTTGAGTGTAAGACAATTTCTAATATTTGTATACCCTTGCAGAATAAACAGCCATTATGCCAATTTTATTATAAATATAGTCAAGTCCGTTATTTGTTAATAATTGTCAGTATATAGGCCTTTTCCAAAATAAAGAATCTATACGAGAACTAATTTCAAATAAATAAGAAATCCTTTTGAAATTACTTGACTAAAAAATTAGATCAGCAAATCACTTTCTTGGAGCAGGGGCAGTGGTCCAAGAACAGGGACTATTGCTGTAAGATTCAATATTATAGGCCTTGGGTTTTAATTAAGGGCCACGCGACCCGAAGGGACATATGGGTCCGGCAGACGCTTCATTAATCCCCTCATCGCATTTGTGGATGTTAAACAATAAAAGGGCCTTGTGCTCTGAGTTTTAAAACTATGCCTCTGCCCTTGTCACTGGTGCAGACTAGTGCCGATCAGCTTTCTAGGCAGTTCCCTTGTGGCAAACATATAGGGCTTTCCCCACTTCCCGACAAAAGTAAGATGGGCACCACTTCACTGGGAGCCCAGGGAATTCTACACGCTACAACGACCGCAAAAGCCCTCGAGCCTTACATATTATATCAATTAACTCTTTTAGCATTTTTAATATACAACAATGAGCCAAAACATAATGACCACCTGCCTAATATGCTGTTGGTCCTCCAGGGAAACACCTTTGAACTCTTCATTAAGTTCTACAAACTATTACCCTGCACAACGTGTACAGTGTGGTACATTATCCACATCACAACAACCTGCTAAAGGAGGTATAGGGGAAATTGTCATAATGGTGCGTTTCTGGTCTGCAATGATGTTCATAGGTTTAGCATGTGTCAAATTGACGTCCACATGAATGCTGTGCGTAACCATCATAAAAACGTTTTGTGACTTGTGCCCTATATAGTAAACCTTCTGTCAGGTTCGGACCAGAAAAGATAGCTTTCGTTGCCCCTGTGCATCAATGAGCTTCTGGTGCCTAACACCCGGTCACGGGTTTGTGGTTTGTCCCTTCTCAGAGCACTGTTGTCAGGTACGTAACACTGCAGACCGGGAGCACCCCACACGCCTGGTCATTTAAGAGATGCAGGGACCCAGCCGTCTGGCCATAACAAGTTGGCCCTGCCCATTGTTCCTGCATCTAACATGTTGACTACAAGAACTGATTGTGGACTTACCATCAAATGTTCCCCAGACTTTGACATGTGCCATTGTAAGGAGATTCTCAACGCTATTCGCTTCACCAGTGAGTGGTCACATTTTTTCGGCTCATTAGTTCAGGTGCACTCATGGGCATATGAGCAAGTTCGATATGGGGGAGGGGTAGACTCAAATTGAATTTGTTTATTTTTAAGATGTAGCTCCTTCTATGTTTGAGAGGACCTGTCTATTCCTAACCATATGCCCTGAGCTTCTCTTACTGAAGAGCTTTCAAACCACACAACGGTTTCAAATGAGCTGCCACCAACTGCAAGGAGACAAGATACCTAAGTTTGCTGGCGTAGTGAAACATCATACTGAGAGCTTTTAAAACCTCCAATGGTTTGTTTTAAACCCACTTAAAATCAGGAACTGGAGCACTATCGGAAAGGTTCAGAACTTATAATGGTGTTTTTCGAGCTCTATTTCTTTATTGCTTCTTCAGACATAAAAATTCAAAAACAAATCAGCATAACTCAGTTTTTACTTCTATTTTACTACTGTTACCAACAATATATCTGAAATTATTATAAAGATAACTGAGAATTGAAATTTGACGCTGCAAATACAAACATTAATATCTGATTTTCATTCAACTATTTGTCATTTTCAACTTAAACAAGGTTGATATCTTTTGATAGAATGTTCATATCACAACGTCCCCCAGTACGGCAAGTTGCATACATTTCTGTTTACTGAAACTGAGTTCCCAGAAAAGACAGGTGTCTATAAAAACACAGTTAAAAACACACAAGTGCTCTTTTATTAAGAATAGAACCAACGACCATGTTGTTTGCGAGAACTAAAGACTATTGTGCATTGTTATGCGAAATCATGTTGTCCTACATTCCCAGGGAGGCAGGCAGAGACAACATGTGTCTCTATCATATGTCAACACACCAAAACATACATAATTCATTTTGCATCAACTAACATAAAGTCTCATTTGACTCTATGAGACAATAGTGTGTCTGTGTTGTATACAGGGCGTTGTATTTGACGGTTGGGGAGTTATGGCATGCAGGCTTCTCACATACTGTACACACACACACACACACACACACACACACACACACACACACACACACACACACACACACACACACACACACACACACACACACATACACACGCGCACATGAACACACACACAGTCACACACACACATGCATGCATGTCAAACCATTTAATGTTTAATGTTTTTTTTATCTGATGGATTAAATGATTTCAGGAGCTTAAATGCACACTTTAATGTGATGTTTTGATGGGGCAGAATAATATGCTGTTTAATAGGACGTACACCAACTGTATATGGACAAAATGACTAAACTGTAGAGAATGTTTGGTTACTATTGATGAATAAGGAAATGTCATTTACTGATATACCAGAAAGACCAATTGTCAAAATATGATATAATGACCGAATCTAGAATCAAATGGGCCCCATTACAACATTCAACCAACAGGTATGATACATTTGTTACAAACTAAACCCTCCCATAGGTTGGACAAGGGGATCCATGGCTAATGCAGTTTTCCTTAATTGCTTGAGGACATTTGTCCAATCAGAATAAACCTTTTCTAAACACTTAACATGCAGAGAAATACTGAAACATTGTTGGCCTAAATAACACTTTTTTGCTAAATCTACTGAGACTGAGATAATTACAGCATTGACTATGGCAAGTAAATATGGTTTACAGGATTGGCCGAAGACGACTAATGGAGAATGGTGCTTAAAAGCAGAAATATCAAGAAACAAAAAGGCCCTATTTTACCCTATATTGTGTCTTTTACAAATTCAGTGATGCTGTATCAATGCTGAATAGACAGAAAAACAGCTACACCAAGATAATAAATACCTGCAAAAAAAGCAATTTCGATGTTTTATTTTACTTTATACTGTACTTTATCTAGTGTGTTGTAGCATCTATTGTCATGGTAAAATAATTCTTCCTAATGTTTCCACGGTTGATGAACTGACATTAGGCTGGGTTAGGGTTAGGGTTAGGGTCATTGAATTTTATCGAATGTTTCCACTCAAAATATAAGGTTTCCACTGCCTCCAACTGTTCCCACTGCCTCCAACTGTTCCCACTGCCTCCAACTGTTCCCACTTCCTCCAACTGTTCCCACTGACTCCAACGGTTCCCACTGCCTCCAACTGTTCCCACTGACTCCAACTGTTCCCACTGACTCCAACTGTTCCCACTGCCTCCAACTGCCTCCAAATTAACCTTCTGATGTTATATTAATTATTTCGGGTGAAAAAGGTCAGAAAATGCAATCAAGTCAAACCCCTGCGTGTACACTTTGTTATCGTCATACATCTGTGATGATTTTGGGTGACATTTTGATTTAATTCATGACAAAACAAAAGAAAATCAATTAATGGTTGATTTTGTTGAACAAACATGAATAAAATTATGTGTGCACTGCTAAACAGCCTCACTAACTTAAAAAAAATGTATGGCTCAAATGATAATCTGGGCTTAAATCTACCCAATTAAGTCATCTTGTAGATACATCTTAGTAAATAGTGTTTAAGTGTAGAGCATCATGACTGCAAATTGCAATGACTTTTGGGATTTGGTCATCAAAGCTTTTTTTAACCATATGGATGGGGTTACAAATCTAAGCCAAATGTATAAACATTGTCTTCTTTATTCCAAAGACTTAAAACACAAAGCTGAAAGCTGATTACAGGTTTTTAACATTCGGGCATATGTAAAAAATAAATAATAATAAACATTTTCGTATGGGAATGGCCTTCTGGTAATGTTAATGCCTAGTTATTTCTCTCAAACAGAATCCATTTAGCTTGGAGACCTTTTCACCCTGGATTATCAACCCGTGCTACAGCACAGAAAGAAAGCCAACAAAACACTCCAGCCTTTATACCAATGCATCATTAGTAGGAAAACACACAAATCTCCTTAAGAGCAAAATGGAGATTCTCTAATAACAGATTAAATGCATCTAATGGCACAGTTTGCATGCGTTTATAAGCTTGTTGTAAGGCTAAAAGCATTTGGAAGGGATTCGTAAAAGGCCCAGAGAATGCTGTCAGCCACACTGGGGTCGATCAGACATCTCTCTGTGGTGGGACATGTGATGGGATCTGTTTGGCCCAATGGTGTTATATTGGGATGATATCCCTGAAAATCCTACAGGATCTCACTTTGACTCAGTTGACAGGGAACTGGGTATCAAAGTCTATCTTATTCCCTACTGGGGCCCTTGCTAGAACTAATTTGTCGTATTGGGAATATGGCGATTACTACATTTTTATTACATTATTTAAATGTTTATTTCGGTTACCGTGCTGCCATGAGTTCTAAGAAAACGAGAGACATTGAAGCCCTTCGTTTAGTTTAGCGTTTGTCGTCATTCTAGGTAGAATTTGGAGGTGATGACTTTTAAACTAGTGTCGAGGCCTAATCAACTCTGTTTTCTAAATGATCTGCGGTTGGGGTGTGGGGTTGTAAAGTTTTGAGTTAGGTCAGAGGTCAGGGGGCCACCCCAGCTGTCAGCTACCACCCAGCTACTGCGTTATATAGCTAACTACAGTAAAACTGACAGAGTTTAGGATTTAGGGTTCATTCACAGTGCCACTGCCAAGTCCCAAATCAGGTCCCTGGCCGTAGTCTGGGAAAAGTATAAGGAAACAAATACTGTATGTAATTCTGTCAAACCTTCCTTTAAACATCGCTCAATCTGGAATAACCGGGTCCATCGGACCATGTGACCAAGAGGAGACAAGGACTTATTTAAAACAGATCTGGTCACAGCCTACCAGAACCCACCACCCTCCATGAGTCTGACCAGTATGACTGTTGGCTGTGTAAGGAGCAGATGGAGCTGGAAGAAGAGGATGCATAGTGTATTGACAGATGCCTCACCCTCACTCACACCCACCCGCTCCTGTCCTCAGTCAGGGGTCTGGTCCACCTGTTTTCTTCCAGCAGATATGGGCCCTGGAAAGCGTGTGCGGCTGTGTGAACGTCCGCACGGAGGTGGGAGGGGCTAGTGGGACGTGCAAACGCTGGCACGTGTGTGTGTTTCGGTTCTTTTCTCAAGGCATCTCAGTCCGTGTTTGTGTGTAGTAAGCGTCAGTGTGTGTGTGTGTCTGTGTGTGTGTGTGTGTGTGTGTGTGGAGACAGGAGGAGTGTGCCCTCGATGTCCCCACCGCCCCCGGACGCACACGGCTGGCCACCTGCTCATGGATTAGGAAGCATGCGGATTACACGCGTCACAATAGAGATACACTAACACACACACACACACACACACACACACACACACACACACACACACACACAGACACACACAGACACACACACACACAGACACACACACACAGACACACACACACACACACACACACACACACACACACAGACACACACAAACACACACACAAACGCAGCCACGGGTGACACACAACGCTGCTTGTCAACATGACCTCACAACAACCAGAGCTTTGAGCGTTACGTTTTAAATTGGGACACGTTTCATTGGCCTATTGTTTCAATGCCGGAGACGGGATTCTCGAGTCCTTTTATAATCAACACGGGTACAATAATAGCATTCTGCCAATGTTTGACATCAGATATGGAACATGCGTGTTGACCCAATGTCTTTGTGTACGGATTGTACTTGAGGATTGGAATAATTACCATCAATATAGATGTAGTGTGTGTGTGTGTGTGTGTGTGTGTGTGTGTGTGTGTGAGCGTGTGTGTGTGCGCGTGTGTGCGCGTGTGTGCGCGTGTGTGTGTGTGTGTGTGTGTGTGTGTGCGTGTGTGTGTGCGTGCGTGTGTGCGTGTGTGTGTGCGTGTGTGTGTGCGTGTGTCTGGGAAATCGTAGTCCTGTGTTTGAACTTGCATCGAGTTTTCATCCTAAACAATCTGGTTTGTTTTCGGGCAGGAAGTAGGATTACGTTGGTGAGATTGTGTTTGTGTTTTAGGCAACGTGTGTTGCCACACTGGGAGGGAGGAGAGGGCACACTCTGACCCAGAGACCAGCTCCCTCCTTTGGCCTAGTTAAACCAACAAAACACTGTGATGTCACCACCGTGGAACCAACAGGCTGCCAGGGGGGAGGGGGGTGTGGGTCAAGTGAAGAAATAAACACAACAACAAAAACACAACAACAACGTAGCGTAAACAACAACACTGGGCATCCCTGACAATAAATAAATAACAACTGTCCAGAACAACATCATTGCAGTGGAGATTCGTCCAATAATAAAGAGCACAGGTTAAAGACACACATGTTTACTGTGACATGGTGGTGGTGTTTACACTCCTCCATCTCCATAACCACATCCCAAACTTACTCTGACCATACTTCTGCTTGGTGAACAGTTTTGGCATGAAGATGTATGAAAGCGTAAAATATATTCAAAGCAAATATGTATTGCCTTTTTATAGCTGAGCTTTAATGAATCTAACAGAGTATTAGAAAGATTAGGCTCCATTGACAGGTGACATCACAGCCACTTTAAGAGAAATGTAATTATATCAGAGCTGTCTTGTTGAAATTCTAGACGATCTATGCATATTTATAAGGCCAGCGAGGACTCCCACTCACTATTGAACACCAATGGTTAACATCCACAGCATTCATTGAATATTCAAAAAAATTATCACATGTATCCACCATTCTAGGAAGATCACACAGACCCATAAAGAATTTGAAGGATGTCAAATCAATTATCTTTAATTCATCTGTGTCATTTTACAATGTTCAATTACTGCAGCAAGTTTTGTGATCTGCTGCCATATTAAAAGGACAACCAGTGGAGCATAAACACTGTAAACTTAAAAAGAACAACCAGTGTTGCATAAACACTGTAAACGTAAAAGGACAACAAGTAGAGCATAAACACTGTAAACGTAAAAGAACAACCAGTGGTGCATAAACACTGTAAACGTAAAAGAACAACCAGTGGAGCATAAACACTGTAAACTTAAAAGAACAACCAGTGTTGCATAAACACTGTAAACGTAAAAGGACAACAAGTAGAGCATAAACACTGTAAACGTAAAAGGACAACAAGTAGAGCATAAACACTGTAAACGTAAAAGAACAACCAGTGGTGCATAAACACTGTAAACGTAAAAGGACAACAAGTGGAGCATAAACACTGTAAACCTAAAAGGACAACAAGTGGAGCATAAACACTGTAAACGTAAAAGAACAACCAGTGGTGCATAAACACTGTAAACGTAAAAGGACAACAAGTGGAGCATAAACACTGTAAACCTAAAAGGACAACAAGTGGAGCATAAACACTGTAAACGTAAAAGAACAACCGGTGGAGCATAAACACTGTAAAATTAACTTGTATTCATCAATTCATTTTCTTGACATAATTACTCATTTAAAAAAATGTTTACTCTATTGAACATTCTTTTTTTTCCGTTTATTCTACAAAACACAAAATGTCTTCTTTAATGTTTACTTAGTATTTCTTTTTAGTGTAATTTTTGTTTTCATGATTGTTATAATATTATACTTTTCTTTTATTTCACTTTGACAATGTCCACAAAGGTTTCCCTTGTGAAGTAAACTGAATTCAGAGCAATAGCAAGGAGACTACATGTGTGTCTGTAAAATCTTTCTGTTAAAAGAAACAAGTGAAAAAACATGTTTCCTCTTGACTTCTTTTAAAACGGGATTTTAAGCTCACAGGGCCACAGCTGGCCAATCGTTCTGAGCATCTGAACTGTAAACATAACATTTTTTGAAAACAAGCAAAATTACTAATAAGCAGTTGTGTCCCAGAACAAGAAAATTTGGAGTTCAGGTTAAAAATGGGATTGATCTTTTGACTGGACTGTGTTATTTGATGAGTAGATGAATTCGATTTTAATTTTGTTTAATAATGTGACTACAGCATCTGACCAATAACTTGCTAGGTCAAATTCCTAGATTGAAGATCTCTGAACCAGCAATATAAAAACATATGTATTGTCTTAGCAGTTAGCCCTATTTGCTTTCACCATTTAGTGAAAAAATATACCTTTCCTTTTAATTCAATACATCTGAACAAAAATGTTTGAAGAATAAACACATTATTAATTTATCTGACACAGAGGGCCGATATGGCAGATACAGACTGAGGATAGTGCTAGTACTATGCAGAAAATAATCTTAAATTGATACAGTTGTACATTAACAACATTTCTAGAAAAAATCCTGGTTAAAACAGGTATTAATCCTACTCAGGTCTAAACACAATGTCTAAGTGTGTAGTGGAGTTTAATAAGTGCAGGAGTCTGGTCCGGCTCCATGTAATAACAAAATCCAAAAAATATAAAGTGTCTTTGGGTAGCAACTATAAATGTCGAAACATTTAGAATTCTACTAGCACCAGGAACAGCATCTGTTCTGCATAAAACACCATGTTAGTTAGCCGGTACCACAGTGAGTTCAAGCCCTTTACAGGACAGATAGCCAAAACACTGCGTTGAGCTTACCAGATAACTCCCGCCCAGCGAGAGATTCTCGTTATATAGTGTGATTAGTAAATAGTGGGAATGCAAATGATTGAGTATTGGAATCGTTCCGATACTGGCCTAAAATGATGGATATCACCCCAAAAATGATAATAATCTGATATGATCAATTAGCCTGTGATGACAATCCGTTGAGCGACATGGCGTAAAGAGAGGGCCAAGACAAGAAACATGTGTCAGGTGAACATAGCAAGCTAGAACGTGAGTTTAGATTTAGGTTAGCAAAGGGCATTCAAATTAATGTATTATTAACAGCAGTGTTGTTTAAAAGAGGGGAAAATATGGTATCAGATTAGTATCGATATCGGCAGATACTCAAGGTTGCAGTATCGTTATCGTATCGAACATCAAAAAGTGTTATTGAGCCAATGTCAAGAAAACTGTATTTAAATATTATTGAAAAGTTATTGAAAATATATTGTACTGTATATTGTAGATTTCAATTGACATAATATAGAAATATAATTTTAAAGCTAGGTGAATACATTATAGTCCCAAGATTTACAACTCATCATGGTATAGAAATGTTGGATTGTAGTTTGTAGTAATTTTCTGGGGGGCAGTGTGTTTAAAACAGTTTGAAGCAAGCCAATGTCAGAGGTGTCCTTCCTAAAGATCGCTGGAGACGACTAGCTACTGCAGCTAATTAGGTTAATAACAGTGACCTTTAACCTTCTACGTCACCACTTAGGGACAGACAATAATGAGCGATTGTATTGCAGTAGCTGCGGGGGTCTATCAGTTAGGAAGGAGACAGCAGTCGACAAATTCACATTTTCACTAGTGACTAGTCACTAAAACAGCCACACCTTTTTGTCATAGCCAACACAATTTATTATTTAAGTTTTGTTCATTCAAGTAAATTAATCGTATTTCAAAACCACTTTAGTAGGGATGTGTTGCATGAAAAGGTGACAAGCATATTAACTTCACAAAAGATCTTAGAGAGGTTGAAGAACAGCATCCTCACCAGAAGTGATTAAACACCTTAACACACATTAAACAGCCCTGGTTAGTAAAACCCCTCTGGTCTTATAGGGGTCTGTTTAGTGGATCTGCAGGTTAGATGGGGCTACATTGGGGGGATTGGGGGGAGGGTGTGTGAGTCAGTGGAAATTAGTGTTGGGGTCTCTGCTGTCCCCTGGCCACCCGACCCATCTCCTCAGAGGTTAATGGGTTTGTTTTGCTAATTACCTCATGGTCAGATCTATGTTAACTGGTGGCCTACTGTCATTCTGTTGTCCTTTCGAAAAGCAAACCTGATCATGCATGAAATTGCCCACTTAGGACCAATGTCAACCTCGACAGAAGACATATTACATGACATTCATATTCATTTTGATTTATTACTATGTTATGATGAAATGGATAAAAAAATCGGCCAGCCTGCATAGGGCAAGCTCCCGAATTAGTGCACTGGGGCGTTGGTACATCCTTAGACCAGAGGAGATGGCTAATCGTGCTCGGCCAATAACTGATCCAGCAGTTCATCTAGAAATGTATGTCCCTCAAGATGACATCCACAGAGAACTAAGGATGAAACATTCCCAGACACCACTGGCCCAATTTGGACAAACCTCAGGTTTACAGTTGGTTTGGTTTGTCAGAGGAATCAGGCATTTACAAAATCACACATATTGGCATGACATGTTTACTGTTGTTTTCAATGTCGCTCTCTCTTCATCTCTATTAATTTATCTCTGCTCTTTTTATTCCTCTGACGTTTATTCTTCCATCTTTCATTTATTCCTCTTAATTCATCTATTGTCACATTTCTTTATTCCTGTTTCCTCTATTTCAATCTGTTCTCCTCTTATCCTCTTCCTCCATCTCTCCTCTCGTTCCTCTTTTTGCTTTTTTTCTCCTGTGTTTTCATTTGTTTCCCCCTTTGTCGCTCCTGTTTTCATATTTTATTCCTTTATCGCTCTTCTGTTTTTCCTTTATCGCTCCTCTGTTTTCCTATTTTTTCCTCTATCGCCCCGGTGTTTTAAACTTTTTTTCTTTATTGCTCCTCTGTTTTTCCGAAGTCGCTACTCAGTATTCCTCTTTTTCCTTTTTCACTCTTCTGTTTTCCTCTATTTTCCCTTTATCGCTCCCTTTGTTTTCCTCTTTTTTCCTTTATCATTCCTCTATTTTCCCTTTATCGCTCCCTTTGTTTTACTATTTTTTCCTTTATCATTCCTCTATTTTCCCTTTATTGCTTCCTTTGTTTTCCTCTTTTTTTCCTTTATCGTTCCTCTGTTTCCCTTTTTTTCTTTTATCTCTCCCTTTAATTTCCTATTTTCTTCCTTTTCTTTCCTTTTCTCTTTTTTCCTTTATCGCTTCTCTGTTTTCCTATTTTTTCCCTTTATTGTTCCTCCTTTTTCCTCTTTTTCTTTTATCGTTCCTCGGTTTTACAAATTTTTCCTTTATCGCTCCTCTGTTTTACTTATTTTTTCCTTTATCGTTCCTCGGTTTTACTAATTTTTCCTTTATCGTTCCTCCTTTTTGCTCTTTTTCCCTTTATCGTTCTTTGGTTTTACTCCTTTTTTCCTCTATTGGTACTCAGTTTTTTCTCTATTTCTTCCTTTATCTTCTCTTTAGTCCTCTCTCCTAGCTCTTTCTGGCAACCCAGAACATTCAC
This sequence comes from Dallia pectoralis, assembly GCA_029465975.1. Taxonomy (NCBI): domain Eukaryota; kingdom Metazoa; phylum Chordata; class Actinopteri; order Esociformes; family Umbridae; genus Dallia; species Dallia pectoralis. The sequence continues at coordinate 18,153,708 of CM055734.1, read as the reverse complement.
TCTGCAGCCCAACCTCCACTGAAATAAATATAATTGTTTGTTAGTTGGCCACGGCCCATGGCCGTCCACGATGATGCCTAATGTGTTTGCTTACACTCCATTATTCAAATGTATCTAGGCGGTGTGTGTACAAGACAAGAAGAGAGAGGCAAAGAGGGAAAAACAAAATGAGAAAAAGAGTTAATGCAATGTGTGTGTGTGTTAATGTAGTGTGCGTTAATGCAGTGTGTGTGTGTGTTAATGTAGTGTGTGTGTGTTAATGCAGTATGTGTGTTTGTTAATGTAGTGTGTGCGTGTTAATGCAGTGTGTGTTAATGTAGTGTGTGTTAATGTAGTGTGTGTGTGTGTGTGTGTGTTAATTTAGTGTGTGTTAATGCAGTGTGTGTGTTAATGTAGTGTGTGTTAATGCAGTATGTGTGTGTGTCAATGTAATGTGTGTGTGTTAATGTAGTGTGTGTTAATGTAGTGTGTGTTAATGCAGTGTGTGTGTGTGTGTGTGTGTTATTGTAGTGTGTGTGTCTGTGTGTGTTAATGCAGTATGTGTGTGTGTTAATGTAGTGTGTGCGTGTTAATGCAGTGTGTGTTAATGTAGTGTGTGTTAATGTAGTGTGTGTGTGTGTGTTAATTTAGTGTGTGTTAATGCAGTGTGTGTGTTAATGTAGTGTGTGTTAATGCAGTATGTGTGTGTGTCAATGTAATGTGTGTGTGTTAATGTAGTGTGTG